>CM042239.1:31479894-31694894 GCA_023566225.1 Romanogobio albipinnatus
AGCACACGGTCATAATCTTCCCTTAACTCAGCCAACTGTAGCTCCTTCTCATCCACAGCATTGGTGAGGAGGTTCTTCATGTTGTCAAACTTCTCTCCTGGAACCATTGACGTCAACCTGACCTCTGCAGTCTTCACTTGACCCTCCATGCTTAAAAGAGTCTCCTCCATGTCTTTATGGTCCTCTTGCATTGCGCTCAGCTCTGCAGTGAGCCTCTCAACCTCCACAGCCAGAAGTCCTTCACTTTTTTTATACTCCTCCAATGCTTTCTCACTCTGCTTCAAATGGTTCCTGACCCGTCCAACCTCAGCAGAAGCTCCCTCATACTTTGCCTTCATCTCATTCAGCTGTGCTTTGAGGTCATCAACAACCTGGTTATTGAGATGATCCTTTACCGCCACCACATGAGCCTGGAGCTGTTTCACCTTTGTCTCAGAGTCTATCATTCGCTTCTGCACATCTCCCATGGCTTCCTCCAGCTCATGTACCTGCTGGTCCGACTCATGTTTGATGGTCTCACACTTCCTGGTCAGCTCCTCGCACTCCTGGGACTTGCATGCTAGAGCCTTTTGGAGGCGGCCCACCTCCTCTTGTGCAGTCTCTTGCTGTCGACGGACACATTCAAGCTCTTGACAAAGTTTCTCATGATCACCAGCCACCGGCCGAGACAGCTCCAAGGGTCGAGCCACAGATCGAGATGGTCCTGTAGGCTGCAAGATCTGAATTTAAACACAAGTGGGCATTAATTATTAAATCACAAACATTCTGTCAGAATATAGAGTGGATAGTTATTAAGCTAAAGTGGAAAAGAGCCTACAATTGTAGCTTTCCTTTTCCTCAGGACTATTAGAACAAGAAATTAAGGAAAATAAATCTAGTCTGTAAAAATCCATGGCCAGCCTTCTTTTGAGGAACGGAAGATGGAATGGTTCTCATCCTTTTTCAAACATGGGTTCATAACAAGGGATTAAACCTTTTAAAGAAAACTTTATCTAGGCCACATCCCAAGTCAGACATCTAAACCTACTTTAGCAGGTGAATTTTTTCATATTTTTAAAGTGTGCAGTGACCTCTAACATAGGTGAGAGTAAAATAGTCTCTGGTGCTAATGTGACAACAAAATTGCATCCACCACAACTGCCCAAAAGCTGAACCCAGGTATGTCCCTTCAGAGAATAGTGCTAATAAATCATAAACCCGTCTGATACTGCAGGCTATGGAGGTTCTGAAATGAAATGAGAGAGAGCAACTTATCTGACTGCCACTGCCTCCCCTAAGCTTAACACAGCTGACATAGACAGTCTGCTCGCTGCATTACTGAATATAAGTAGGAAAAAAAATTCCAAACCTTGGGCATGCTCAGCAAACCTTTAGAATCCTTTCCTGACTTTACATTTAAGCATTTTCACTTGAAGTCTGATGTTGTTGTTGAACTTCATGAGGGAAATCAGACATAAATGTCAGTGTATGTACACTGACCTGACTGGTTCCTGGGTATTTACCCAAGCACAAGAGTAAAAATATGAAACTGCATTTACTAGGGGTGGCACGGTTCACAAAACCCACGGTTCGGTTCGTATCACGGTTTTAGGGTCACGGTTTTTGGTTCTGTACGGTTCTTGTTGTTTGTTTTTTTTTATCGTTAACACTCCAGAAATGTACTTCAGCATATGATATATAGCTTAATCATCCACAATTAGAATACAGTATTAAAAATTGTTATATCAAGTTGTTTCCTAACTGGCTGTCTACCGAGTCCGACATATTGGCGTAACATTTTTCATGTTAATCATATCAATTTTGATCAGAACAATGCACTAATAATTAATTAATAATTCAGCTGACCTGATTAACACATTTCACCATGAAGTGTTCCGTGTGTTTCACAATCACCATATGACATCCAGCGCTGTGAAAAAATAAAATAAAATACACGAAAACACAACACTGCCAGAAGTTTTTGCCCAAACTTCAAAGGCATGTTTAAATTATTAGAACTAGAAGCATATCTTAACTTTTAAATGTTACATTTATCATGTGAACTACAACATATGAATGTGTGTATGAGACAGAGGGGAACACGGTCGCATTTGCATATATGTTGCCCATCATAAATCAAAGCACGAGACAGACAGAGGTCGGAGGAGCGGTTCAGCGGTGCGACTCGCGAGACAAACACTGCCAGTGTGTGTCTGCTCCAACAGGCACGCGCGGCACCCGCTCTCGCACTGCATCTGCCCTGCTATATGATGCTAGCGCATCCTCCAACTCCGGGCAGCCTTCCTTATCTCTCCCACTTCATTTCTACATGTGACGTGACCTGCAGCACTCCACTTTTACTTTACACCTCTTATTTCGTGCGAAAAGGACACCCATTGTCTGAGGTAACATACGGGCACGAGGATACATTGCGCATGCGCGAACCCTGCGACGCACACACTCCGAACCGAGACAAGCGAACCGAACGGTTCGTTTTTTTTCCATGTACCGTGCCACCCCTAGCATTTACGTATTGTGTAACCATTTTGTAGACCTGAATGTTAAAGATTATTTTATATCAATTAATTATATTATTTTATTAGTAATTACTTTACAGTGCCCATGGTATACATATTACATGCATAAAAGTGTTACCTTTTTTTACAAACAGACTTTCAAGTGCATTACTGTAAATTATCTCAGTTTCTTCCCGGATAACAGAGTATGCCATAATTTACCAATACACTTCAACTTGTACTTCCTTTTAAGTACCGTTAAAAAACTGTTAGTACAACAGTAAATTCCCTCAACAGTAACATCGCTCAGGTCACTCCACAACTGTTCCCTTAAAGACCCTCGAGTTCAAGTTCCCCCCATGTTGCATGTTTTGGTTGGTTTACATCAAGTAAGTGATACATAAAATACAATTCGTTTTTGGCTTAAGTAGAAATCTTTGGAATTTATGTTGATTGAGAAGATTTTAAAGAAATTTAAATTCACCTGAGCAGAGTCCAAGCTGTGTGACTGTCGAACTAGTACATTGTCTTTTCCTGCAGAAAAAAAGAACCCAAAATGAAAACACACATATGATTATTTATAGAAATATAATATTTTAAACATCCCAACAATCAACATAATTTCAACATCAGCACAGTTTATATCGAGGTATCTAATATCAAGTTTGTACTGTACTTAACTCACAGACTAAAGATCCAGATTTTAAAAGACAAAATTACCTTTGATCACAGACTGGCCAGGGTAATCACCCTGTAAAATAAAAACATGCAGATTTATTCATCACTTTAATCATGAGTTTTTGGATCTGGAGTTAACAAGCAGCAGTCCTTGATGAGCATCTTGCAAAGATTTTCACTGACCAAATGGCTCCGCTGCTGGACTCTCACAGTCTCTAAGGCCCGGGCTCCTTCTTCCTTCTCTTTGGCAGAAAGTAAAAGCTTCAGCTGTTCTCTCTGGTGTACAAAATAGATACACATGCATATTCAACAGCAAATCACAGCCAACCTTTAAAAAAAAACAAATAAACAATCTCCATCCTCCATCAAAACTATGATGATCAGCCCTGCAAACTCAGAAGATGTGGAAAAAGGTGACACGTTTATTGTTGTTGGGAGGTCTGGGGGTATCGTCCCCCAGGAGAATTGTTTTATGATTTTAACATATAAACAAAGTATTCTGATGCACTCTTACAAGAAAATAAAAGGGAAAATACAACATTTGCTTCAAGTAAAATTGACACCGACACAAATTTCAAAACTGGATTTGATTTTGATTCACAAGCTTGCGATTTGATTAACTTTGATTCAACATTGATTCATTTTGGGGCTTATCAGGTACAGTACATGGATAATTAACTAAAAGAAAGAAGAAGAAAAAAATCTCTCTGTAAACTATAAAGGGAACCCCAGTTGGTATTATATTTCATTATAATATCATTATTATATTAAAGGTTACAATTAATTGATTTTGTAAGCTGCTTGCGTTCAAATTACACATAAGGACATTTTTTATAATAACGTTACATTTTTCTGATGACAATTAAGTTAAGTAGAAACATTTAAATGGTGGCTGTCATAAAACAGATATATTCAAACATACATTAATTAATTAAAGAACAGGTAAAAATACAATGAATTTGCAATATAGTGAATATATTTAGCAAAATGCTCCTCTCTAAATTATTTTTTTCTAGCTGACTAACGAGTTGATTAACGTTATATGACATTGTTTACAAGATTTTTTTTTTTTTTTTTTACACCTTTCCTTTCACTGATTAAGGGGGATTACATGTGACATGATGATACAGATTTCGGTAAGTTGTACTGTATCTTTCAACATACTTTCTGATGTTAAGTGGAAGAGATGATCGGTTCAATTGCACTTCACTTGAAAAGAGGCGCCACAGCGATCTGTCACACCACAAAAGATCGCGGCAGCAAGACTCTCACTCCAGTCTATGGGAAATTAGCCCATTTTCGATTATTGTAGTTGTACTTGGAATATAACCCTCCCCCCTCCCCTCTTTGGATCTACACGATTGATGATGCTGATGATGGAATAAAATGGATGATGAAGATCGTTCCTTGAGATTGTCTATTCTCATTTGAATTCCTTCATCATCCAATGACACTAGGACGGAAGAAAGTATCTTCCAGGACAACACAAAGTACCTCCTTGTGAATGTCCTCCACTGTTGACTTTTCCTGAAAACAGAAAGAGAGAGATAGAGAAAAAAATCCATTACACAAGATGTCTGCAGAGCAACTGCAACACACACACACACACACACACACAACCACACACACAACCACACACACAACCACACACACAACCACCTGCTCAGATAAATACAGAAGAGTATTTTGGCTTCAATGTATTGCAGTGCTGAAAACACCTGTGTAAGGCACAGACTTATAAATTGGCCAATTATGAAAAGACTGAAAAAACACCTGGCTGAGTTGTTGCTGAAGCATGTTAACTTTATCAAGCAGCGTCCTCTGTTCCTGGTGGACCTTCTTTAGAGACTCCTGTTGGCTCTCATTCTTTTTCTCCAGGTCCTAGAAAACACAAACGCATTTACACAATTACCGACACAGTCGCTGAATGCAAACTCATTTGTATTAAATGTACAGTTCACAATGCAAAAAATGTCTAGGATCAATGTCTTGCAACCATAATAACCAACAAAAATACAGGTAAAGGAATGTGTAAATGAAAGTCCAGGTATAATAATAACAACAACATAAAAAAGATGAACAATTGACTGACAACAGTCATGGAGTTGAATGACCCTCACCTGTATGATCTTCTCATGGTTAGAGGTTTCAGACACCATCTCCATAGACTGCAACTGACACAGACAGAAAATAAAATTATTAATCCAACACAAAATGGTCAGGATTACTTTCTAATATAGTAACAGAGTCCTTGGTAAGAGCAAAGAAGAAAAAAAATATCTTTGTAAATCTGTGGAGTGGTTATGTGTCTGAGAAATGCTACTTTCAACAATAAAATGTTGTATTGTTATCATTTTAGTCCTATCCGATGGTCTAACATTATTTCTATACACTACTAGAGAACACTATTATTCAGATGCAAAGGTGTGCTGTGGGGCAGAAACAGCTGCTCTTCATACACTTCAGACAAATTCCAATGTTAGAAACAAGTGGCTGCAGTTTATTTCTACCATGGTCTCTTATCATTACAGCACATTTAATGCCTTCAAGGAATATCTTTAATTGACAAATTATGACATTCGTGAATATTAGTGAATGGTTAGTGAATTAGTGAATTAGGAAAAGTGGCTAACTGGATATGGTTTGTATTACTATATGGAAAAATTTATTTTGCCTTACTTTCATCGAACACTGGGTGGCAGTAGTGTGTAAAAATAGCCACAGAACTGTAGTTGCTGATGCAGGTGGGGTCAGATTAGTGCATCAAGACATTGCGACTTGGCATGTGTTAAGTAATTATATTAGCCTGAAATAATTTACTTTCCATTTAATATAATAGATGCACAAGTGCTGAAATGAGAAACAAAAGAACCTCTCTGCTCATTATTCATAAACTCCATTTGTATGATTGCAGTTTCACTGCTCTAGACGGCTTCAGTGAAATTACAATGAGAATGAAGGCAGCCTTTCTTTGTGTAGTATGTGTGGGGGAAAATATATCAGTCCAGTAATAAAACTGAGAGATACTAGCAAAAGATAATCAGCAAGGGGAAACAGTTTTAACCTTGTGTGTTTGAGTACAAACTGTATAGTGTTTCTTTAAACTCTAATCCACAGGGAGATGCTCAGAATAAAACGAAGGTGAAAATGCGGTGTATACCCGTCTCGTTTTCTGTTCCAACTTGGCAGCTTCTTTTGCTGTGAATACAAACGAGTAATCATTAATTAGCAATTCATGGAACAACCGATATACAAAATAAAAACATAGGAGGAGGATTGAGTTGTTCCCCTCCCCTCTCATGACCGCTCATATGTGTGAGTGAGTAGCTCTTTCTTTTCACTCTGAAGCATGAAGCTGACAAGACACTGCTCTACACTCTTCTTAAGGAATGTGCTTCATAAGCTCTTGGGGCTTTGATCTCTCTATTGCCTTACTATCTGATAAAAGCTTATTCACACCAAAAATGATGCAACAAAGTAATGTGAACTGCAGGTGGGGGGAAAATAATTTAAAAACCTTACAAAAATTGCGTTCAACTGATTTCCAACAAAAATGGCAGATATTTTCATCAGCCTCTGTAAAAAGTTATATGTGAAAGAAAGCATTCACATGAAAAAAAAAAACCATCACTTAAATGCAAAGGATAATGGAATGGAACAATGGAAGTAATGGGGTGATATAGGGACAATGTTACAATAATAACATTGGTCTACTGTTCAAATATCATCAGAAATTGCTTCGCACACCACTTCTCTTCGCTCTGTTCGTTTATTGCTATTATGACTTATTCTGGACTCATCACCCAAAAGGTTCTCAGTCCATAAATCTGCAATGAAGGACTACATTATAACCTTTTGTGCTTTCTCTCTCATTTACATGACTGATTGTCCAGCATATTAGATTGCAGACTACTATCTGTACTATCTGATGTGACAATACCTGATGCAAATGAAATGCAACTAACCATAAAATTGTGCATCCAATCAAACTTAATAATCTCTGGGCATGGTTAACAGTCACTATTGTAATATGGCTAATATTATTACTATATTTGGTCCAGTGTTTGTTCTATGACTTGGCTGGCAAATCACATTGTTCTTGTTGTTCATGCATTTACCAACATTTTCCAATTCAGTTTGTGTCATGTTAGTAATTTTGAATAGTTTTGGGGCAATTCAGTTTGAGGTACATTTTAATTTATGATTTTAAGCACTGTTCTACAGCTCTAACATTGTAGACATATGGGAGCGAGAGATATTATAAAAACAGGAAGCATAACAAAACCTTTTGTGGCACTGTCCAGGTAACTCTTGACAAGAGAGACAAGCTCCTGGTTTTTGCTGAGTCGTGCATAGTGATAACTGTCATGGCCGAAACCATCCACAGCAGTGACATCAGCGCCATGTTTCAACAAAACATCCACAGCATCCTTACACGCATATTCACAGCCCAGAATCAACGCTGTTCTGAGTGAACAAAGACACAAACACATCTTTAATAGGACTGTCAATGACATCAAAATACTACATTCAAAAGTACATCTGAGATTTCTCTAAACTATTAGGACAAGAGCAACACAAAAACATTTTAATATCCCTCTATCCACCTTGTTTTGTCAATGCAAAAGTAGCCTATTTCCTGTGAATGTGTGAGACTTCAGATTAATTAGCCGCCATAGGTTAATAACTGAATAACATGAAGTAAACTGTAAAACTGCTTGCGCTAAAAACCAATGCGTTTGTGATTACAATAATAAATAAATAAAAAATATATAATGAAAAAGCAGCATGACAGACTGTTTTTGTACAGCTGAAATAACTGGTACCGGCTGAAGCCAGAAGCCATGCACATTCAATTTTAAAAATGGCCTTTAAATTTTTTTAAAGATATTTAATAATAATTAAATATCTGAATAAATCATGCTTGGCAAGAAAAACAAGAAAAGAGAAATATGAATGTGATATATACTTATTCTGTTTGTCTCTGACTGTGATGTCACTTTTTCGTTCCAACAGCAGCTGACAGATGTGTGGATGACACATTTGAGTGGCAAGCACTAATGGGGTCCGACCATCCTATAAACACACACATATATAAAAGTGCACATTTGCAAAATCTAAATCAGAGAGACATTTGAGGATAAAGTACATCTGAGGAGGGGGAAAATATAGGACATATGTCCAGGTAAAAAGAATGAGACTATTAAAAAAAATAAAAAAAAAATTATCAGGATATTAAATATTCCACAAGCCACATATGAACTCACAAAGTCACTGGCATTAACTAATGCCCCGCTGTCACAGAGCAGCTTCACGCTGGAAGCGCAGCCTGCCATGACTGAAAAGACAAACAACAATAATAAAAATAATAATAATAATAATAATAATAATAATAATAATATTCCTAAACATTTCCCCAAGGCATCCAAATTAAATTCAGTAGACTCATCGGACACCACACTCAAAAACAATACAAATAATATGAATAAATAAATCCAAACCCTCCACTGGGCACTGAGCAAAAGCAAGAGCTCTAAATATTACATGAAAGCCTTCTGAGGAAAAGAAAATAATTCCTTGAACTACATCTTATTGATTACGACTGCTGCTGCCTCAAAAAATCCCTTTCAAACATTCATCCACTACCCCTCGTCTCCATCCTCTGCTTCACTACTCATTGAAGGAGGCAGTAAAAAGGAGGAATGGAAACGGAAAGGAAATGGAGGGAGTGGAAAAGCCCAAAGTCAGGTTGAATAGAGTGGACTGCAGAGTTCAATTCCAAAAAATCTAAAAATGTACAAAGCTTTTTGCTTACCAGCATCATGCAAGGCTGTTCTTCCCTGCAGGTCCACATTTCCCACCGGGCAATTGTGCTGAAACACAAAACACTGGTCACGCACACGGTCAGGCCAAGCTATTGAGCTTTAAAAGGTCAGAGGAGGAGTCTAAACTTTCAAAAACATCCCAGATGACTGATTTCTTCTAAAAATAAGAACACAGAAACAAAGAATGGACTAGAACGACACCGGTGTGTGAGACTCTAGTTTGAATCTTTGATTCTGAACCCAAGAAGTGAAAACAGGTCAAGCAAAGGAGAGTGTTGCTAAGATACTGGCCTCAATAGTCTGTATCCCATCACTCTCTGTGCCCTCTTTTCTAAAATCTTTCTTACCCTCCATATTGCACTCTCTGTCCTACTTTCTCAAGCCCAATACTTTCTCTACTGCTTTTTACTACCTCTAACAAAACAACTCCTCTGACTTCAGTCACTATAAAAACCCCTTATACTCTAGCAACAGCCTCCAAAACCAGTAGCAAGGTCACATGGTCCTGTTGGCTAACTGTGTCCTGTGTAACTCTATCTGATGGGCTCTAGGAGCCAGGTTCAGATTGCACATGACGACGGCATTAGAAATATAGACTGCAGGTTACAGTACGGGCAACCTGTCAACACTGCAGACACCCGGAAAACACTCTCATTCAGTCACTCAATGTTGTCTGCATAAGCAGTACGCAGACAGAACATTATGGTGGATTACGCTTTAAATTAGCTGGCAGCTGCAAGTGTTGCACCAGTGATTTCAAAAACCTAAGCGTTAAACAAACTTTTATATACTCATTTTTACATAATTAGGCTAGTCAGATTTTTCTAATTTTGCTCCCTGTGGTACAAGTAATTAACGCCAACAAATCATTGCGACAAAGACGCTGTTGTTGGAGTCATCAACAAGCAAGTGATAGGAATCATTTCCTATCTTAATTATTTTGAGTTTTACCCCCTTGCAAAATGTGTTTGTGGATTAATTGATTCAAATTAAACAGTATCTGTAAACAAGCTCTGCCCAATTTGCCTTCAAACTGCATAATTTTCTCATAATCAGGATGTCAGGTTCAGCATTATACAATTGAGGTTCATCAGTTTATTATTTTGTGAAATAAACTTTGTTTTTGAGCCTTTTGGGCTGGAGTAAGCTTGCCAATACCGATAAAGGGATGTAAACAAACTGAAGGGGGAATAAAAATTATTTTGCTGCCGTTCCATTAACACACAGATGACAATGAAGTAGGGCTGGGTATTGCCCTATGATACAAATATGATTAAATAAATGCAGCCTTGGTGAGCATAACAGCATTTTCTTCCAAAAACAACATTTTGTTTGCAAAATTCTGAAGTGTATATGTCATGATTCAAGTGTCACTGCTATGTAACACAATAGCATGTTCCTCTTGTATTGTTTGCTTTACTTTTAATCAGTACTGCATCTCAAAAAGGTACAGTTTGGACTGCACTGAAAAATATGATTCGAACTGAACTTTGGGGAATGATATGAATGCAAATCTAATTATAAAAATTCTGTATTGGCATAGTGCATAGTCCTACAATGAAGGCTGTAAATATTCCTCTCTGAAGTTCATCTCATCGTCACAGTCCTCAGAAAACCTCACATCTACACTTCAAAAATACATTTCAATGCTTTTCCTCCACATCAAAAAGAGGATAGAATAGAGCATAAATTCAGTTTCTACACTCTACTTTCAACTGTGTTGATTGTGAAAAACAGCTTTACCTGGAGTAGTTTCTGCACGCACAGTGACTGGGCATTTCTGGCTGCCAGGTGTAAGGCATTTTTTCCTTCAAGAACAAAACAACAATTCAAAAGTAGCCATTAGGTAACAAAAGTCTATTTTAATCTCAATTGCTTTTATAGACCAATGTCAACATAACAAAAACACACCACAATAATTCCTATTTTACATAAAACAGTTCTTCTATAGAGAGTTGATAATAAGCGCAGTATCTCTAAATTATATTTGCATGACATGCGAGTACCTTAATGGTTCTTGCAGAAGCTCCTATGTGCTTGTGCAGTTCAGCAAAAGCTACTTCAAAACATTTGAATATCTGATAAATGTTGAATGCTTTAGGCATTTGAATACTTTATCAATGATTAAATGTGAATAAAAGCCTAACTTAAAACTATTACGATCTCTTCATTAACTTTTTAAAGCAGACTTTCAATGAAGGGAAATAAATCTTTCAGGTTTCAATAAAAATATCGTTATAATAAATGTCTTATAATTCACACAAAAATGATGTTACAAACTAATGCCTTTAATGAAATTCACACTTTTACACAAAATTACTTTTATCATTATGTGTGTTTTCTGGTTATCTCACAAGCTAGGTGAGCACACTCATCAACATTCTCACCTGTGGCATCCGTGGCTGTAATATCCACCCCATGATTAAGAATGAGATTCAGGCAGTCGAGATGTCCTCTGGAAGCAGCAAGATGAAACCTGGAGAAGAAAAAAGAAAGAAAGAGAATAACAGATGAGTGCATGCTGAAAATTGATTCCTGTTCCTACCACGCTCATCAGCATTGTAGAGGAGAAAGGACCACCATCAAGAGAAACTCTCTCTCCCCTTAAATGCATCTGCACGCAATACCCTTCACTTTACATTACATGAGTATACTTTTTACGCAGATAAATATACTTGCATTCATTGTTGTAATGCTGGCTATGTAGCTTAAAATATCTATGACTGCTTTAGATGCAAGATACTGTTCATTTTTAAATGATTCACATCCACACAAGATTCAGAATAGATCAAAACTTTGAGCTCAGTTTAAAGAGGTGCGAATGTCCTCTGAGACATGTTGATAAGATAGGCGTGCAGATGTTCACCTGTGTTTGTCAAGTGTTATTAAGACAGTGTTGATGGTGTAGACAGGCCCCTGACCTGAAGTTGTGGAGAACGTCACACACTGTCCCAAACAACCACCCATGGAGAAATGGATGGGTGGCCATTTGAGAGCAAAAAAGTCAGACTTATTATTAGAATTGAGGACAAAGATTATGTCTTGTGTGTTATCAACACCATTTCAGCCATTCGGTGACTCTCATCAAAATACCTAGTGCAAGTCATTTTTTGAAACTTTATTTTTATGAAAATTCATACAACATTAGTTATGATAGCTTTTTTTGTAAGCCATCAAAACCACATTGTTCAACTACAAAAAAAAAAAACTTGCATCTGATTCTTTACATCTAAATTTCAAAACACAATTTCAAGCCAAAAGGGAGCCACAGCTCATTGCTCTTACATGTTCCTGCAAATATGATTTCATAGTTAAAAATGACTCAATGCAATAACATTAGGTATATGGAAAGAAGGTGGCTGTTATTATGGAAGTGACCCTTGGTGATTAGAAGAGACTGAAGGGCTCAGATGGTCATGAAGACCCAGACATGTCATTCTAGCTTGGCTCCAACTCCTTGGCTGACTCGCATATCTGAGGCTCCAAGATACATTATGTATTTTTAGAGGTGGTAGAGAGGAGTGTGGGGTGGTCGGTTTGAATTCAAAACAAGACTTTTGCATGCTGCACTAGTCTGTCGCCAGAGTCTCTGCAGTTCAGCAAAAGCCATTTCAAAACATTTGAATATCTGATAAATCTGGAATGAATTAGGAATTTGAATACTTTAAATGAACAAGACTCATTGGCAACTAAAAGCCTCTAGCAGCAGCAAAACATTAAGTAACTCAAAAATAATTATCTGAATTGTTTTTTCAAATTTCCTATATTCAGGGCCCAAAATGAACTGAGAAAATGTACTAGTGATATAGATATCTTACTGGTAATGCATGTTGCATTAGTTTTCAATAATAAATAGAATGTACTACAATAGCATTAATTCATTTTTTACAGAATTGTATATGTTCAGTTTTCATTTTAATATATTTCTGTATTATTCATTACAGTTAGTTGCCAAGAAAGCATTTCTAATTTTAGTTTACATTTTTGAAAATTTAATGTACAAATTCAAGTGACCAAAAATGACATGTTTAATAGTTTTAGGTTTAGTTAACAATAACAATGTACTTTTCTGTTGCTTCTCAGCTGTCATATACAGTATGTTAAAAGGCTAAAATCCTATTAAAAAAATCCTGTTTTTCTATTGTAGCATTTTTCTATTTTCTATTGTAATCTTTGACAAACAGGACTGGCCATATTGTCGCCAAATTGTCCACTAAGGTGAAAGTTGTATGCAATATACGTATATGTTATACGCAATATGTGTGTGCATCAGCAAAGGGCAGCTTTAAATCATATATTATGTATCAGTTCCTAACAAAGTTACTGGTCAACTTATTTTACATAAATCAAAATCAATTGTACTCTCATTCGGCACTTGTCAAGTGTTAATTACAGATCTTGAAAACATTCATTTCCAAAAGTGGGTGTGTTAAAGAAACAAAAGTCATGGTCACAGCAGGAAGGCCTAGCCTATATTTCCTGTAAACTAACCATCAATTAGCAAGCTCCATCAAGCAGGTGTGTTTCTTTTTTAAACATAAACAGCGAAATCTGCTCATTTCCATCTGCCCACTGGGCAAAAATGCTGTACTAATGCAGGTTACCAATTTACCCACCAGAACTACTGGATTACACCCTACAAGCCCTGTGGTCTGCCCTCCCTGTGAGCTATTCTGACCGGTGAGGAAAATAACAGGCTGGAGGTGCAGTCTGCATGTGGGGTCCTGCTATATATGAACTGAGGATTTCCAAATCCAAAGTCAACATGTGTGACCTACTAGACTATGCACAAAAAGACTGGGTACGCTCATGTTCAGGTCATTTGGCAACCATTAGGGTACACAGTCATCCATAAGCATGTTTCATATAACAGGCTGGTGTTTATTAATTGAGCTCTGTTACACTAACGCCGACCTGACGACTGTGACGGCGGCGAATGCACTTGATTTAGTCCTGAGAAATTCTAGCACCTTATTACAAGTCAAGCTCATCTCCACCCAACTGAGCAAGAAGAATCTCACACTATGACAAAAATACCCAAAGGGGAATGAAACAAAGCTGTGGTTAAATCAAGCTGAAATGAGTTCATCCATGCCTTAAAAACATCAGGGATGGACGGGAGGCCAACTTGGCTTTCTAAAACAGGAAAATACTTTTTGTCTTTTCAATTTTCAATTGATCTGATAGTGTTGAAGTCTACTGTGTGGTCATTTAATAATGTGAAAACTCAATCAGTGATACTGAACAACAAGGTTCAACGATCCACCTCTAACCCAAAATGCTTTTCTTGCATTCATCCCAAAAATAAAGTAACATCATCTAAGGTCTCTGGACTAGGAGTTTTCAGAAGATTACATAACCAGTTAACATGACAGTTTAAGAAGGAAACGGTCATGTTAACTTCCAGCCCAGGATGTTCTGGGCTCTTCTGTTCTGCGCCTGGTCAAGCATATCTGATCACAACATGTTGTTTTCCAATCTTAACTTAAACCCTTGGCCAGGCACAAAATGTCTCAGCTCAGATTGGACAAAAACATAGGCCTATCAGTGCCTATCAAGTTCTGTAAAGACCAAAGGGTCATTCCATGTGAAATCAACCAAATCTCTGAAACTTCCCTGGCTCAAATTTTTTATTTTGCTAATTTTTTAATGAAGACAAACATAAATAGTGATGAAAGCCAAAATATTAAAATGTAATGGCTGTATCTTTACTGACTAATCCACTGTTTTGTAGAATATCAATTCACCTGAGATTCAGAGCCAAATTACAGGAGGTAAAAATGACTTTAGAAAGATAACAGCATCATTATTCTATACATTTTCATGAATATTGGTAGGTCTATTTGTAAAATCGGTTAACTTTAGCAATCTTTGTTGCTAAACGGTGACAGTTCAAAAATAGGGAAAAGCACTTCAACACATCAGGTTGAGTTGACACGGATTGACCCCAAAGCATTTCAAGTAGTTCACAGTCATTTTCTCTCAAGCACACTAAATCTGAGAAGTTTGCCTCTAAAGCCAATATTGAAGAAATGTATACATGTATACATTTAAAAAAAAGACAAAAAAAAAGACAAAAAAAAGATCTTAAATGTACTCATTATATTTTAAATAATCATCATTGCCACTTATAAAACAAAAAAGAAAAGCATTAATAAAAACAAAAGTATAAACAAAAGCATAAATAAATGCAAATATATGCATAAATAAATACCTTTGGGCAAGACATGCTAAAGAAGTAACAATCAACCTGCTGCATGATAAAGTGGTGTAATATATTGAAAGGGTTAGTTGAAGATCATATTCAAGAGAAGAAATTATATTTTTTTTCCTATAATGAAAACTGTTGAACATTATTGTGCCTATACTATTACAGAAAACTTCATTACAAGTTTAAAAAAATATGCATATATAAAGAGTGAAAGTATGTGAGATTTATGTGAGAGTATTATAAATAATCCCACAGTGTGTGTACTGCATGTGATTGGCAGGGATATGCAAAACGACAGTTTTTCAAAGCAGACTAATTGGTATGCTGCCTAGTCGATTAATCTGTCTTAAGGATGCCCAGTATAATTAGGCTGGTTTTGGGTTAATCCCACTAAGAGAGGTCACGTTTCTTAGGGACGTGTTCTTATGTTAAACAGTTAGACAGCCTGCAAAGGGGATCAGAATACAGGGTTCTGGAAAAAAGTTTTGAAATGCAAGGACTGTTCAACGTAACACACTCTCTTCTTACGCACACACACAAAAATCTAGATAAACTAGTTGACCTTAACAATAGTCTAGTCAGTTGCTGGATGACTGGTCAACCATTGTGACCCATCCCTAGTGACAGGAACTTACGCAGAACGGCCCTCTACATCGAGTTTGGTAGGGATGATGCCCTTCTTGCCAAGCACTGCTGCGACCTTGTCCACCTCCCTCCTCTCCACTGCCTTCATCAGCCTGTCATCATACTTATTCCAGTCTGTGTTCTAAAGGAGAGATGGAGATAGAGATAGAGAGATCAGCACATTCATAACATCAGCATAAACTCAAAGACAGCAGTGTCTTGTTCAATAAAACTGCCGAGGTGACACCTATTGTTCATGACTCTAATGATCAGGGTGGTGATCACTAGTGTAATTAGCTGCATGAAGGAATGTGAACAACTCCTGGACATAACATATTTCAACATTAAAAAGCACAACAGGAAATGAAAGGCTTTAGTCACTAAGCATTAGTCACCCACATACTGGAAAAATGGTTTTACTATGCAAGACCCCATAGGCCTGATTATATTTTTCACAAGCTAATGGTTATGGATAGACTGGGTAAACCCAGCCTGATCTGCGGGCGATTTGATTTCACCCTGAAACTCAGTCTGGAAACCTGTACATTCATTTCTACTGCTTCTGTAGCACTTTTGCAATCAGTTGTTGCCCGTTGATCACGCAGTCTGATTGGTTGAAGGACTATCCAATTGCATACAGAGTCATTTAATTTATGCTCGCTTATCATACCTCTTGTGCAGTAGAAAATACAGAGCAGACTCTCCAGACCAATGTTCAATCTTAAATTTAGCTTGGTCTGGTGATAGCCAGACAAGGTTATGGATGTACAGAAAGATCACTTCCTACTTCTACATGCATAGAAATTCTTGTTCTTTTTTGTTTAGTTAATGTGCATACTAACAATAAAGTACCATTTCGAAATGCATGGTAAACATGAATATATTAAATATATATACTATATCTGAAATCTGCATCTATTGGAAATGTATATTTGATGTTGAATGCCAATACAAAATTTAAAAAAAAGAAAGAAAAAAAGGCACCTGGAACTGATATATAACATCTAAGGAAATAGATGCTTTGTCTTAATACACATTTTGCAAATCTAAAAAGAAAAATGAAACAAAAAGAGGAAAAAGAAAAAGGATCAACATCAACAATAGATGCTTTTAAGCCTGGCATGATCACACAAGTTAACACAAGCTGTTCAAAGGACCTCTTAAGCTCCAAAGATCTCAAGCAACAAATCACTCTCCAAAGAATCCTGCAGCATTCCTGGATTCCTTGAATTTATGGAGATAGCTATAAGTCACTCTCTCACACTGAGGTAACACACACACACACACAATGAAATGGCCTCTCTCCCTCCTGCCTTTTCATATAAGAAAAAAAGAACTGAGAAAAGTTTAAGGGAAAATCACTACTAGGAATCTCTTGATACCTACAAAGTACATGGAGGTGCATTTGAGCCATCGACTCATCTTGGTGGTCCTTTTGCAGTGTTCTGGAGAAGTTCAGAAATAAGAAAAAGTTCTTCTTTTGTCCGACAAAATGAACACTCAGCCAGCGAGTGTTTGTGTGTGTTCGTGGTCTTCAGATAAATCCCCCTCTCCAGCAGGCAGCCAGCGCCTCGCAGGGGGACCAGAAACCTCGGCAGAGTCCTCTAACTTCTCTCCAGCCCACAGCCTCTCCCCGAGACTTCATCACGGCATGAAAAACGATGCAAACACACAAACAGAGAGCCGCTGTAGCACAGGGACCAGCCCCGGGACAGCAGCTCCTCCTTCGGGGCTGAGTCTGTCTCTTCCCCTCTCTGTTAGACCGTCCTCCTGTCTGCACAGGTTCTATCTTCTAAATCTAGGCTGCTTTCAGTTCCCTGCTCCTCTTCTTCTGTCTCTATCTGCTTTGCTCCTCTATGCCAAATGGCAAGGTTGTTCAACCTCTGGCGGTAAATATGTGCGCTCCTCCAGGTCTAAAATATCCCTGTAAATAGCACGCAGACAAGCCGTTACCTCTTTATTTTTGACCGTCAGACCTTCCTCTAATGACTGATTGGGGTAGAACTGCTAATAATAAACCATCCCAACATATCTAGTCCATGAGTAACCGTTACGGTGACACCCGTGAGCAACAAGGCCAGCCAAACGAGAGGAACCTCAGTGCTGCCGGCACATACTGCATCCCCCTCCGAAGCCACGGCCGCACATAAAGCTACAACCATTAATCTCTGGGAGATTAAAGTCTCAAGTCCAGACCAGGTCATCATCTGGCGGTCTGACGAGACGCTTCCAGCCTTACACCGGGAGGGGTCGGAGTTGACGGATGAACCGCACGGTAGCAGGATTAGGTGTCGGCTTTTTACAATCAGCTGCCTGGCATATGGAGCCTGGAAGCCCGTTTACTATCGCCCCCTGCCATCTCTCTGTATCTGCAAGACAAACACTATACAAAAGATCTTTTTCCAAAGGAAAGACGTCAGCTTTTAATTTGGTAGGTGAGAGATTTGAAAGCGGCTCAAAAGACAGCAGGGACGTGTTAGATTTTCACACCAGTGCCAGTGAGGGAGTTTGGTTACCCCTTAAAATGCCCCTCTACCCCCAACCATACAGCAGCATACATGTGAGAATACCCGGCCACACATATAGCATGTCATATGGGGGTGCTGGGTAGGGTATCGACTCTCAAAACCTGCTCGGTCTCATAGAAACAATGAAACTGAAATGGATGCATATTAGGTACTAGTCCCTTAAATAGGCACAATAGAGAGCGTGTGGAAGTGTAAGAGAGAAGAGTATTTCTGTTTTGTTTTGTCTTTTGCAGAGGACACTGGGTGAATAGACTATCACACAACTGTAATTCAGTGCCATCTTAAAGGACACACTTGACTGATATTATATTAATACAGAGTTATTGTTTAAACCGGGAAATTAAGTTTCTAAATTTAGTTTTTTTACAAAGATTTCTTTGCGAAACTTTGAGGAAGTTTAAAAAGTCGTGAGAGAAAGGCTAAAAGAAAAAGTGCCAAACATTCTGCGAGCCAACTGTGCTCTGATTGGCCAGACGGCCCAGTCTGTTACGATTCGTCTACAGCGTACAGTGCATGTTTCAGAAGTTAAACGGCCATTAACATAACTGAACTTCAACTCCGTCCGGAGGCTTCCTAAAGCTCAGCGATTGTACACACCGTAAAGACTTAAGAATGACGTTGATTTTACCATATCAATCCGAGCAGGAGTCTGATGATGAAACATTGGAAGAACTAGTTATTCAACCCAAACCTCCATCGCAAGGACGACTTGAGCAGGATGTTTATCAGTGATACGCTACTCATTCTGAGGTACATTATGTAAGGCCCTATGATTTCCACAATGCAGAAAACGCGGATGGAATCACGGAATCCAGTCATAAAAACAGAATTTACTGTACAGGCTCGACATTAAGCCGGTTCACATGCTTGTCCTTTGGACAAGTAAATCTGTCACTCACTTGCCCGAGTAAAAAATTTTCTTGTCCAGAAATTCTTTTATTTTTTTGTGTTGTAAATACATTCAGCTTTGACATATTTAAATCTGCATATTTGTGATATTTTAACCTTTTATAAAGGGCATTTTTAAATCTTATTCATCTACTCATCTTAATAAATATAGGCTATGCTTCAGCTTTCATTTTATTTTTTTAATTTGAAATTAAATTTGAATAAGACACTATAGGGCTGTTACCAATCAAATTAAATAATTTACACTAAAAACAAATTACAACTGCATTAAATAATGTTATAAGATTGATTTAAATAGGTTTGAATATACAAATAAGAAATGTTGGAAAGATGAAACTAAACCACCAGTACAGTAGGTAGCAGCAGGTGACTGTCGTAATAAGGGAGTCATTGAGTTATTCATTCAAACGGATAATTCATTCAAGAATGAGGCAGGCCCTGTCCCAAATGGCACACTTCATGTGCACTTTCGGACTTGTGGACTTACAATGGCCGCTGCGTGCGCGTGTCCATTAAGTCCACGAGACTGCAGGGTGTCCCATTTGTCATTTTAGGTCTCAGAAGGGTGCTCGTGAGCGCCCCCTTTGAGGTCGATATGCGCCTTCGATGCGCACTTTTGCAGAGTCCGCTGCGTAACCCGCACCAGTGCGGGCTCGGCAAAAGTGCGCATCGAGGGCGCATATCGACCTCAAAGGGGGCACTCACGAGCACCCTTCTGAGACCTAAAATTATGTTGTGAAACTGCAGACTCAGAGGAAGACCGTGAGGGTTTAGGGTGCCATTTGGGACAGGGCCGCAGTCGTTTACGAATATGTAATTGAATCTTTGATTCAACCAATTCATTCAAAACGTGGAATCATTCAGCAATACACCATTGCTGTGAGATGCGTTATGGTTCTGCTGTGATCTTTGTTTGGAACCATTTTTGCTGCTGAAATCGAACAAAAAAAGTCAATATTGCATTTAAAATGTAAGTAACTTAATGTTAATTAATTGTTTATGCAACTGTCATATGAAATCAGTGTCATTTTTAGTCGTGATGGTATTCAGGAAAACCGTACTCTTGGTTCTGTGATGTTGCTTAACTGTAGGTTATCATATGTTATAAATATAAAAACTCCAACATTTTTAATTTTAACCGTGTATGTTAATTGAGTTTCTTTGTATGAGCAGCGTTCATTTGTTGCAATTTCTCCTCGAGAGGCTGCGCGAGCGTCAACAGCACAACATTATGTCAGTTAATTATACATTATTATTATCCACTATCGATCATCACTTACACTAAATGAATGCAGAATCATTCTTGCATTTTGGTGATTCCATAGTTATATTTTGTTATTGACGTTTTAATCAAGATACTTATCCAGTCGGGCAAGTAAAATTCTCTTTCACTTGCCCCTTCTAAAAATCCACTTGTCCCGGACAAGTGTTAATGTCGAGCCCTGCTGTATAATGCGTAATTTCACGGAATTTGTCAAATGTGAATTTTTAAATCTGTGAATATTAAAACGCAAAAATCCTGCATGATCTCTGTGAATGAATGGCGCAAACGCGCGGTTTCACTCACTCACACACACACTTGCTGTTTTCAGCCTCTGAATCCTTACTATTTGAGGACATGAACGTCATCTCCAGAGCCACTTCATGAGCATTTTACAGTTTAATTTTAGAAAAACTACCGTCACAGAAACTCAAGATCTTCACGACAACCCGTCAAAATAAAAGTTTGGTTTAACTTGACAGAAATACTGTTCTTGTACAGTAGAATTTAGATGCGTCTCAATGTAATAATAATACTAACATTAATAATAATAAAATATTATCATTATTCTTTAAGGAATAATGAAGAATTATTATCAAACCTTTATTCTTTAAGGAATAATTAATAATTTTAATAACAATCTTAGTAAGTTTCCTTACTTTCTCATATGAAAAAAAAACAAAAAACATTTCAAGCCATATAAGCTTGGAATGATATGAGCGGGATTAAAATGTATATTTTTGGAAACAAATATTAGTTTTAAAGCTACATCAAGAACGTATCAACTACCTTAGCATTCTCTCTGTAATCCTTACATCTCCAAAGATCAGTGCACTTATTTTCTGTTCCAGAAAAAAATTCTAAATTAACAAAATCATGACATCCTCTAATTGTATGCATTTAATAATCAAGAGTCTTAACCTCTTGGTACAGTAGACAGATAGTGTGTAATGCAAGAACAAAATCCATTTGCATACAAGGGACAGGTGCAAACAGGTTGGTTTGTTTATAAAGTTGAATAACAGGGTGTGTCACATTTCTAGTGTTGATTCAACGTGCACCTGTGAAATCTACACACAAAAACACACTCTATGGTGTGTTTTCAATGTGAACAGGTTAATAAGACCAATGGGGTATGAAGTGATAAGCTCTCTGAGGGACAATGTATCTAAGTTGAATCTTGGCTGCCGGGCAGTCTGGATGACTCTATGTGTTATAACTCATGTCAACGCCTTGTAAAAATGAAACCCTATCCCTCATCCCAAATCACACACACATACACACCCACAAAGTCTTGCCTGGCAACAGCAAACGTACATGGCCATAAATCAAGACACAGAAGAAAGCTATAGATACTTATGTCCAGATATACGAAGATAACACAGAGAGAGAATAAGAGTCTGAGCAAAACCAACACTGGGTGACAATGGGTGTGACAAAGCGTGATCAAGTATGTGTTTCAGTGAAAAAAAAAGAAACGGAGAAAAAAAAAAAAAAAAAAAAATGAGTGCTTTAACTACTACCTGCACTAGCCCAGGGCCATATGTTGACAGCTATGAGTTATTAATGGCATATGCTGAAATCTGCACAACAGTTCACTCAACAGGCTCATCTTCTCTTCTGCTGCCCCGTAAGGACACCTGCAGCTATGACAGTGCATGACATTTACATCTGTTTTGGTCACTTTTCCATTCTTCTTACACAGAAAATATCTCGTCCCATCAGACATGTGACATGCCATCCACACATCAACAGGTCTGATTTAGTGCTGCACTGACCACAGATGGATGAGTTGCTATTGAATCACCCCCCCTGGAGCAGAGCAGAGAGCAGTCAAGGCTGGATTTAGAAAGTTCTGGGAGCAGACGTAACCCTGGTGGGATTGCTGAAGGTGGGATTTTTGGAGATCAGCCTACCCCATTACCAATTCCACATCAAAACCCTCTCACAGCCGGATATCACAAGTCTTTAAGCAGAGAATACTGATATAAAATATCCTTTTTTTAAAAACAAAACAAAACCAACTAATATAAAAGTGGCTATGCATGGCAAACTGGCTTAAAGGTGCTGTATGTAAGTTGTTCACTTTACTAAAGCATAAAAATACCATAATGTGCTTGCATATATGTAGGAAACGTGCAAAATTCACCTACTCATTTCTCTTTGAAATGTACGTTCCGTGTCAGAATGTCTGTTTTTGTCTTGGTCTGTGCAATACCACACACACCACTAGTTTACCCAATAGTATTTCAACACCCCAGGGGCCGGATTCACAAAACATTCTTAAGAATGAAATTATTCTTAACTGCCAATTTATTCTTATTTTCTAACTTAAGAAAAAATATAAGAATATTTTGCATTACCAAAAACTTTTCTTAAGTTCTTATCTTTTTCTTATGATTGTTCTTAAGATCAAATTTAAGAAGTATTCACATTCACGAAAAGAATGTTCTTTATAATCATCGTAAATAACTTCTTAAAGTTAGGATAACCTCCAACCTATCTTAAACACCCAAATGTAAGATATTTAGCAAATTTATTGGGTTGTTTCAAATAGTAAGCATTACAACATAACAGTAGCTAGCTAAATATAATATTTATAACTAATAGTACCATATGAAGTATAAAATCAGCAACCAGCAAGCGTCAATAGCGGATGAGAAACCCTGCGTAATTTAAAAATACTACTGTTAATGTGTCACAAATTGTAGTTTTAAGACTTTTTCAGGCGAGAATGTACTTGTTTAAAGATTAAATCTGTGTGAGATCCAGGTGATCACCGGGTGTTCAGCGCTCATCAACCCCGCCGAGAGCAGCCTTTCCTCGGCTAGTCCTTCTAACGTCTGCCGCTGGCTCTGATGTCTCTGAGATATGATTTGTCTTGTGTAGATCTAAGGGCCGATCTTTGGTACCCGAGCAGCGTTCTTGATAAACAGCTAGGCTCTTATAAAATAATGATTTTACAGACACAGCACATTAAAAACATGACATTGAATGATTAACTCCCGTCAAGCCAGTCACGACGAAAATAGTCTGCACACTTATTATGATATCTACGGTAATCAGCAGGAAGCGCAAAAAGACGGGCTGATCAACTCATCAACTTACACAGTGTGGATTTCATTGTCAATTGCGCTCGCTCATGTTGCGTGTCCAAGATGGCAACCCGCGTGAGCGTTGAGTCTGAGAATGGGGGGGCGGGGGGGGACAACGCTCTCCAATATTTCAAATTTGGCCTGCAGTACCATTCCCAAATCCTGCACCTTTAATGTTTCATTGGATATACAATTACCTACAGTGTTGTTATTGTTAACTAAAACTATTAGGCTCAAATAATATTTCACTAATTGAAACAACTGAAATAAAATGGAAATATAAATATTAAATGAAAAACTTAGCCTTAAAAATCACTGTCTATGAGAAATGCTGAAAGAGGAGTGAAACAAATTGTGAAACTGTTCCCGTGGTGATACTGGTAGAATAAATCGCATGGCTGGAAAAGGCTCTCAGCCAATCAGAATCGAGAACTAGAACAAATTGTTGTATAGATGTATAACACTGGCTTACAATAAGAGAAATTATAAAAATCTTATTTTTAACATGAAAAGGGTAAGTTTATTTCACAACAGCTCTCTCCTATATTCGCATATACAGTAACCCGTTCGGATTATATGCAATATCTTGATATCATTTTAATGGCCCATTTAGTGAGTCACTGTTGGTGTTAAAGTTGTATTTTGAGGGTCTAACACTGACTAGTTAACTGGAGACTTTCTGAAGGTCTTGAAACACCCAGTGTCTGATACTTTAATTAGGGCCTCTATCTTCCCAAAAGGCATCTTGATGATCTCAGCGAAGTGTGTCGGTATGCTAAAGAAAGGCAGAGAGGAACTATTGGAAGACGGTGTTTTTATATGTACAGTATAGCTAAACGCAGACAGCTACTGGCTGAGAGCAGCCTAGGCCCACTGACGTGCCCATTATTATGACTGGCAAGGCATACTGCTGCCATGGCAACACCGAAATGGAGTTAATGGACTTAGGGTGTATCCGTTTCTCACACATTATCTAATCTTCAGTTATAACTATAGGCTAGTCGGCTCTGACCCCACCAGTTAACGTCAGTTATCTCCTGTGGTGTCATTAGAGTCAGCAATAGAATGCTAGACTAGGGAGTAGAGATGTCAGAAATAAAGGACGGTAGCAAGGTAATGAAACCATGGTCATAATTTCTTTAAAATGCCTGGGCATTTGGGCAAGGTATTCATTTAAACACAGTTATGTCTAAAGTGAATGTAAACAAGCAGAATACAATAATAAATAATTACAATAATAATGAAATGCATAAAATACAAGAACTAATTAATAAATGTTCAATAAAAAAAAAAATGAATAAATAAAATGTATTTGGGTCAAAACATCAGATCAGTGAAACAGAGACACACTTGGGTCTCGTCCAGCTGTTTGATCACAATGTTCTGATCTGACCTTTGACCCAGTGCCCAGACAACTTCCCTGCTATTTTCCTCTACTTCCGACAGCTGGGTAAAAAGCAAGATCAGATTTCTGCTGACCTGTACAGTGTCATCCTCAGGTTTCATCCTTTTGGAGAGCAGGCCCCACTGTATAATTCTCAACACATCTTAAACCATTATGGGACAATCTAGCGATATTATTTCAAAGACACTATTAAACAAATAAATACATTTGTGTTACCTCAGTCTCTAATGAATATTCAAGTCCTTGACCATCTGTCAAAAAGCTTCTCAATTAAAACTAAAAGAGAATCATGTCTGAGAGTAGAGTGTTCATTATTGTGCAAACACTCAGAGAATATCAACAGATAAGAGAGGAATTAAAAATTAACATCTCAGATGCTTTCATTAATTAAAAGCAAACATGCTCACTGCTAGTCATCTCTCTATCCATCTCTCTATCTCCTTCAGAAATCATTCTAATGCTGATTTGGTGCTCACTGTTGTGCTGCTTAACATTTATGTGGAAACTGTTATAATTTTTTCATGAATCTATGATTAATAGAAAGATCAAAAGAACAGCATTTATTTTGAAATAGAAATATTTATATTTGTAACATTATAAATGTCATCACTGTCACTTTTGGTCTATTTAAAGGGGTCATGAATTGAGAACCCAAATTTTCCTTGAGCTTTTTCACATGCAAGAGGTCATTGTACTATAAAAAAACATCTTGTAAGTTTCAGAACTCAAAACTTCCTCATTAGTCCAATAACAGCTTCTATTGATAACAACTCATTTTGGATTTTAATCAAATTACGACGAATGATTCATGATGAAAGATGATTCATGTACAGTCAGATGTTTATTGCCGTAAATCAAGCCAGTGGCTAAACGGTCAACTTCACACTGTTTCTCTAGCATGAAATTAATCGGTTAATAAAATGGTGATTAAATATAGAAAGTGATCAAAGAACCATCCCTTTATAAATCGCTGCAAGTTTAAGCAAGTTTATAATTTCTCGTCAAAACTCCTGTTATAATCAACAACGCTGTCTACACTGTACATTGAATCTCTTATTTACCTAATGTTTGCACTGTTAGTTGTGCGGAAAGCATCTGTGAGTGCAGAAATCGAATTGCAATGACAAGATCAGTGCATTCATGCGCTCAACAGATATGACTGTCATCGGCTCATCGCTACAAACTTTATTGCGACGAGAGTAGATTAGAGCTGCTACCATTGATCTGGAGAGAGAGCAGCTGCCATGTAAAATGTACAGGTAAGCAGCTTCAGTCTTTTCAACCAAACATTTCATTATTTATTTGTTACAAACATTTAAATAGCAGGGGACAAATGTGTACTGGCATAAATGTTTATAATTTTGGTATGAACATTGATATCTAGCGATCATAATAAATCACTATTAATACATATAAAGCCGTAGCCTGACAAGCCAATCCCACATCAAGATGTTGGGTCTGGAAACTCACCATTGACAGGGCTCAATCCGAGAGGCGGGATAAACGGTTGTCTTTCAAATTCCCTCTGCACGCAATTGGATAGCGCTACAACCAACCAGAGCAAAGAAGAAGGTGAAGCCGAGCTAACGTTAGTTGATAGACTTTCACCGTATCCAGTAGGCAAAACTTCAAACACATCTTAAGAATGACTTCAGTGCCATTCTTTGTTCTTTTCTCAAAGAAAAGCTTAACTCCAAGACTTCCAGAGTCGTGGCCAAAGCCGATTCAAAAGACCGCTGTTCATCAGCTTCTTTGTTTACGAGTAGCACGCAGAACCTCCGCAACTCTGCCGTGACGTTGTTGTGTTAAGCCCGCCCACCGACTCTACACGCGCTGTGATTGGCCTGACCAGAGTTTGGTTTTTCCAGCTCTCAGCTCCAACGAGAGTTGCTAGACTACACTTGCGGCAAAATACATTTTCTGCCGCTAGGGTGCGTCTTAATTTTTAGGCTAATAAAGCTGTGTTTCCACCGTGGGAACTTTCCCCAGGAACTAGGGACTTTCGGGTGGTATGAATGGGGTCTAAATGAAGTTCCAGGTAAATATTTCCCCCTCAAAACGGCTCTGCACGTGAGATAGTACTTTTTGGGAAAAGTTCAGGAACTTTCGGGGGTGGGACTTGGGCACTAAACATGCTGATTGGATGAGTTCACGCAGCATTTTGATTGGTCGACTCAATGCAGCAATTTATCTCAACTACTATTTTTAAAAGTCAGTTGTGGTGCATGTAGTAAGAGTTGATTGCTATTCTAATCAACAATGGATTTTTAAAAAAAGACAAAGGACGAAATCTAGTGGGAAAAAAGTTCCTGGGATAAATTGTTCCAGGTGATTTTGGTGGAAACGGGGCTTAAGTCATCGCTTATTGCAGCAGTAGGTGGCGACAAGAAAGTGCTCGTCATTGAATCATTCATTCACTCGCAAACACTGATTCATCCACTAATGAAACAAGTCTTAATGAATGAGACATGACTCCTTCATTAGGGCCCAAGCACTTAAGGTGTAAGAACCCTATTGTAATTGCTCAGCCTGTTATTATTCTTCTGCGAAATGAAATCACATTTTTGAGGGCCTAAACATGCTCGAAAACTCATGAAAATTTGCACACGTGTAAAAAGTGGTGAAAATGCCACACAAAAAGTTCTGTTTCGCCATGAAACAGGAAGTTGTTGGAGCTCAGGCATACAATGTCCGATCTGCCCCAAACTTCACGTTTGATAAGAGTCCTGGCCTGAAAACATCTACATGCCAATCTTCAGTTAGTCATAGCGTCACCTGCTGGCAACAGGAAATGGCATACTTTACACGGTAATTCACTCATTGAAACATTTAAATATGCCATGAAGTGCCAAACAAGCTAGAAACACATTAAATCATGCAACACGTATGCGATTTAAGCCACAAAACAGGAAGTTGTAACTCAGGCATATTCGATATTTTCTGTTTTTAATAATTTTTTTTATTATTATTTTGTTCAAATTAAAATATACTGAAGCAATGAACATTGTCAGAATCTGTAGTTAATTGTGTGTCATTTTGTTTTGTAACTCTTCAGAATCGTGGGAGAATCACAATAAAAAAAAAAAGAATAAAAAAAAAATAAAAAACCTGTGATTCTCAATTTATCTAGAATCATGCGGCTCTAGAGTAGATCGAAATATAATGCACGTTTCACGATTAGTTAATCTCCACAGCTGTAATAGTAAAAAACATAGTAAAAGAATTCAAGAGAGTTCCACATGTAACATTCATTTTATAGGCAAAGATGTTAGCCAATCATATTTTTATGACAATTTTTGCTGCAAAAAATCTTGCTAACGTTATAAGTGCACATCAGGAAACATTTTAAAAAATGCAGTTCATGACCTCTTTAACGTGTCCTTTATAAATAAAAGCATTCATTCATTTGTTTAATAAAAAAATTAATTTAAAAAATATTGAAACTTTTGAATGATAGTGTATGACAAATGCAGTGGGTCAATGCACTCAGAATAAATGAAATGCCAAAATAAACTTTAAACCAGACTGAATGCAGTCAGATCAGATGCCTTATTCATCATTCCATCAGGAGGGACAGAGAGACTGTGGGTGGCACAGCATATCTAAGTGGATGCTAGACTTGGGGAGTCATGACTTCGGAGTGCATCCTCTGTTGGTTGGCGCCAGTCTCAATCAAAGCCAAGGCATCTTATTCCACCAGAGCAGAGTCCTATCACCGCTCTGATGAATGAGGATGAATTCCAGACTAGAAAACTCCCACTATAACTCTCACAGTCACCCCTCTTTCAATTGTTATTTCAAACTAAATTAAATACGGTCCCTTTTCATGTCAAGGGGCCAAAATAAACAGCCTCTGCACTCATAGGCCTATTTATTTAAAAGTTTTATGGGGCTTTGGAGTGAGTCTCTCTTAAATGTGCAAGCTGTCTAAACCATGAAAAAGATGTCCTAAAAAAGTGAGCTTATGGTGCTCTGATATTTCTATAGATTTTTTACTTGCGGATCTTGAAAAAAAGTTCCCCAAACATTATGAAAATAGCTGGATAAAAGTGACTATCAAAACTCTTACGTTTGATTAAATATGTATAACATCTGAGAAAAAAAAAAATTTAAATGAGAGGGAGGTGATATCTCAGAAGCCAAAAAAGTGAAATCTCTTTAATAATAACAGTCATGGTAGGGAATGCTTCGGATTTTTGGCATTACATTACAGTGACCTCGGCTGCTCCCATTTCTGTGGATTCTGGCCTGTGGCGGAAAATAGCAGAGCGTGACAGCACTTTCTAAAACACATTTCAATTCTTTCACCTACAATAACGCTGGAGCCCCCTAACGGACTGACTTAACCACTGAGATGGACTGTTCCTGCAGTCCTTTCATTCATACATTAAACCCAGGACAAAACATATGCACATACAACTTTTGATAAGAATTACAAAATATTTAGATAATTAATTATTACAGTCATTAGTTTAAGAAAACAATAGCTTTTATTCTATTGTCGATCAACTTCAAAGGTGTAATTTGCAGGTTTAAAGGGAGGGACATGTCTCCACCACTTTTTGAAACATCTCGCGTCCGGATGTACCTTATACAAATGTGTTAAATAAAAGGCAAAAAAATTAATAAAACTATTCAAGGGCAGATTAGAACCCAAAACCGCTCTCTGACAAGCTTAAGTTCTACCCATAGAATTTTAGAACACATAAACCTTTATTACGGATCTATGTATTTATTCACTAATGTTAAGAATCTCTGGACTAACAATATATTGTATTATAAAAAAAATTAAAAAGTAAGGATGAAACCATTGCATTACTTCTATGACTTCATCTATGGCGATAAATTAAAATCAATGCACTTTTGAAATTGATTTCTGGACAACAAAATGTACTATAACAATTGCAGAAAAATTACATCTCGGATATAGCATTGTATTGGCAACTCCCACCCCACACCCCCAACCTCCTGTCCCACCCACTTTTTAAAACAAAGTTATGCCACTGATTAGGACTGAATCAGACCGAGTAAGAACTTGACTAGTAAGTATCATGTCTATGATGTTACTTGAGCTATTGTCAATACTTTTACGGCCTCTTCAATATGTCCCACCCAAACTTACATCAGTACATTAATGGTTCTTTAAAAGAAACTGATTGCAAAAATTTCTCACAGCATTCCAGAAATGTAATGGTCCACATATTTCATTAAAACAATATTTGCCTGACCACGGTTATCTCATCTATATCTTAGCAAAATCCCAATGGAAAAACAAGAGAAGAAATGTTCATCTGGCCCAATATTGCATTTGCCTGAGGGAAACACCTGAAACAACATAAAACTAAAACAACACAAGGTACACAAAGATGAGTTGATCAGTGCAGAATGCAGATGAAGAACAGAAGCACAGTCAGTAAAAGATGAGTGTGTGTCTGTGTTTGTTTGTGAGTCTGAATGTTAAAGTGAAAGAGACAGAGAAAGGACAGTGCCAGCTAAAGCCTAGCAACCATCCCGCTCGACAACCAATGTTGAGAATGGCAGGTTAGGACTTGTCTCACTACACCCTTTAGAAACTCCTTCCCACTCCCCCTCCTCTTCTTACATACCACACACACACACACACACACACACACACACAAAATACCTACTAAATGGTTCTCAACTTAGTAGCTCTGCCTGCGATGGTAGGCCTCCTTAAGGCACTGTCAGGGCCTTCTGGGAATTTCTAAATAAAATTTTAAATAAAATAAAATTTCAGTGACACTGTCAAAGTTAAATATTAAATAAAAGGCATATTTCAACCAAAGGTTGCACACTCTTATGCCGTTCCAAAACTATATGACTTTCTTCTATGAAGCATTAAAGATCATTTGAAAACGTGTTGAAAGTCAGTGGTTTAACAACAGATACTTTATAATGGAGCTCTATAGAAACTCAAGTCAAACTCACGGTCTATGTGAGGGCATATTAAAACGAATGCCACATCTTTCCTCTAGGAGGCAGTCCTAATGCCTTACATTTCCAAACTATTGTTTGAAACCTGAAGTGCATTGCCAAGTCTTCTATGATGCATTAGGCAAGCTTGACTATTCATGATTTGTTAAATATAACCATCCAATGTGACCAGACAAAAGTAAAATCTGCTTCTATGCTCCTGTAAGATTTTAAATAATTCACGGGAGCTGTCTGAGAAACACCTTTTGTCAGGTTACTTTACTGCTGATCATTGTGAACCAACCAACACAACTGCAGTCAAAGTTACAGTTGCTGTGGTTCAGCACTGAGTGTGAGTGTGTGTGAGTGTGTGAGTGTGTGAGTGTGTGTGTGTGTGTGAGTGTGAGTGTGAGTGTGTGTGTGTGTGTTGAAGTCAGCAGAACCAGAGCCACGCAAAATCACAAGCTGTCACAGAGTGTTTGGAGACCCAGTTTCATAGTGTCTCTATCGAAAACAGCATGTGTATACTGTATATACACCTGTACCCAGAAAACATCTCTGCTAAAGGCTCAAATGTTTCATAAAAGGAGGCTCAATATTTTTCAGGATCAATAAAAATCAACCGTAAATGCATTAGATCCAAATTCTATGAACACTTCTCTCAACCCAACAGGAAATAGCTATACATTTAGGCTTTGCTAAAGTCGGCATAAAAAGAAAAAAAAAGGTATGGGGTGGGTGGGACTTGATTTTGTCCATCGGGAATTGATTGGTCATTGCATTTTTGTGGATTGCTATTGTTGTAATAATGCGAGTGACAGATTAAGAAGAAAAGAGATGAAGTGGGAGTTTTATGAGGGAAGTGGATATGAAGGCACATGAATTTAAGAAGAAAAAAAAAATGATAAAAATCAATAAACACCGCAATATTTATAAAAAATTAAATTAAAAAGTGTCATTTTTAGTTTCATGGTGACCTTAAAAATCACATCAGCATCTGACAAATGCAAATAGAACCAATGCAAGATTTTGGAGGTGCAATGTGCAATGTGGTTTGGAGGTGATATACTCTATGGATACCTGATCAAACAGCCCATAATTAAATGAGTAATCTCTCATAGGCATTCATCAACACAGTGAATGCGGTCTCTGCATGCAGGACTGCAGCCTCTTGTTTGCCAAGTACATTCCACAAAAATAATATATGCAGCAACACATTTCACTCATTATCCAACTCTCCAGCTCCTGAGCTGGCACTAAAGTGTTATCTTTTGCAGATTATAAAAAAAAAACCAAGGCATTATCACCTTTTTGAACAGCCACTGGTTGCTTAATGTTGAAACGAAGTAAATGGAAATCAATATACCGGTCACTAGGTGCGTTTACATGGAGCACTGTAATTGGTTTAAAAGTCCAATCCGAATGAAAATGCTCCATATAAACACCTCAATCGGAATAAAAATGGCCAAACCGAATGAAATTGTACATCTGTTTGAGAGGGGTGGGATAAACCTTTTCATGAACCGATCAAACGAAAAATTCCACCATGTAAACGACCTGATCCGATTACTTTGAGTGCACGTCTTTCTGTGACGTGATATATAGCGCGCGGGCGCCTCCACAACTGAAGAGCGCGCGCCACACTCACACCAGGCTAATGTTGACAAGAGAGGAAAGTTACATTTACATTACATTTATGCATTTGGCAGACGCTTTTATCCAAAGCGACTTACAGTGCCCTTATTACAGGGACAATCCCCCTGGAGCAACATGGAGTAAAGTGCCTTGCTCAAGGACACACTGGTGATGACCGCTGGGATCGAACCAGCAAGTTAATTTTTCTTTTATTAATTAAACTTTTTATTTCGTAACATGTTATGAACATGATGTTGGAATAATGACACAGACATAGCCTGGCTACACCATCTCATCTTGACAGCGTTTGTCCCAGGCTTCAACTGCGCCTGACAGAAGAATGTATTGTTCTGAGGTGATTCTTTACAACAAATAATGAATAGCTTTTATAAAACTGTATAAGTACTGGTGGCCGTAGAGAGTTGCCATTGCAACAGGGAACATTTAAGCTGCTGGAGAGGACGTGTCGACATTTTGTTTCTCGTAAGTTAGATATAAAATTTTTTTTAAAAAGTTAAACAACTGCTTCAAACTGGTTAAGTAACATTACCCACAGTCTACTTTAATTACTTTTGTTAATATTTATACCTTTGTGATTATGGTATCTTTCCTTAATCATCTGAAATATCTATGCGTTTAGTACTAGTATGCGGAGCACATCCTGAATGCTTTCATTCATGTTTCACCGTATATCCTATGTTTTTATTAATAATTTGGAATGACAAAAAAAAGTGTGCATGTAAACGTGGCTAATGATTTGCCGCACTATTTTGTATTTATTTCAGCTCTATAAAGTTATTCAAAAGATACATTAAAATAATAATAATGATTTATATACAGTGCTTTATTAACAGCCTGAAAATAAATTAATTGTATGGATGTGCACAAGTACTCGAGTATCTGGACGCGACAACGACGTTCGATCATTAAATAAAATGATCAGTTACGATGATTGGTTACGGTGGCTGTGCCCGAGGTCTGATTGGTTAGCGTTAGAAAAGCATACCGTCCAGACGGGTGAAATAAAGTGAAACTATTGATTTGAAAGTGCACAGTGATGCCTGGAATCACTTTGATCGTGACAATACAGTTGAGTGCAAGATGTGAAGCTAATGAGATTATAATAAGAACAATCAAATAAAAATAATGGAATGTTGTAAATTCTCTCTGCTTTAGTTGGCCGTGTTTCAGCATTGTACGGCTGGGCGGTATATAGAGTTTGTACAATATATCGATACATTTTTTTTAGAAATGAAATGGAATGAGGCAATACCGTTTATTTCGATATACAGTAGATTGATACGAACGCATCTGAAAAATAGCGTAGTACGCAGAGTGAGCCGATGCATGAATTTGTCCAAAACATGACATGCTTTATATTAAGGGCTTCAAAATAATTGGCAAGATAGTTAACATGTATAGTTTAAAGTAGCTTACCCTGTCAGATGCTCTGAGAGATAGGCCATTTGTGCTAGATAAATACTTGCGGTGTTTAATGCGTTTGAAATGTGGTGCTTTCCACTATGCATAATTTAAATTTCACAGGTTCTCCATCTGTAAATGTTAGAAAGTCATGCAAATATGCCATTTTTGCTGTCAGGAGAGGATGAGCCTTCTGCAAGTGAATCTCTGCTAAAATTCAGGCTTCTGTGAATGAGTGAGGCCGTGTGCATGCGTGCAAAACAGACGCAATAATTCTGACCAAAATATACATACATCTAAAATATTTGTTGTTGGACAATAAATGTGCCATGTGTGGAATTTTAAACCTACAAGTAAGTATATTTTTATGAAAGTGACCATTATAATGGGGTAATCAAATATAGGCTTTTGTTTATCATTATAAATTATTATTTTTGATTTTAGATTGTAAACCCCCTTTTTGCACATAATATATTGCATAGCCTACATTACATTCATTGTATTTGTTTATAGCCTTCAATAATCAACATTGTTTTTAGGAAATCATTAGGCAGGAGGTGAAATGCAATTATTATTAAAATAAATGTATTTATTTATAATTCGTTTTTTTTTTAATCCAAATAGAAAAAAATGGGGATATATACTGTGTATCGCCATTCAACCAAAAAATACAGAGACATGATTTTTTGGCCATATCGCCCAGCCCTAGAGTGCACTCACTCGAGATATACACCAAGGCCCTGTCCGAAATGGCATCCTAAACCCTCACGGTCTTCCTCTGAGTCCGCACTTTCACGACGTAATGCCACTTTGACTGCCGGGAAGAAGTCCGCTGCGTAGCTCGCATCAGTGTAGGCTCGGCAGAAGTGAGCATCAAGGGCGCATATCGACCTGAAAGGGGGCGCTCGAGAGCACCCTTCTGAGACCTAAAATGACAATTAGGACACCCTACAGTCTCGTGGACTTAACGGACACGTGCACGCAGCGGCCATTGTAAGTCCACAACACCGAAAGTGCACAAGAAGTGTGACATTTGGAACAGGGCCTATATTGCCAAAAGTATTGGGACACCCCTCAAAATCATTGAATTCAGGTGTTCCAATCACTTCCATGGCCACAAGTGTATAAAATCAAGCACCTAGGCATGCAGGCACTTCTACAAACATTTGTGAAAGAATGGGTCACTCTCAGGAAGCATGGTCAGCGCATGTTGAGGCGCACAGTGCACAGAAGTCACCAACTTTCTGCAGAGTCAATAGCTACAGACCTCCAAACTGTAGCTATTGGCGGTTTCCAGGAGAACGGTACTTGCCTGACTGCATTGATACACTGCTGATTTTGCAGGTTTGCACTCTTCAACTGTGAGTGACGGAATCTAAAACAAAAATCCACAAAATCACATTGTATGATTTTTAAGTAATTAATTAGCATTTTATTGCATGACATAAGTATTTGATACATCAGAAAAGCAGAACTTAATATTTGGTACAGAAACCTCTGTTTGCAATTACAGAGGTCATACGTTTCCTGTAGTTCTTGACCAGGTTTGCACACACTGCAGCAGGGATTTTAGCCCACTCCTCCATACAGACTTTCTCCAGATCCTTCAGGTCTCAGGGCTTTCGCTGGGCAATACGGACTTTCAGTTCCCTCCAAAGATTTTCTATTGGGTTCAGGTCTGGAGACTGGCTAGGCCACTCCAGGACCTTAAAATGCTTCTTACGGAGCCACTCCTTAGTTGCTCTGGCTGTGTGTTTCGGGTCGTTGTCATGCTGGAAGACCCAGCCACGACCTATCTTCAATGCTCTTACTGAGGGAAGGAGGTTGTTGGCCAAGATCTCGCGATACATGGCCCCATCCATCCTCCCCTCAATACCGTGCAGTCGCCCTGTCCCCTTTGCAGAAAAGCATCCCCAAAGAATGATGTTTCCACCTCCATGCTTCATGGTTGGGATGGTGTTCTTGGGGTTGTACTCATCCTTCTTCTTCCTCCAAACACGGCGAGTGGAGTTTAGACAAAAAGCTCTTTTTGTCTCATCAGACCACATGACCTTCTCCCATTCCTCTTCTGGATCATCCAGATGGTCATTGGCAAACTTCAGACGGGCCTGGACATGCGTTGGCTTTTAATCCATGACGGCATAGTGTGTTACTAATGGTTTTCTTTGAGACTGTGGTCCCAGCTCTCTTCAGGTCATTGACCAGGTCCTACTGTGTAGTTCTGGGCTGATCCCTCACCTTCCTTATGATCATTGATGCCCCACAAGGTGATGAGATCTTGCATGGTGCCCCAGACCAAGGGAGATTGACCGTCATCTTGAACTTCTTCCATTTTCTAATAATTGCGCCAACAGTTGTTGCCTTCTCACTAAGCTGCTTGCCTATTGTCCTGTAGCCCATCCCAGCTGTGTGCAGGGGCCCGTTTCAGTAAGGAGGTTCAACCAACTCAGAGTTTCCCCATCTCAGAGTAAGTCAACTCAGAGTTCAGGTTTAAGTTTTGGGTTTCAGAACAGCTGAATTGAGGTAGTTCAATCAACTCTGAGTAGACTCTAAGCCAAGTTAAGCACATGCACTCCAACTATGAAAAGCCACGATTTTGCAGCAGCTTTTCCCACATAGACCCTTTTCACAGACTGTGATGACGTGTTTTAATGGTCATACTCATCTCTCAGCACCGGCATCTTCCCTACCACATTCAAGCAGGCTCGGGTAACTCCACTGCTTAAGAAACCCACGCTAAACTCATCACTCATAGAAAATTACAGACCTGTTTCTCTATTACCATTCATAGCAAAAACTATTGAACGAGTTGTTTTCAATCAGGTTTCATCCTTCCTATCACAGAATAATCAGCTGGACATCAACCAATCAGGTTTCAAAAGGGGCCACTCCACAGAGACTGCACTACTGTCAGTCACGGAAGCCCTGCGGATAGCTAAAGCTGACTCCAAATCATCAGTCCTCGTCCTGCTCGATCTATCTGCGGCCTTTGACACGGTCAATCATCAGATTCTTCTGTCCACCCTCTCATCGCTGGGCATCACAGGGTCTCCGCTCCTTTGGTTTGAGTCCTAGCTCACAGGTAGGTCTTTCAAGGTTGCCTGGAGAGGTGAGGAATCCCAAGCACATCCACTGACCACTGGGGTTCCCCAGGGCTCGGTGCTTGGTCCTCTTCTCCATCTACACTACTTCATTGGGACCCATCATTCAGGCACATGGCTTCTCATACCACTGCTATGCTGATGACACTCAGCTCTACCTTTCATTTCACCCAGACGACCCCACAGTAGCTGCACGAATCTCCAGCTGTCTGGCTGACATCTCTGCATGGATGAGAAAACATCACCTGCAGCTTAACCTGGCAAAGACTGAGTTTCTCATCTTCCCCGCCAGTCCCACCATACAACATGACTTCACCATCCAGTTAGGTACATCCTTGATTTCCCCATCAAAGTCAGTCAGAAATCTTGGAGTAACATTTGATGACCAGCTGTCCTTCAGAGAACACATTTCTAAGACAGCTTGCTCATGCCGGTTTGCGCTCCACAACATCAGGAAGATTAGACCGTTCCTAACAGAGCATGCAACACAGCTTCTTGTCCAGGCCCTGGTTATTTCTAGACTTGACTACTGCAATGCGCTTCTGGTTGGACTCCCCTCTTGTGCGATCCAAACACTTCGAATGATCCAGAATGCAGCAGCACGTCTTGTCTTCAACGAGCCCAAAAGGACCCACGTCACACCTCTCTTCATCTCCCTGCACTGGCTACCACTCGCTGCTCGCATCAAGTTTAAGGCGCTGACCCTTGCATACAGAGCCACCACGCGCTCAGCTCCTGCTTACTTTGACCCCATTCTACAAATCCACACCCCCACCAGAAGCCTTCGCTCAGCAAAGGAACGACGGCTTGTGGTACCATCACAGAGGGGGAAAAAAAATCCCTTTCCAGAACATTTTCATTCAACGTTCCCAGCTGGTGGAACGATCTTCCCACCGCCATCCGAAACGCAGAATCATTGACATCATTCAAAAGTCACCTTAAAACTCAGCTCTTCCGTGAGCACTTAACCTCATAAAAAAAAAAGATAATAAATTTTCCTCTTTCTTCTTCCCTCCCTACTCTAGCCTGTGCTACACTGAGCAATGTACACAGTCTCAGGATCTCAGGCTCTTATTGCGCTTCTCGACTCTTCATGACCAATCGCTTCATGTTCTCCCAAGTTGTAAGTCGCTTTGGATAAAAGCGTCTGCTAAATGCATAAATGTAAATGTTCTTTTCACTTCTGTTATCAATCTCATTCTATTTTTTCCCTCTTTTTGAAAGTTGTGAAAGCACTATTGTGGCGTTTTTATTTTATTTTTTTATTTTTTGCTATTTGAGCAAATGGGGACACAAAAAATATATATTTAATGCATTCTTTCATTAACCGCAATAAAAGTTAACCCAACTATGACGACTTCCGCTCTGAGAAAAACGGAAATGTGTAAAGGGTCTATGCTCTTTTCACATAATAAAATGTTCTCTGATCCCACCTGTTACATGTATTAATTAGGGTAATGACATTAAACATTTTACTTCTACTCAGGCCAGCCAAACACCAGCACCACTGACAGATGAAGAGGAGATGGAGGAAGAATATTAACATCCAACAGGAAAAAGAATAAAGTATTTGTAGGAAATAAAGATGACCATAAAAATTGTAAATAAATGTATTTAACAGCTGTGGTGGTGGTTATGGCATATATCTCGGACTACCATCTGACAGCATCTTTCCATTCCACACAGTAATCCATTTTCAGAAAGTGTGATGATGGGAATATGAGTGTCAATGCATCCAACCACTGGAAATCCTGAAGGAAATTCTAATTATCAGGTTACTTCTAGAGGCTTATCAAGTGAACGTCAGGATCCTTCCTGTATAAAATTGTCACTTTGACAGTGTCCTCATGATGAAAATATAACCAATGAATGAATGTACCTCCACTGCAAAGAATGCTTTTCTCACTATGTATTTTTGTCAAGAGGCAGATAATTTAATTTGTTTTAAGTAAACTTTGCTTACTTTAGATTTAGATTAAATTTATATTTTTTTGATATTTGTACTTGAATTACGACCAAAATACTCAGTAAAAAAAGCCTTTGTGCAGTTTGAATGAATGAATAAAGTATTTAAACACAGCTGGCGCTTTAAATAAGGGGAGGAGACTGAAAGAAACTCTGGGTTTACAAAAGAAAACCTGACCAGAACAAAACGTTGCAAACCGTTTTTTAAACGGAAACAGTGCTACGTTGAACACCCTATTCTGATGACGCAAGAGTTGCAACTATGGCAGCTGAGAAGGTCATTCTTTGTGTTCTTTTTGAGGAATTTTCGGAGCCTGATGAAATCAATATAAATACGTGTTTAATACTGCAAAATACATGCAATCACTGCCCTTGCCGTCCAGAATAAAAGACAACATCCCAATGCCATTTAATGAACCTTTTTTATCTCCTGGTAATCAATTCTAATTTTATTTTATTTTATTTCTAGTTCTTACTTTTTTAATAGCTTGTATTTTCTCTCATTTTTATGTAAAGCACTTAATTACCATATATGAAATTTGCCTTGCAATGAAGCCAAAAATATAAATAAATACATCATCATGTTGATATATATACACTGTATAATTTTATTTTTTACGACAATCAACTCAAAACAACTTTACTTGGACCCATTGTGTGAGCTGTCTCTTTAATACCGCGTGTTTTATATACATGTTGCTGCTGATTGTGCTGACATTTTTGACACACCCACCAAACGAGATAAAACGCATCTCAAACCTGTTGCACACCGTTTCCAGGAAACATGACGTTCAACCGGAAACCGTAGCAAAACGTTGCGCTTGAGCTTTGAACGTGCCCCAGGTTAAGTTCACAGAGTGAGTTACCCTGGTAACTGACTCTGAGTATAAGTTACATCTCTTTCAGAAACGGGCTTGACATACCTCCCATTCTGAAACAGAAAACCCAGAGTTTCCCTTATTTCAGGGTTAACATACTCAAGAGTTTTCACTTAACCTCTTTTCTGAAGGGCCTCAGGTCTACAATTTTATCCCTGATGTCCTTACACAGCTCTCTGGTCTTGGCCATTGTGGAGAGGTTGGAGTCTGTTTGATTGAGTGTGTGGACAGGGGTCTTTTATACAGGTAACGAGTTCAAACAGGTGCAGTTAATACAGGTAAATGAGTGGAGAACAGGAGGGCTTCTTAAAGAAAAACGAACAGGTCTGTGAGAGCCGGAATTCTTACTGGTTGGTAGGTGATCAAATACTTATGGCATGCAATAAAATGAAAATTAATTATTTTTAAAAAAAATCATACAATGTGATTTTCTGGATTTTTGTTTTCGATTCCGTCTCTCACAGTTGAAGTGTACCTATGATAAAAATTACAGACCTCTACATGCTTTGTAAGTTGGAAAACCTGCAAAAAAAAATATATATATGTATATTTTATATATATATTTAGTGAAGGGCCTAATAAAAATGAAATGGAACGCAGCAATACATACAAACAAAATTATATATATATATATATATATATATATATATATATATATATATATATAATATATATATATATATATATATATATATATATATATATATATACTTGGATGTGCATCATTGCTTACGTTGCATGAGTGCTCATTACTGGAGGAACATTTGCAATGGACTGAACTGGAACGTCCTAAGCCCTTGATCACGTTGAATCCACTATGGAGTTGATTTATTATTTATTTTTCCCTTTACGAAATTGTTTAATGCAGCATTCTATGTATGTATGCATGCATGTATGTATGCATGTATGTATGCATGCAGGTTGTTTTAAATGTTTTTAAAAATATCATAGAGTTGTTTGTGGTGGGGTAAATTAAACGCGATATGCGGTGACGTCACAATCGTGTTGCATTGTGGTATATGAAGCTGCCTGAAGTGTACATATAAAGTAGACTCGCTCCCTCGGTCAAAATCGAGGGAGCAAGGGTCTGTCCATATAAACTTCCCTTGTCCACTTCACGAAGTGGAACACACAAAATGGCAGCGGGGAGTCCCCCGAGGGGAAGTGCTTAGGGAAGTTTGCAAGTGTGTGTCTAAAACTGGAGTGGAACGCAGCACCTGTGTGCAAAAGAGGGAGAACTTCAATGTCCCCCTTCACCATGTCCCTTTAAGCCAGGTACACACTATGTGATTTTGGCCACAATTTGGCCTAAAATATTCCTCTGATCCTCAGTTACAATCTGAAGTCTTTGATTGTCAGTTTGACATCTTTACCGACAGCCAATTAATGACCGTTGCGATAAAATTACTACCACAAACGAAATTCTGGCTGTGTCAGAAGATTTGACTCTCAGTCACGCAGTGTGACTTCTCCTACGACGACCGTCACTATAGGTGCATCCCAATTTGCATACTTATGCACTATTCTATAACGTTTTTAAGTATAAATGGTGTAAGTAGGGTGTTCACACTGAATTTCAAAAAGAAATTGTGCACTTTAAAAGGGTGGTAAAGCACACTCTTTCGAAGGCTTGATTGTGTTTGTGGGGTGCACTGTAACATGTGTTCATGCTTCGTTTTTTTAAAAATTCAGTATTTTTCATATATTTTACCTTTATTCTACACTGCTCTGTCCCTCCTTGTAAAAACGGTCTGATGGTTTACGGATTCTATGAAGCCAATCCCTCAAAAATACGCAATGGGCTCTGATTGGTTAGCTGGCCCAGTGTGCTGTGATTCGCTAACCGCCTAGTGCACGTTTCTCGAAAGCGTCACGCCCCTTACCTCTACAGGTAGCCTCAGGCTTTGTGTACGCTAGCGTCAATAAAACCATACCAAGAGCCCGAATCAGACCCAGACAATTTTAGTGAAGATGATAGAGCAGAACCTGTTCAGTCCTCAAGAGTAAAGACTGCGGATCTATAGTGATCGCTACTGAATGGCACTGTTACTTTTGTATTTTTAGAACGATTTGCCAAATATCTGTCGCAAGAACGAACACTAAACATTGCTAGTAGCCAAATCAAACACAGAACCATGTTTAGCATGCCTGTAGAGTGTAGATAAACAATACATAAAAGCTCTAATCAAAGAATCATTTACACTAATGCCAAGTTCGCTGTTGAGATTTTTAACAGTTTGTAGCGTGAGGTGTTTGTCGGATAACGTTAAGTATGAATGAGCATTTAACAAACTGGTTTGCAGAGCCAAACAGCGCTGTCATGTTTACTTCCTTGCTACAACGTAGGCTACAATTAACAACACGAACTATTACAGGAAAACACATCGACGAAAAATAAAATCACACTTACAGGTTGTGGCCCGTACTCGCGAAGATTGTGGAAGCTTTCCTCCGCGAGATGTGCCGCGGTAGCCGCGCGTGCCCGCCTGTCTCGTGCAGCTTAACTCGTGCAGCTGAAGGCTCATGTATTGCAAATACAGATGAATATAGTCCATCATGTCACATTTCCCGATCTTCTCCTCCGACCCCTGTCTGTCTCGTGCTTTGATTTATGATGGGCAGCATATATCCGCTGCAAATGCGATCGTGTTCCCCTCATGTCTCTTACACACATGAATATGACGTTGTATGTTAAACGCACTGCAATGCTGCCCCGTCCCTAGGAAGGCTGAACAAAGTGGACCTGCAATCCGGATGAAAATAACAGCGTTTCGTCGGCATTGTCAACAGCACTCCAGCCTACTAACTATACCACAACAACTATTCCCCGAGGCGATACAAAATGGCCCCCCCTTATTTCATATTCTCGGAGGAGGGGTTTATGTAAATATTGGGCCTGGTGATGTCAGCAAACCCTGGGTGAATGTGTAGTAGTCCCTACCGGCCGTTTGCTGTAGTCCTTAGAAATCGATTTCTTTAAAAGCAAATATCTCCCTTTGCTTTAAACTTTGAACGTTGTAACTTTGAAGATGTTGTTTATGCTCAAACAGCAACATTACACACTAGCTAAAGCTAGAAAAGTGAAATCGTGGTTTACCACCCCTTTAAATACCCGGATGATGCACTAAATGAACGGAAAGAAATTAAGTGTGGAATGTTGGACACTTCATGCACTCAACTGTCGCTGCTTTAATTACGTAGTGGAGGGGGAGGCACTACCAGATTCCAATGTTGAATGACAAAATAACCAAGTAAAGTTCATACACTACACAGTTGAGTACATAGTGCATAAGTGCAAAGTGCATAGTGCGTCATTTGGGACACAGCTATTGTCTTCGTTTTTCAAGACAAGCCATGACCTATTAATGTTAGAGATTTCTTTGTAGCCACCATTTCAATCCCGTTTGTAATGCAGCTCACTGCCACCGAACGTGTTATTGACTGATGATGTAAAACTCTGAACGAGTTTTCTTGTGCGTGTCCGTTTTTAACATGTCTTGACTGTCGTACAGTCTGACATTAAATGACAACTGAGATCCTACAGTGTGACATGGCTTGCAGCGAGAATCATGTTCGTACTGTCTGACAAGCAACGATCATAAAGGACTATTATAAATCGTACAGTGTGCACCTTGCTTTAGGGGCTCTGTACATTCCTGACTTCAGCCATGATATATTCGCCATTTTTCTGTCCAGAATTCACAGACATTGGACACGGTGGCAGTTAAACCACTTTTAATCCTAGAGTCATTTACTGAGGTATACATATTAAATTCAAGTGCTCTTTAATACCTTCAGGTTGCTGTAAAATTTTGAGTAACAGTGAGACAGTCCACTGTAAGTACAAATAATTGAATTTAGATTAGATTAGATAAGATTCAACTTTATTGTCATTACACAAGTACAAGGCAACGAAATGCAGTTTAGGTCTAACCAGAAGTGCAATAGCAGCAAGTGCAGGATATATACAATGGTTGCATAAGTGCAGGGCATAAAAATGTACTGAATATATATAAATATGTATAAGTAGAGAGATGGTTATTACTATAAACAGAACTGAATTTACAGATGAATATGTCCAATGAATAAATATACAGATGGCTATTACTATAAACAGAATTTACAGGTGAATATGTACTATGAATATAATATACAGATGGCTATTACTTTGAACAGAATTTTACAGATAGAGGTATACAATAATATGTTAGGCAAGATGAGGAATATAGCAGTGGATTAAGTTAGTGCAATAAATTATGGACAGAGCTATCCGAAAGAAAGTGTAAAAGTGCAGTGGAAAGTGGTTGCATATTGCAGTTAGAAGTACGGTGCAAAATGTAAACATTTGTACTGTAAATACAGTCGGCAGTGCAAATGAGCAAAATCCAGTTAAGATATGGTGGTGCAAAATGCATAAGTAAACAGTTGTTACTGTAATAAACAGTCGGTAGTGCAAATAACAAAGTGAAGGCAGATGTGAGGTCGGAGAGTTTTCAGTTTATGAGGGAAGTGGATCAACGGGGGTTTGAGTTCAGTAAAGAGACAGCTCTGGGGAAAAAACTGTTCTTAAGTCTGCTGGTCCTGGTCCGGAGAATCCTGAAACACCTGCAGGAGGGCAGGAGAGAAAACAGTCTGTGGGCTGGGTGAGAGGAGTCCTTGAGGATGCTGCGAGCTCGATGCAGACAGCGTTTCCTCTGGATGTGCTCGATGGCAGGTAGTGGAGTCCCTGTGATGCGCTGGGCAGTTTTCACCACCCGCTGCAGTGCCTTGCGTTCCGCAACAGAGCAGCTCCCATACCATACTGCGACACAGTTGGTCAGGATGCTTTCTATTGCGCAGCGGTAGAAGTTCACCAGGATAGAATGAAGTTCACTTAGAATGCATGCTAAGAGCAGAATTATACCAAATTAATGGCTGCTCAAGTACTAAGTACAAATGAACATGCATGTAGTAAACAATTACACAAAAATATAGATATTGAGTGACAAAACACTAATGCTTTGTTTAGAACTGGACAAGATTCAGGGAAAGAGCACTCTCGTGTTTTCTTTTTAGTGACATAAGCATTAATGAGGATTTGGGCCCATTCATGACAATTTCGGCTCCTTTGTTGGAGTTAGGAGCCAAGTGAAATAGAATATGTGAAAGACTGAATACCAGGAATACCTTAAAATGTCATATGATACGGACACTGAAGGTATTCTATAGTGTCTCTGGAAAAGAGCCAGGTGAAAAACAGGAGAAGTAAGGGCAAATGGATAAGAAAAATAAATAAATAAATAAAAGTGTCAAGTATTCTTTAATCGCATCACATTTACAGATACATACGGTTATCTGAGCCCACTCTGGGGAGATGAAGAAAGACAAAGCAGAGTCCTGCCCTACTAAGGTCTCAAAATCATACATCAGTCATGGAAGAGTGTTGTTTGTACTCGTTTTGAACACATACTGTAGTGTACAAGACAAGTGTGGGCAAGCATGGGGGTATGGCTCAACTGGAAAACAGCTGCTTTACTGCTTAGTAAGCGCAATTACTTTAAAACCCTCAGAAACAACAGTTCTAGGTGAGAAAATAGAATAGAACAGAGCAGAACCAAAACTATTTTGTGTCACCTAAAAATATTAATACTGAGGAACAAATTCAAGACAAATCCAAACATGTTTGATTAGCTCAAACTCAAAATGTATTATGAACACACCATCAAAGATAGTTATGTGCCTCTCTCCCTGCAAGGTTCCTATGCATACAATCTTAAATCACAAGTCTCATCTTTTAGCAGGAAAATCTATGTTTTGTCATATAAGCTGATCTCAGAAAGGGTGAAGCAAGAAATCTCTCATGTCCTTTCAGATCCATTCCAAGATATCAAGAGTGGGACTGATAATGAGATTCAGTTTCCAATACAGCGGAAGGGAGGAGCGATGAGAAAACGTGCCAGATGTTGTGCTGTCTTCGACAATCATACAACTGGGTAACATCTGGTATCAGTTCATTCTTCTCTCTCTCTCTTTCTCGCTCACTCCTTTTCCAACCATCCTCTGGATGACTTCAGCGAAAACGGAATGAGGAAGTGCAACAAAAAGCCTGGGATACAACTTTCTGATAAGCCCTGCGTTTCAGGATCAATGATCAAATACATTTGCTCAAATGGCTTCTACTATTTTCACACAAACTTGCTCAAATAAAACCACTCAATTTACAGAATTCATAACAGTTTAGCATTCATTGACAGAGTGCGCTACGACATAACTCAAACAAAGGCTACAATGTGTGTTTGTGTCCAAGTTGTGTTAAAATACGTTCCAAGTAATTTGATCTTGATCCAATCATAAGCCGATTGGCGGTCAGAAGACATAACAAATAGCCAAAAGGATGGAGCTGCTGTGCAACTCTACAGAAGAATGGGATGTCCATTAACTGAATGTGCACTGCATTGGCTAGTTCCTGTGCTGACAGCTTTGTTCATACTAATGGGAGCAATCTAGTTTTGTTTCGTCTATTTTTGTTTTGCAAGATTGTTGTTTTGAAAACTTTACTTAGTGAAAACATTATCCTGCCCCTCTACCCCTGGGCCTCTGGTGACAGCAGTTCCTGGTTCGAGACCAGCAGGTTTTAGCGGCCAGCACAGAGCCAGATTTTCTGGCCCAGACCTGCCAATACAAATGCTAAAATTAAGCTGCATTAAAGTGCACACTTATTCATCAGTCTCTGAAATTCATGCAGTGGATAAGCTTAATTACTTCAAGTACAAAATAAATGACATTCATGTTATCAAAAAGTGTCTGAAGAAAAGAAAAAAAAATAGTAGTATCTGAAACATCCCCTCTCTCCTTTAGTCAGCCTTTCTGAATTAATGAAATCAGATCAAATGAGGAACAAATTGTACATGTTCAGAACAGAGCTCAGATGGCTTTCAAAGCACCTTGAATCTGTGCAAAAGGAAAACGCTTTTGAATAATTATAATTAGGGATGAAACGGTATGGAAATTTCACATCACGATTATAGTGACCCAAATAATCATGGTTATCAATATTATCACGGTTTTGTTCAAATGAGATGAAAGTGTTCAAAAAGAACAGATGCACACACTTAAAACATTTTAACAAGTTTTATATTTGAAAATCAACAAACAACAAATAAAGCAGCTCTTTGCACTTTTTCTATTCTGTGGGATTTACTTCCTTATAATGGCCGTCGTCAATAGCAAAGCATAAATAATAATAATAATTCGGTGTAAATATAATCTCTAATATTATCTCTGTAAATATATTCAAGCAATATTCTCATCAGTGTTCAGCTATGATGCATTTAAATCTAGCTCAAACAGTATCCTAGTGAAATAATGCATATCCATATTTCCATGATTTTACTGTTTATTTTATTAAATATCAAAAGGTGTGCATCATACCGGACACCTAGATGAACACTTTACAGTCAGTTTTATGACTGTCATTCTCTTCAAATGCTATTGAAGTCAGAAACGTGTATAACGTTACCAATGATGTATGTAACTTTAGAGACGGCCCCTAAATTCACCAACTTTATGCCAGTCATATCAGATGCGCTGTGGTTCTGCTGTGTTCGTTTGAAACTATTTTCACTGCGGAAATAGAACAGAAACAGTCAACCACGGTATGATGAGTGAATCTGCTGCGTACATTGCATGTTTTGAGAGCAGATTTCAGCGAGTGAGAGCGGTCTGACCAAAACTCCGGCTAATCTGAATGCCTCTGATTGAGAGACATTGCATTCATAAACTCAATAGAAACATGTGTGATTGGTTATAATGCGCAACGCGATTATAACAGATGGCCGCCAAAGTGGCTAGTGTGCAGCCAAAATAACGTTACACCCGCAAATGGCAGTTGTTAATGTGTCAAGCCCTGATTATCCCTTAAAATGTCACCTTAGTCTTGTCTGAATTTGTTCGTTCACGTCACGTTATTATTAGCCAGACGTGGGTTTTGGTGAGGTCAAAGGTCCACTTGCCTTGTGTTCACAGATGTGAAGCGTTTCCCCGTATTACGGTGACTTTCTTCTGGCATGTTCTGCAGACAGGGTGACCATCTTCGATTAAGTTTCCCTCAGGACTTTTGTAAAAGCCAAAATATGACCACGCCTCAGATTTGGTCCTTTTAGAAGTCTGAACAATCCCCCGAGTGATGTCACTGCCTTCTGCCATTTCTTCTCATTCAAAAAAACAGCGGTGCGCACTGCGCCTGCACCAGACTGACACTGACTGGACAAGATTTACCGCAAGTTTTCAAAATCGTGATAATCACGCGGTTTTAATGATAACTAAATTTTAAACGATATTACTAACCGTCACTAAATTTTATCATGAAACCGGTAATCGTTTCATCCCTAAATGCGTTGAATTTCAGGTTTAATATTTCTTTGATGCATATTTTATCTAACATATCATAATCCTCTGATTTTGTGTGAAGTTTACATACTTGAAAATGAACCTGATTTTCCAGTGGAATAAGATAGCACCTTGTTTTAATTTACCCCCTCTATCAATATGATCAATACTTTGGTACAACATGAAAGCTCAAATGAATTCTCTTTGAGGAATGAAGGGAGAACTGGACTGCAACTACTAAATGTTAATCAAATGGTTCGGTAGAAACTCATTTTACTGCAGTAACATCGGCTCTGCCATATACTGATGATGACTGGGTTCCGGGTTCCAGTCATTTGAGCTGTACATATAAGCCTGAGGGCTTTCAACTACAACAAATTCCCATTGCCTGTAATCCCCAGCCATTTATTCATCCTAGGATAACCTTCAATCCCTACTGTCAGTTTCCCACTACATTGAGGGCCCGAGCTTAACACAGCAAAGCTTTCAGAGAGGCTCAGTGGGCACTAGAGGCACAGACACAGCAAAGCTTTCAGACAGGCACAGCAGGCACAAACACTGATACACCATGTTTATAAACTTCCACAGATCAATTCTAAAAAATAAATAAATAAATGCTGCATGATATTCCTGGTGGATTGGCTGATTACTTCTTTTCCAAACATTTTACTGATGATGAAAAACTCTTTATACCATAGACTGACTAAATACTCAATTCTGATCTGGCTGTAAGGTATGTATTAAAACTATGTAACAGACAAGTTTCAGTCAGTTTAATTATTGTTCTATATTAACCCCCTAAAGACATTCCCACACAGATTTATAACACATATAACCTCACAGGCGCACATGAGGGGAGTAAACAAATGTAGCTTTAAAGTGGCGTTTACGCTTGTAACTTTATGAAGCAAGCTCTGATCAGCACATCAATACTTACAGTTGATGCTCCCAATTGAAATGAGTCCAAAAATCAACATAATGACATTGCGTCGATCACGAGATATTCCTCACGGATTTTGTGTTGATCAATGCAGTAGTTTTGAAAAAATATGACAATTAATTTTTTCACAGCTAGGTGGCGCCCACCAGCGGTACACTCGGAGGTTTTAGCAGGCTACATCTACATTAATCCGGATAGATTTGAAAACAGAGTTTTCATTTCAAAACGCTCTCCATCCACTTTAAGTTTTCCAAACGTTTCTCATCCACACTGAAACATAAGTAAAACGCCAAATTCAACTTACTGGGCATACGCAAAACCTCATAAAACCTCACTGAGATGATACAGGATCATTTTATTTAGCAAAATATCTCACCATTCACTGATGCGTCCAGGTCCACACTCGGTCAACCATTAGTTTGGTCTAAAACGCAACTCCACTTTTGCCACAGGACAGCAAATGCAAGTGCATTTTCTGTCATCTTTGCAGGACTGTGATATAAAGTGTGCAAAGTAAAATATTTTAGCGACTGTGTGAAAGTGAATACCACATAACAGGCACAATAGCGGTATAAACATACATATCTATTGGTACAATATGAGTCACATGACTAAACATCGTTTAGTCATGTGACGTTTAGTCAGCGTCATAATTTTCCAATACCTCCGTCTTCACAGTCCACACTACGACGCAAAGACGGTGTTTTCAAATGTATTTGCTTTGGAGAGCGTTTTCAAAAAGCTATGTTTTCATTGACTTAAAACGCTGTCTCAGTGTGGACGGAAGGCCAAAACGGAGAGAAAAAGATGCGTTTTCAAATGTATGGACATAGCCTTAGAGGAATATCTCAGCGCTCATTAAGAGTTGATCAAAATGGATAGATTCATTGAAAAGCTATACATACTTTGATTCCCTTTGACTCTCCTTGCTGTAGTTTTGGAATTATGAGTCTTTAAATTTGTGTATGTCACTCAGAAAACAAAAGCCTTCTGGGTGTCAAGGACTGAACCGTAACTTTTGGTTCCTTTATGCTATCAACACAAACTTTTATCCAGTTGCATCCAGATTCTGCTCCCCTATTTCCTTCCTGAGTTATTACATGTCAAATAAGAAAGATTTGTACAATTATAAAAATTATTATATATATATATATATATATATATATATATATATATATATATATATATATATATATATATATATATATATATATATATATATATATATATATATATATATATATATATATAAATATATTTTATCAGCAGTTTATCAGCATTAGAATGTCCAAAATGTAATTTATATTTTCTAAAAATATAAGAAGTGTGGTGTGCTAAGATACCTCCCTTTTGACTATCCTTGCTATAGTTTTGGAGTTATGAGTCTTTACTTTTATGTCACTCAGACAAAACAACTCTAAAAATGCCTTCAGGGCTTAAGGGGTTAAGGTGCTAAGGTGCTGCCTTCATTGAAGCACACATACACATCACTTACACACAAAAGATCATGCTGCACACAGAGAAACATTTATACACAGAAAACTGTCAATGCTGCCCTGCAGCTTTTATTAATGAGATAGCTTTGCTATTCTCGCATGCATTCTTTGCCTCCGCATTGTGTGCTTAGATTGTGTGATGCAAAATCAGAAATTAATTAATCAAAATGAGATCTTGGAAATTATATGCAAAACACGAAATCTTTTCTTCTGCATTGTGATATAAAGTAGGGCTGGACATTGAGACATTTCACGACTTGCGACGCTAGCAATTTTGATTCAATTCAATTTGATTTGATATCAATTAATTGGGGCCAATCAGATACAGTACAAGGCAAATTTCCTCAAGGAAAAAAAAAATCTATAAAATAATGCTGTAAACTATACAGGGAACACCAGTTGGTATCACTATAATATTATAAAGGTTAACTGATTTGTACAGGCTACTTCCGTTTAAATTGCACAAGATTTGTTAATACATTTTAATGGCAATTAGGTTTCTACTTTTCATCATAAAAACAACTAAAATTAGAGGTTGGGAATCGCAAATTGATTCTGAATATTTAAGGTCAGGAATCGGATGCTTGTTATCAAATTTAAATTTAGATTCCTCTTATCAATTCCTATGTGTGCGCATTTTAATATGACTTTAAACCATTCAAACCGCTTTTTTCTTCGTTGCACACACATCCAAAGTGCATGCACAGAAATTTATATTAAACCAATAAAGAAACAAGTAAACCCACTCACTGGTTTCTCTGCTGCACGCACATCCAAAGCGCGCAACATTGTTCATTCAAATCAATTGTATCAAATCAAATTAAAATCAAGAAAAAAAGACGACTGGCTGAATATTTGGTCATGTTTTTCGAAACAATATAGGTGAATGGCGACACAGAACGTGTTTTTCCATTCAAATGCGCTACTTTTCCATTGTTTTTCCTAAACATGTGCTAGACAGATGTGTATAACTGTTGTGCTTGCGTCTCTCATCTTGTGCAGCATCTTGCGCATGACATAGCATTTTAAAAACACGGTGCTCAAGTTAAAATCAGTTTGTGCTTCGAGACTTTGCGTTTCACTGCTCGCGTTTCTCAAAGCAAAAACATGTTCTGTGTGAATGAGCCCTAAGGCTGTTAATCTGTGTTTAGGGCCCTATGATTTAAATTGCTGAAAATGTGGAGAAAAAAAAAGAAGAAAAAAAAAAAAAGTAAGTAAATGACCATTTTTCTTTTTGTGTGAAGACCGGTCCCTTTAAGCATTGTACAGTTGTCCTGATTTGCTTTTTGGTGACAGAGCACCCTTTATAGCTGGAGAACAAAAAGGCCCTTAAAATGGTTATTTGTAATGCAAACAGCTTCAGTGATTCAGCAAAGAAAGCCTACTACAATATATTTTCCCTCCATCATTAATCAATAGCCAATCTTGAAGACAATCTATGATGGTCCTGACTCATGTATAATACCACAAGCAAAAAAGGTAAATCACAGAAAACTATTCTATGATGTTGAGATTCAGTAAAATTAGATTGATCAGTTAAATGTGTTATCAAAAGAGTGGAAAACTAAAATTTGCACTCAACTAAACTAAATTAAGGTAGAAAGGTTTGAGAAATCAATCTCTCAGGGTTGATAGCTTTAGGTATTTTGTTCATTTAAGTGAATACTGAAAACAGAAACTGCAAGTGAGATGCAGCAGTTAGGACATAGTGCATTCATTTAATTCAGGCCTCAGGCATGCCTTAAGGGCTTCATAGAGCCAGAAACACCACTGCTTGCACACTGTGATACTCTTGAAGACAAAGTTGAGTAGAATGTAAACATTGCAGAGCATTGCAGGGACTAAACATCTTCACCAGGGTTAGTTTACCCCCCATATTTAAATTGATGTCCTCTTACAGTGAGGAAAATAAGTATTTGAACACCCTGCTATTTTGCAAGTTCTCCCACTTAGAAATCATGGAGGGGTCTGAAATTGTCATCGTAGGTGCAAATCCAGAAATCACAATGTATGATTTTTTAACTATTTATTTGTATGATACAGCTGCAAATAAGTATTTGAACACCTGAGAAAATCAATGTTAATATTTGGTACAGTAGTCTTTGTTTGCAATTACAGAGGTCAAACATTTCCTGTAGTTTTTCACCAGGTTTGCACACACTGCATTTTGGCCCACTCCTCCACACAGATCTTCTCTAGATCAGTCAGGTTTCTGGACTGTCACTGAGAAACACGGAGTTTGAGCTCCCTCCAAAGATTCTCTATTGGGTTAGGTCTGGAGGCTGGCTAGGCCACGCCAGAACCTTGATATGCTTCTTACAGAGCCACTCCTTGGTTATCCTGGCTGTGTGCTTCTGGTCATTGTCATGTTGGAAGACCCAGCCTCGACCCATCTTCAATGCTCTAACTGAGGGAAGGAGGTTGTTCCCTAAAATCTCTCAATACATGGCCCCCGTCATCCTCTCCTTAATACAGGGCATTCGCCCTGTCTCATGTGCAGAAAAACACCCCCAAAGCATGATGCTACCACCCCCATGATGGTGTTCTTGAGATGGTACTCATCATTCTTCTTCCTCCAAACATGTTTAGTGGAATTATGACCAAAAAGTTATATTTTGGTCTCATCTGAACACATGACTTTCTCCCATGACTCCTCTGGATCATCCAAATGGTCATTGGCAAACTTAAGACGGGCCTTGACATGTGCTGGTTTAAGCAGGGGAACCTTCCGTGCCATGCATGATTTCAAACCATGACGGCTTAGTGTATTACCAACAGTAACCTTGGAAACGGTGGTCCCAGCTCTTTTCAGGTCATTGACCAGCTCCTCCCGTGTAGTTCTGGGCTGATTTCTCACCTTTCTTAGGATCATTGAGACCCCACGAGGTGAGATCTTGCATGGAGCCCCAGTCCGAGGGAGATTGACAGTCATGTTTAGCTTCTTCCATTTTCTAATGATTGCTCCAACAGTGGACCTTTTTTCACCAGGCTGCTTGGCAATTTCCCAGTAGCCCTTTCCAGCCTTGTGGAGGTGTAAAATTTTGTCTCTAGTGTCTTTGGACAGCTCTTTGGTCTTGGCCATGTTAGTAGTTGGATTCTTACTGATTGTATGGGGTGGACAGGTGTCTTTATGCAGCTAACGACCTCAAACAGGTGCATCTAATTTATGATAATAAATGGAGTGGAGGTGGACATTTTAAAGGCAGACTAACAGGTCTTTGAGGGTCAGAATTCTAGCTGATAGACAGGTGTTCAAATACTTATTTGCAGCTGTATCATACAAATAAATAGTTTAAAAAAATCATATATTGTGATTCCTGGATTTTTTTTTTTTCTCTCTCACAGTGGACATGCACCTATGATGACAATTTCAGACCCCTCCATGATTTCCAAGTGGGAGAACTTGCAAAATAGCAGGGTGTTCAAATACTTATTTTCCTCACTGTATTCCCTCTCATGTCGTTCCAAACCTGTTTGACCTCATTTCTTTTGGGGACATAAAATGAGATGTTTGGCTGAATATTTGGTAATGTTTTTCATAGGTGAATGGCGACTGAAGCTGCTAATCTGTGTTAAGAGTCCTAAGATTTCCATGTTGCTGAAAATGTGGACCAAAAAAACAGAAGCGTCATAATGGAATTCACAGAGTAATATGCCAAAATATTGTTATTCATTTGAATTAATAACAAATCACAATTGCGATATGGACTACTAGTGTACGTGAATATTAAACCGCAAAAATATAAACATGAAGTCTGCATGATCTGCAAGTCTTTGTGTGAATGAGCGGCACAGAGAGATTACACTCAGTCTTTTTTCAGCTTCTGCTGACCCACTATATAGAGTTCACATCATGAGCATCTCCCCATTTCCTTAAACAAAACTATCATCAGGTACACCCATAATTTCCAGAATAAAAGTTTGTTTTAACTTGAAGAAACTATGACAGAAATATACTACTATTTTACAGTAGAATGTACTTCTAAAAGTAAGAACAAGAAATAATACTTCATTAAAACGTAATTTTTTTAGGGAATATATATTTTTTCTAACTGATTAGACATCCTTTTTTATTATTAAAACACATTTAAACCATTATATTGGAATCCAGAAAATGGAAAACAGAGAATGTTGGAAACAATAAAATAGAATTGAGAGAAAAGGAGGGGAAAAAAAATCAACTGGATTTCATAGGGCCCTTATGCATTCCACAGAAGGGTTTAGATGGGTGTGGAACAACATTAAGGTGACACATTTGCATGAACCGTGCCTATATTGCCAGGATATTGTACAACTACAAACTATTTTTTTTTACCCTTTCCTTGCTGACACTAGTCAGTAACCATGTTAACATGCACATTGTTCTTAATAAATCTGGTCATGCCTTTATTTTAAAAAAGAGGTTTCATACTCCACAGCTATTAGAATATTGCTCTATGCACCAGCATTACCCAAATAAACGTAGACATTTGTTTATTATTGCACATTCCTGTCCTGCTATCATCTTCTGGAAAAAAAATAGAGATCCTCGCTCTTGCCATTTATTATTTTAGTAAATTGGGATGAATTGTAAAATTAATGAACTCCTCATTCCAGAAATGTTTCTTCCATTCCTGCTTGACTTTTAACATTTGTCTATATCTAATACAACCCACAATTATTTTGTATGGATATAACATAAGATAATAAATTACTGTTCAGTTACAGGGGTTCTAATGTATAACATTTAATTATTTGATTAAGACTGAAATGTTTGAGTGCATGTAAACGTACTGAATGAATGCTGAAACTCTAAAAGTGAGCTCCTCTAGCCTTTGAAAAAAATCTACACACGTCACAAAAAGAGAGGGTGTGCTCCCATGATCCTTTGTGTTCTGTTAAGTCAGAGGGCAACCAGTGACAATAGTCTGGCTCTGAAAGCCTGTGGAAATGCTTATTTCCCATGTGTCAAAGAGGCATTAAATCAAAACATAGCTCATAGAATAAGAAACCACATGATCAACAAATGTTGAGTGAACATGACGTCAGCTCTTCTGAATCATCATTACTATGCACTGAGATTTAAGCCAATTCAAAACAAAACCCTTGAAAAAGCCTTTCAATAACTAACCCCCATGCAGCTTCCCACACGGTTCTGTGCCAGGCTCTTTGACATGGAAATTAAAAAGCGGGGAGGGTGAAGATTTCAAGTGTTAGCTGCTTCTGAATGTGCGGTTGTTTGTGTTATTTGTGATTGCATGTTCTAAAACATAACTATTTTGTCATTTTCAGAAGTTTTATATGATATTCTAACAAAAAATTATCTCTCGTCGGTCAAAAAAGAGAGAGAGGTGTAATTAGTGTAATTACAGTTTTCCAAAGTTACTCGACCAAAAAGTTACTCCATGCAGCACAAAGACTACAATGCCCATGTTCTGGCCTGTAAGTGAATGTGACATTAAGTGTCAAAAGATTTGTCCCAATGCAAGATGATCTGAAGCCTCTTGAGAACAAAACAATGAGTAACTAGTGCATGATAGCACACCGGAAGGTATATGAAGTAATTCACCTATGTCAATAAACAAAAACCACGCAAATCCGATTCAAGAGTTTTCATAAAACAAAACAAGCAAATCTGTTTAAAACTCGTAACTTACTGTGATGGTAACTTCATGCTTTTTCAGTCGATACTTCAAACTCTTCATGTTTTCTCTTTGGTTGAATAAATAAAAAGTCGGGTGTAGATTAGTATTTGAATAAATTACAACAACAGTTAAGTTTTACAGTTTAGTTTGATTAGGCAAAAACAGCTTTTAACGTCCGACTACAACACACTGCGATTTTTCACCTGACGCGAAACACCACCAGGCTTATCTGGACCCGTTTCCTTACCGACAACTCCGTAAACCAATAGTAGAGAGGCACAGCAGAATAAATTATGTTTCGGCCAACCAGACGTTAGAGGGGGCGGGACTTCCTCGTGGTCCTAGCAGCGTTTGAAATTGTAGCAGGGAACAACAGGAGATGCTTTTGTGCGCCTGACGTCATCCTTACCTGGAAAAAGGCTGGACTTTGTCTTAGATTGAGGGCATTGAGATAGTGTGGAAAATATGTATTTGATATCAGCACCTGAATTGCTTTGGGTAGAGCATACAGTTCAGGAAAGATGTTAGCCTACGTAATAGCTAGCCGATATCTATAATAGTGATTTTCATTATAGCCTAATGATTACCGAGTCAATAGGCTATTTATTACGATGACAAAGATATTTTGATGTACAGTCTTGTTTGAAATACGAGTTAGTATCTAGTAATCGCTGGTGCAAAACCATAAATGACAATCAGAGCTATTTTTGTTTGTTTTACAACACACACAAAAAAAGTTTGCATACCTTTCTTTTTATATATATATATCTCAATACATGTTTATCATTGGTTATGCCACTTAGAGATGTGTTGCCCCCTTCTGGTCTTGAAAAGAACAAGAGAAACGATAAGCTCATTGGTGAAACTGGTGACGGCATTTGCGCTTCTTTGTAGGAGTCGCACACACACACAAACACACACAACCTTGTTTTTAAACTGAGAGTCAGTCCACATGGGCTATACTTCCCACAATTTATGCAGGAAAATGTTTGCATGTTAATAATTTGTAATTATTTGAAATAATTTGAACGTATATTACTGCAACAAAATAGTTTTTACACTGCTGAGTCTTTGTTTGTTTGTTTGTTTGTTTGGTTGGTTCGGGGCTACCATAGATTTTGTCCAAGAAGTGAAAGTGAGAGATTTAGAGGAAGAGGCCTGATTGTCCTTGTATAAACCATCAGGTCAACCTCAGTCATTTAGCAGGACATTTGACTCTCTTGCTGCCAAATTTGGTTTCCTGGACAAAGTACTGTCACAACTATTGTGTTTAAAGTGTAGTTACTTTAATACATAAGTAATGGGTGGAGTTATGTCATGATGACGAAGTGATGTGCTCTAGAGAATATACAAGTGTAATGTGAGCATTAAAAAGAAGCAAGTTCTTTCGTTCCTGAATTGATGTTTCTGACTCTTCTTTAGTGTCCTCTGTTTTTATAAAAAGGGAAAGACATGACAACAACAATATTAACAGAATAATTTGGTGAATGACTACAGTTCATTTATTAATAATCTGCCACTGAAAGATTGTTGACGACCATTTCTCAAACTACAATAAAATATAATAAATTATAAAGACAGAGAATTAACATTGATGTAACATTCACCATGCTTTGTTTATTTGGGAACTTAAAATTGCTATATTATATATGCTATATAATGCTATATATGCTATATAATTTTATAGTATGCTATAAAATTCAATAAATTGAGTCAGTAAAAATAACTGATCAGTGTTGTGGTCAACAGTTAGATTTTCACAAACTGTGACTTGTCATCCAGGATGACAATAAGTGTTTTGACACTCCTGTAGGTAACATCTGTGCGTCCTTCAGCTGATAGTGAGAAATATGATGAGGTGAATTTTAGGAATGAAGAATAATTCACTCTTGTCAAGTTTAATCTTGAGGTGTCAGAGAGGGATGTGGACTTTATGAGATCGCATATGCAAAAAAACAAACAAAAAAAACTGAAGGGGGGGGGGTACGGGTGAGATGTATGGCGTCATGTTATCATTCCAAGCATGGAAGGAAGAAGCGAGCCTGGCTTATAGTTTCTCATGTTGGACAGAATTATGTTAAGTAGGGAAGTTAGATGGTACAGCACCACTACAAAATGATGTTTTGTCATCAGAAGAGAGATAACCACCAGAGATATCTCAGTGGAGAGGGGCTTGGGATGGGATCAAGAGTTCACAAGGTTTAGTGAAGTGCTTAAATGATCTTTTAAACAAGCATGACATATGAATGCTGACTATTGTTATTGTGGCTCAACTGATTGAAACTGGTATAGTAACATCACCAAGGTCATGGGTTCAATTCCCAGGTAACACACACACACACACACACACACACACACACACACTGTTAAAATACCCTGAATGAGGTTTATGAAATCCTCATCACTGTGGACGGTGAAAGAGGATCCATTGTGTGTTAATTTTGTTAATTGTGTTTCATTGATCTACATGCAAATAAAGTCAATGCTTAATTAGTCTCTTAATTTAATTCCCTAATGGATATTATTTTCATAGAACACAATGGATGTTGAAAAATGATTGGATTTTGAAAGCTTGCTTGAACAATATAAACTTTGATAGAATGTATTGAGTCATTGTCATATCAGATTTTGAAGTATCACTACAAAGATCAAAACAAAACACAGACATGATTAAATGTATTTCACCTTTCATTTAAAAAGGTCAAACAATCAGGCCTTATAATAAGAAGACATCACAACAACAGAGATAATAACTACAAAAATACAAGCAAGTCTGGTATACATGCAGTACAGTACATTCACTTCTACTTATTGGTTTACATTGTGACTGAATAAGTCCAGAGGCAGACAGCAATGTTGAAATGCTGTGGGCAGAATCCAAGGGTGCAAATTATATTTCAATGTGGGTAAAATTCTAGATCATAATGGGAACATGTTGATATGATGATGTGAATTAAGAAGTGACTAGTATAACATAACTCCTAACTCACTCGGTAATAGGAAACCTTGTCTCCGCAGGAAATCCTGTTAACAGTGGGGATCTGATTATATCAGCACACTCAGCGGGAAACCAAAGTGAGTATTGTAATATTGACAAACATCCATAGGCAAACTGGTAGATTTGCATCCATAGCGCACAGTAGTATAAATCCTGAATGAAACAAAGAGCCGTTTAACAGAAAGGGAAGGTAGTCCATTCCATACACATCGCACAAAAAAGGCAAAATATAATGAAGGGTTGTTTTAGTAGCAGCAGTACTGGTCAAAACATATGGGCTACTTTGAATAGACACACAGTGTGTACACAAACAGGACCTTCAATGACACATGCAGAATTTTGTTTCCGTTTCAGATGTACTGTAAGTGAGTGCACACATAAAATGAGATCAGAAGAGTTATAGGAGCCATAACTGTGGCGACTGCTTTGATTTTAAAGGATACTTTTAGTTAGTCTTCAGTGGGAAAAAAGATTGAATGCTGCCCAGACTGTTCCTCAAAGTCCGTTGGCCTCTACAGTCTACACACAGGAGAGTGACGCATCATAACCAACAACAGGACATCGTCAAGAGCATCAATTCTGTGCCGGGTGTCCATTAAAAGGCTCCTGTGTGAGTGCGACGGTAAACAGCAGCAGATGTACTGTCTTTTCAAATCTTCCAAATTGCCTGCAAATGACCATCATTAGCTTACTATGTAAGTGATTTAAAGCAACCACAATTTAACAAGACGTTAAGCATTCTCATCAGTTATGAACCTGACCGCCCCTTTCTGGGTAATTAACTGCATGCCGCAGAGCTGTCATTTCTACAGGATACAAAAACATGTTCTGAAGAAACTGAAATGACCTTGCTCGACTAAACGAAACACATAGTTTTTTTGCCTAATGAATTCCAGGATGCTTTGATTCACAAAGCTCAGATCAGGTATCTTGGCTGGGAGCTTGTGGGAGTGTCTGTCAGCAATGCTAATTGAGAATGAGAAAAGACTGGATATGGGAAGCAATCCAATCCAAAGTCGTATTCAAACGTTAAATGCTGGGATTTCAATTTTATTTAATAATTCTAAATGGAATATGATGAAAAAGCTACACGGGGGAGACTGGGGCTAGTTTTCATCACTATGTTTACTCTGATTAATATTTCTCAGGCTATTGAATTTCACAGTCGTTGACCAATAGCGGGGCAAGTTGCCACAATAGAACCGGCCATTAAACAGCCCATTATAGGCTTCTCAGCTAAACTTAAACAGTAAAATAATACGCAAGAAAACAAATTAACTTACTTTAAAATGTCAAAGGTATACATCTTACAATATCAAACCAAAAATAATATGCTGTGTAAATGTGTAGCATGTAGAATATGTGTCAACTTGCCCTGGCCTGACATTTATGCAAAATACTCCTGAACACACAAAGCCACAAAAACACAAAACATTTGAAGGTTTTGAACAAGGTGTATAAAACCAACATACAAAAACACTGCTAAGGAAAACACATTTGTGTAACTGGACTTTTGACTCAAAGGTCAAAGCCTAATACTTACTGAGGCGTAATCCTCCCCGACAACGTATCTCATATATTCTGTTTACTAAATCAGATTTTAATGTGTAGGCTATTATAATATTTTACTTTAATAGATAAAAAAAAGTGTACAATACTGTATTATTATTATTAATATTATTATAATTTCGTGGAAGAGGAATGATAAGCATATCAAGCAGTGCATTGAAAGGTATAGTGCCACAACATTTTATTTAGCTGCGTTTTTAAATGGTTGGTTTTAACGTAATTAGCTTATTTGAAAACAATATTCCACAAGAACACGCTGTAATACAAAGACACACACACACACACACACACACACACACACACACACACAATACAATTGATGCAAGCACATACTGCTGAGGCAGTTCTCTTACGAGAGGTTCTCTCGTATTGCGTAAGTTCCTTACGCTACGCAATACTCGTTCCCTCTCTAGAGAGAACCGAGGTTACGTTAAGTAACCGAGTATCGTTCACTCAAAATAACATTTCTGTCCTTATTTAGGCTACTCACCCTTATGTTGACCCAAACCTGAGAACTGACCTCCTTGTGAGCTCCACTAAAGAAAAAGAAAAAAGTCTGGGAAACCATGAGGGTGAGTATGCTAATTAATGACCGAGAGTTACACGTTGGGTAAGATAACTCTTTAGGCCTAAACACGTTTGTTCCACAGGATTGGGTCGCGCATCCGGGATGCACGTGCACTTGTTTCTCAGACTCGGAGAAACAGGTCCTTCAGTTTTTTCCTGAACTCTTTGCGCATCAGACAGTAAATGAGTGGATTTAAACAGCTGTTTGCGTGCGCCAGGCACACAGTAACTGGAAACACATAGGTATGAACGATATAGTATGACTTATCCCAATACACCACATTGAATTTCACCAGCACGCCCCAAAACGTGATGGCATGATTGGGCATCCAGCAGAGGAAGAACGACAAGACTACTATGGTGACGGACTTTGTGACTTGCGTTCTTCGTTTTGAGTTGCTCTTCATGCTCCGCTGTCGGATGAGCCTCAACAGCAGCAGGTAACTGATGGAGACTATCGCCATTGGCAAAATAAAAGCGATTAGTATTTTCTGGAGATGATAGACTGCCAACCAATACTGTCCGTCGGGGAACCGCAACAAACAAAGTTTTTCTCCGGCCACGTTAGTGACTGTGGAGAAAATGGATGTTGGCGCGGTGGCTGCGGTGGCCAGAGACCACAGGACGACACTGACCCACCTGATGGAGCAGCTGGTCTGCCTGCTGCGGTCCTTCAGAGCTGAAGCCACTGCCCAGTAGCGTGTGATGCTCATCGCGGTCAGGAAGAAGACGCTCGCGTACATGTTCATCACCGTCACCGAGAGGATGATCTTACACATGGCGTCCCCAAACGGCCAGCTGAAGTCCAACGCCGTGTCCACGGCCCAGAAAGGCAAAGTCAACACAAACTGAAAATCTGTCACGGCCAAATTGAGGATGAAAAAGTTGATTTTGGATGTGCGCCTTTCTTGTCTCACGCGAATAAAGAAGAAGACCAGCAGGTTTCCAACCAAACCTACGATGCAGACCACGGAGTAGGTGATGGAGATCATGCACCTCAACACCGGACTCCCGTCGGCGCTCACGTCAATGTCTTCCAGGCTTTTAAAACGTTCGCGGTCACTGATGGATCTGTTGATTACACCACTCTGATTACTGTCTCCCATTATATCCATCGATTTCACAACTTCAGTGTTGCCCATGACGACAGATAATGTAGGCTACTTATTCATATGTACTCATCTATAATTAGATAGTTTAATCACATTAATTGCTTAACTTTAGGCTTTTTAACTGTCGACTGACAGAACATCACTGATCCTTCATAATTATGCAGACAAGTTCAAGGTGCTAAAACTATGAGCACAATGCGTCGCGCTCAAGAATTTATGTCGGGCGCTTTTTAAACGTTCCCGCCCATCGAGAGCAACGATTCGTCTTCCCGTTTGATTGACAGGACGACGCCGAGTAAACGTACACAAAACCTTGCTCCCGCGTCCATTACTCAAAATAGTAATGGAAGCATACAGTAATGTAAGAATAAAACCATAACATGGGAATGTTTAAAACAAAACAAACATGCGTTTTATTAAAGCGGCTTTGGTACCGTGTGGAAGGGAGCGTTGTCATCTTGGTAAGTTTTCACTGCCATCTGCTGTTCACTTGTAAATGTGCACCATGACTTGTTTTCCCTTTGGTTTAGATAAGTTGACTGTCACATTAATACAATAATACAGTCTGACAAGGGGATCTGCCATTACAGTTGAATGAGAGAATTCACATGAATCAATTATTTATTCTAAAGGATTTGTTTTAAAGGTAGGAAAGATTTTAAATGTGAATTTTGAGAAGCAATGGGTTATCGAAATGAGTTGAAGGTCAAAATTGTGAGAAAGTGTTGGTTGGTTAGCCTCCTTATCCTCCTGGGACCCAGAAAAAAAAGTTTTTTGAATTTAGTATTTTTTTTTATGTCATTACATTGTTTAGAGCGTAATAAACAAATGAAAAAAAAAGCATTTTTGAAAAATGATATTTTATTCATATGTTATGATATCTACTCTGTAGTTGACAGCAGGACTCAGTTGTTAAAAAAATAAAATGACATGAAATTGCATGTATAGGCAAAAACAATGGGATTTATTTTTAATTCACCAATCAATTTTTAGGTTTCAGGGTTTTTCTTTAAACAAACTTTATTTAAAGATGATTCTGAACTATGTTATGAAAGATATAATGAAATGCATTGATATACCATTTTACGTTATTAAATATGTGGGTAAAATGACAATACTTGGATTTTCCCATTCAATACAATGTATCTATTCACTGCATCTAATTTGCATATTAATGTGTTCTTGGTGCAACATGTAATGAAAAAAGAAGTGTAATAATGTGAGGAAAAATTGGCAACATTTTCATAATAATATCTAATATTTCATAGGAATATTGATATGTAATTTCTTTCCCTATTCACTTGTTATGTCTCCAAAATGCCTGATAAACATGATTTAAATCCTGGTGTCCATTACAGAGGTCATTTATGAAATCAAAGCCCTGTTTTGTAACAGAAAGTCATATTTTGATTAGAAACTCCATAACATTTTCCTGAGATGTTGATTTATAACAAACAATTTGAAAATTAATCAGATTTAAATTATAATTAAAAAATATGATCATATTTCCATAAGAGTGCTAAACATTAATGTCAGCCGTTTTTAAAGACCAAGAAGAAGTTGTTGTCCTAGTGAAACCTCCAAACATTTGGTATCCCTGCAAAGCCCTGAATGTGCTCTTTACAGGACATCCAGACTGACATGTATGATGTCAGAGAAATTCACTAAAATATAATGTCCACTACAGTGGACAAAAGTCTATTCTTGGGTCCCAGGAGGTTATGTGTGGGTTTTACCATTCATAAAAAAACAACCAAATTGAAACATTTCATATCATCTTAAATCTGTGTGAATTGAAATTGGGTCAAAGTTGGTTGCCCCAGATACATTGCTTATGAAATATGAACAGGCACCTGGTTAGCTCTCGATTTAGAATCCTCACCTTTCTAAAGATTGATTCAGGCTTGTCTGACCTTTATTACTGAACAATAAGCCATTCAACTCAAATGTCTTATGTCCATCCTACAACGCAAGTTACTTTTCAGTGAGCAAGTTAAATTAGCTGAGCTATTCAGCTCTAATGTCCAAATTCTTACAATGAACAAAAAAAATTATAAAATCTTATACAATTCATGCATCTCAATCAGCTTTTTTTCTCCTTCATCAAGACAAACGCCAAAATTAACTCAATGCATTTTATTACATCTAAATGTCTCTACATAAACATGTAACATTCAATAGGTAAACAATTTCTTTCAATGCATGTAATAAATATTTTTTTTACTTAGTACTTTATACAAACTGACATTGGTCTACTGTACAATATGTCTTCCACATCTTAAAAATCTATTTTTCCCATAAAACATGCCACAGACACAGAGTGGATGAAATTTAAGGCAGTGAGCATAGATGCCTGCTTACTGAAATGGAAAATAAAATAAACTTGGACTTATCGACACCAAGTCCACTCATAACACAATTCTGCATCTAAAATATATAAATTAGTTTGTTGCGAAGTTGAGGATTCAACTTTAACACAAATGCACATCACTGGAACATCCAAATTTGCACAATGTTTGCCTTACATCAAGAGTAAAAACATGCACACACGCTTTCATACACACACACACACACACACACACACACACACACACACACACACACACACAACTTATCCCTTAATCAATCATAACCAAAATTAACAAATTAATGAAAATTCATATTCTGTCACCAAATCGGTCTTCTACATCCTCAGTAACAAACTTTGTCAAATACATGATGTCCTGTGAGACAGACACATTGAAACAAAGGACAAGAACTGTCCAGATTTACTTATTAAAATATAAAGTCAATCATTAACACTGCTAGGGATCTAACAAGTAGTCAATTTGGTAACAAGGATTTTGAAATAACAGCATATGTATTTTAGTGGCTGTCGTTTTTATCTTGTTAATTACTTAACCAATTACATTTCGAAACAATCTTAGAGTCAAGAGACAAATTGACTGATAAACATCTAATACTTTCAGAAGAAATGTATGTTAAAAGGAGGTTTAGAGGGCAAAGGAAACCATGAGACTATCAAACAATCAGTCTATCAAACAATGCGAGATGCGATAGCTAGATTCTGTCACAGGCAATTACCCCAGTCCCAAACCCAATTAGCTTTGAAAAGAGGTCTGGTCAACACGCTGAGAGAGCCACAACAGCAAGCACACACACACACAAACCTTAGCCTGTTTGATGTAAGTACAAATAAAAAAAGATTTCAACTCTTCCTAATTTAACTTTTATTTTTCCTTTTTGAACACACTATTTTTTCCCAATCTTCCGTTCTAATTTTTTTCAAATATCGTTTGAACAAAAAACTTTTGCAATTAATTTCCTCTGTTAATCCCAAGCAACACTTGAAAGGACATCCAATGGTTACTCAATAGGATTATTTGTTTAGAAACTCCAAGGCTGTAGATAAGAGCTCCAAATCTGATGGGCGCCATGAGGAACATTTTAATACAGGCAAACTGAAACACAAGAAATAACAGGTCTAGTCTTGCACAACACACTCACACAAGGCACACGTGACAAAACGGTAGAAAAAATGAGTGGCTTTAGGACTTTCCGCACAGTACCAAGCACAGATGACCTAATAGACAACTGAACAGAGACCTCAGTCACTGTGCAATGTCGAAACAAATATCTGTGAGCAAGTTAAGGATACACGCCAACACCAAAGACACAGTAACCTCATCATCTACGCCACTGCTGAAAATCCTAACAAATCATTCCTTTCTGAAAAATTCAAAAAGAGAGAGACAGACAGAAGGAAGGAAGGAAGGAAGGAAGAAAGGTGTACGATTAAGTTCACTGAACTCACAAGCTCTCACTCTAAAAACTTCAACACTAAAAAGTGTTCTTTTGGCATCGAGCAAGAAAAAACATGGATGTAAAACTGTTAGAGAATCACATTGTTTTAAAAAGTCATGAATTACATTTCACATAAGAATCATGAGGTCAGATATTGGCAATCTGTAACAATGCTTTTACTTCCAGTTGTTAACCTGAAGGTGAAGGAATGCTTCTTAACGGCTCACCAACGTAAAGGGATATTTGACCCAAAAATTAAGATTCAGTCATTTACTGACCCTCATGCCGCTCCAAACCAGGATGACTTTCTTTTTTCAGTGGAACACAAAAGATATCTTTAAGAATGTTTCAGTGGGGTCAAAAACAACACTGGAGCCCACTGACTTTCAATGTATGGAGAGAGAGAGAGAGAGAGAGAGAGAGAGAGAGAGAGAGAGAGAGAGAGAGAGAGAGAGAGAGAGAGAGAGAGAGAGAGAGAGAGAGAGAGAGAGAGAGAGAGAGAGAGAGAGAGAGAGAGAGAGAGAGAGAGAGAGAGAGAGAGAGAGAGAGAGAGAGAGAGAGAGAGAGAGAGAGAGAGAGAGAAAATCTTAATTTGATGACATGAAAATGACAGAAGTGTTATTTTTGGGTGAACTATCCCTTTAAAAGCATGATATAAAATAATTCTGCATGTATAGGGGAAACGTGATTGGCAAAGACATGTCAAGTTTTGCTGGGAAGAGAAAAGAACCAAGGGTCCGGCAGACGGTCCGAACGCAGCCATTGTGCCCTGTGGAATCAGACAAAATATAGACGATCACAGAATATGACGGGGAAAGGATATAAAAAGTGTTCATATTATGTTAAAGGGGTTGAGCCGAAGCTGTGAAGGGAAAAATAGCGTCAGTTTCCAAGGAGCTAAAACCCAAAGTAACTTAGCAAGCCGTGTTGGGCGAAAACTCTTTCAAGTTTACATATACATTAGATAGCTAGATAGATAAGTATATACAAAAGTAAAACAAAAAATATATTTGTTCTCTGTACACAGCAACGATTATCATCGTTTACAAAAACACCCTTCAGTCATCCTGCATGTCCCGTTTTCTTCCCAATGTTTGGAAGTCTCTTCAGTCAGTTCCCCGTGCGAGGGTTCGGTCCTGGGTCAGTCTAACGAGATGACGTCTGGGACGGGTCCGTAGATGGCAGACATAGAGGCGGATTCGGAGTTGGGGCGCGGGGCGGGTGGATGTCCGAGGCTTTCCCGTAGGCTGCTGGAGGACACCAGGCTGCTGCCAGTGCTGCTGCCGTTGACGTTAATGGGAGGGAGGTTGCTGCTTACAGGGGTGGAGGGAGGGTCCAGGAAGAGCTGAGACGAGCCGTACGGGAGGAAACGACTCAGGAGGAGGTCATGATCTTCCGATGCAGATGCAGCCGCTGCCATCACCATGTTGTAGTGCTGGAGACAAAGCAAAAATAAAATAAAACAGTCACTAGATTAGCACTTTCTGGTTTAATAGTCAATCACAGTGGGCTAATAAATGTTTGGACTGTGTTACCTGATGATTCTCCCCTTGTAGAAAAGGGAAAAAGTTGAGATCTGTAAGAGGTAACAGAGACATTGAAGTTTAAATGAGCACATTTCCCACATTAAACATTCCCTCTAATGATGTTTGTGCGTTGTACCTGACAGGTCAGTGGGCGTAGAGTAGTAGTGGCGGTAGTCCTGAATAAGGGGAGGAGGTGGAGGAATGTAATTGGTGTCCACCTGAGGCATGCTGGGAGTTCGGCTTAAAGGAGATGCTTGTCTGTGGAGATTTAGCACCCTATGAACACATGCCAACCAACAAGTTAGCTTGTGAAAAAAGAAGCAAAAAGTTTTTTTTTTTGGAGCATATTCAAAGAGTTACCCGTTATCCATCTGAGGAGAGATGCTGGACAGCGAGGGGCAACTTTTTTTCTGAGGAGGTTCTTCATCTTCCTCTTCTTCAGACGAGCTGTCAAGAGTCAAATCAATCACCTCCACTTTTTTGCTGTTGCCTCCACTGTTGCCATTTGTTTGAGAGTTTTGCTCCGACACTGTACGACACCCACCTGATTACACATGCACACACAGAGGGGTTGTAAACAAAATAGTTTCAGGGTGTGTGTGCTATGTGTGGCATTTCTCAGGAGAAGGTCAATGTCACATTCATTGTTTTGCCACCATCTAACATATCAGAGATATTCATTTCAAAAGCCCCATTTACACATGATATTAAAGGGATAGTTCACCCAAAAATGAAAATTAGCATATTAAAGGGTTAGTTCACCCAAAAATGAAAATTCTGTCATTAATTACTCACCCTCATGTTGTTCGACACCCGTAAGACATTCGTTCATCTTCGGAACACAAATGAAGATATTTTTGTTGAAAGCTGATGCTGAGAAAGGCTTCAGACAGGCCTCCATAGGGATTCAGTCCATTTGCACACACAAGACCCAAAAAAAGGCACTAAAAACGTCGTTACAAAGTCCATCTCACTACAGTGACTCTACAATAATGTTAGGAAGCGACGATAATAGTTTTTGAGCGAAAAAAAAAAATCAAAATAATGACTTTATTCCACAAGTTCTTGTCTTCTGTGTAGGCCTCGGCCATGAACTCACGAAGCACCATGACGCATGCGCGAGAATATGACGCAGAACCGGCGTTCGGACACGTGACCCAGAAGCGAGGAGATTTGTTTACAACGAGCAGAGGAAGACGCGCCGTATCTAAGCTGTTGAATTCTACATTGATCGTGCTTTAGGTCTCGGCGTAGAGCTCAAAATTGGACTAAAGTGTGTATTTCATGGATTCCCGAACGCCGGCGCTGCGTCATATTCTCGCGCATGCGTCGTGCTGCTTCGTGAGTTCGACGACAGAGGAAGACAGAACTTGTGGAATAAAGTCGTTATTTTGATTTTTTTTTTCGCTCAAAAACTATTGCCGTCGCTTCATAACATTATTGTAGAGTCACTGTAGTGAGATGGACTTTGTAACGATGTTTTTAGTGCCTTTGTATGGGTCTTGTGAGTGCAAATGCACTGAATCCCTATGGAGGGCTTGCTGAAGCCTTTCTCAGCATCAGCTTTCAACAAAAATATCTTCATTTGTGTTCCGAAGATGAACGAATGTCTTACGGGTGTCGAACGACATGAGGGTGAGTAATTAATGACATCATTTTCATTTTTGGGTGAACTAACCCTTTAACATGATTTGCTCACCTGCAATGTCATCCTAGGTGTGACATTCTTCTTTTTAAAAAATCCAGGCTAATCCAAGCATTATAATTGCAGTAATAGTTGTTCTGTTTTTGAAGTCCATAAAAAAATGCACCTGTCCATCGAATGACGTGCTCCACGCGGCTCTGGGGTGTTAATAATGGCTTTCTGAAGCGAATCGATGCGTTTGTGTAAGAAAAATATCCATATTTAAAACTTTATCAAGTAAAGTTCCAGCCGATCGCCTTCCGTGGAAAAGTGTTGAAAGTTGAAAGTGAAACTCAAGATGCGTACGTGACGTCATGACGTACCTGGTCGCGTTAGTCTTTCGATCGGCAGGGGACCTTTCAACACTTTTTCCATAAGTTGAACACGGAAGGCGGTCGGCCGATTCTTTACTTTATAAAGTTTTAAATATGGATATTTTTCTTACACAAACATGTCGATTCGCTTCAGAAGGCCTTTATTAACACCCCGGAGCCGCGTGGATCATGTTTTTTAATGAACAGATGCAATTTTTTATGGACAACAAAAACAGAGCAACTATTATTGCTATTCTAATGCTTGAATTAGCCTGGACTTTTGTAATATAACTCAGATTTTATTTGTCTGAAAGAAGAATGCCATATAACACCTCGGATGACTTGAGGGTGAGTCAATCATGGGCTAATTTTCATTTTTGGGTGAACTATCCCTTAAACATCAATCTCAGGTGATCTGATCACAGGTGAACAGTGCCAACTACAGGTGTAAATGGGGTCCAACATGTTTTTTGATTTGATCACTTAAAACAATACTATTTTTCAAAACTTTGAAGTGGGTAAGACTTTTTAATGTTTCTGAAAGAAGTCTCTCAAGACTGCATTTAGTTGATCAAAAGTACAGTAAAACAGTAATACTGTGAAATATAATTACAAAAAGTATTTTCTATTTGAATACATTTTAAAACATTCCTGTGATGTCAAAGCTGAATTTTCAGCATCATTAATCCAGTCTTCAGTGTCACATGATCATTCAGAAATCATTCTAATATGCTGATTTGTGCTTAATAATTTCTTCTTCTTCTTCGTCATCGTATTATTATTATTATCAATGTTGAAATATATTTGTATAAATGTGATTTTTTTTTTCTTCCATTGATGAATATTGCATTTATTTGAAAAATAATTTCTTTGCGACAATGTAAAAGTCTTTACGGTCACTTTTGATCAATTTAATGCATTCTAACTTTAAAAAAAATGTACAGACCCCAAACTTTTGAACAGTAGTATATACAGTATTTGAAGGAAGCCAGACACATAAAAGACCACACCAACATTATTGCTTAAAGAAAAACCTGGACCCCAGCTACTTGCCAGTCAATCATTGTGTCAAGTATGGCTTTACAAGAAAAAGTGTGCTGACATTTTTTCTTACTTCACTCACGAAAATACAATGCTGTGCAAAATGACCAGTGCTGTATTAGGGTTTTTGAAATGCCTCTTGCAGTAGTTCCTTAAAGACATGATCAGCAGTGACTGAAACTTACCATCAATACCATTGTATGAAGCAGACACTTCCTGCACTTCCTTTTTCAACCTCATGGGGGCCCAGCTCCCATCTTCCTTGAACTGGATTTCATCACAATCTAAACAGCTGTTCAGAATCTCCATAAACAACCTAAGAGAAACGTTTTGGGAACAAAGGAGAGATTAGAGAAGAGAGAAAGAGTGAATTCAGGAATCATCTACCTCTCTAATGCGCAGCTGGACAATTTCATGCAAAAGTTAAAATTATATTAGAAAAATAAAGGTGCGAGTTCATATATTGTTCACTAAAACCTAATTACTGCATGTAACATTTATGATCAACACACAGCTGCATTATGTCATTATTATCAAATGAATTTCATGTGCAGTTTTGTTCTATAATTGTTGTGCATACCCGTCAATGATGAGATGTTCATAGGGTGCTTTTTTGTCACAGACAGGACACACCCATGTGGGCTTCTTTTCATTCATCTGGATGTAGAGCGTAGCATCAAAACACTGCAGGTGTGAACACGTCAATGCCCGACACGGAATCATTAGCCGCATCTTTCCCAGCTGTGTAACACAGGCAAAAGCACAGACAATCATGGAGAAATCAACACACACAAGATATCCCGCATGGAAACAATCCAGGCAAACACACACAGCTAGACCAAAGAATGAAAATAACAAGAAGTGAAACATGAACAAAACTTACATAATGACGACAATATACAACTGACATTAAACAGTCTAACTGTTTTAGACAGATTTATGAGTAATAATATACAAAACATTCTGAATCTGATTTCATTTTGAGTTTAAAGATCAAAAACATCTGTCTTTGCTTTGTGTGATCTTTTACTACTTTGAAACATTAGAATCCTAAACAATAACGTATTTTAAAGCTTTGGTTCTTATATGGTCTTTGCAAGGTCATGTAGCCGATTGCAATAAACCTGTTAAGCAAAGAAAACCCTTGGCGATCATTTGTTTCGAATTGTAAGTAAGGGTTTTCTTAGCTTTAGAGGTTTGTTTCAGCCGGTCCCTGGGCTTAAACTAACATGTTGAGATTAAAAAATATACATTACAGGATGTGTGAGTTTGTTTGATTTTGATGAGTGATCTGATAAAATGCTTACCGGACATAATAATGAAACTCTTAGGCTGGTGGTTGCTATTTCACTGTCAGGGTCTGCCGTTAACTTTTCCTTTACTGCAGGACATGAGCAAAAGCACACATTAGCAGCACAAAACCCACAGAGACCTTTACAACTGCACTGCTATTAATACATGTCTGCGAGTTATTAATACAACTGGAGGAATATGGTCACATTTAACCTGGATATAATCAGTGTTGGGGGTAACACATTACAAGTAATGTGAGTTATGTAATCAGATTACTTTTTTCAAGTAGTGAGTAAAGTAATGCATTACTTTTACATTTACAACAAAATATACGAGTTACTTTTTCAAATAAGTAATAAGTTATTTTGTTTTCCCATTTATTGACTGACACCTCTTCTGTCGCCATGTTGACAGAAATTGTGAGTAAGGTGCAGAGGTGTTGTGTGTGCTTTGTATATGATGGTTATTATAGTTCTAGACTAAATGTGAGCATGCATTTACTCATCCCACTTGCACAAAAACATATTCAGTATTCCCAAAATAAATAAAAACCCTGAAATGTATGGAATGTATGCATTTAATCTCACTTTATTAACCAATGTCTTTGCTGCTAACCTTTGATGATCCAATTCTACCATACTAATAAGCAAAAATGACTTTAGATAAACATTACATTTTTATTCCTTTTTTTAGTAAGAGGTTTTTTTTTTGTGCTCAAGTAAGTTTGTTGAACTTTCTTTTCTACATCCCAGAATAGCAGCACAGCTGAAAGGTTTGTTTGAGCTGTGCCCTCTACTGTACAGGTGTGAATTCGCATTTGCATCAGCCTAGTTCACTTCACTTTTGGTGTGCATGGGACTTTAACTTTATTTGTTTTTAAAAAGCAAACAAACAAGCCCATCCTAGGTAAGAAAAACGATTGCAAATGTAACGTAAAAAAAAAGAAAAGATTGCAATTAGTTACTTTTGTAGGGAGTTACAGGATATTGTAATGCATTACTTTCCCAAACGCTGTCTATAATAAAGAACCAAACACTTCAAATACATGGATTTCATACCTACATTACCATTCAAAAGGTTGGTATTAGTAAGAATTGTATTTCTTTTTGAATTAAATTAATTTTTCTGTTTAATTCTACAAGGATGCATTGGATTGATTAAAAGTGACAGTAAAGACATTCATAATGTTACAAAACATTTCTATTTCAAATAAATATTGTTCTAATGGTCTTTCTATTCAAAGAATCCTGAAAAGGAAATGTATCACAGTTTCCACAAAATATTAAGCAGCTGTTTTCAACATATAATAATGAAAAATGTTTCTTGAGCACCAAATCAACATATTAGAGTGATTTCTGAAGGATCATGTGACACTAAAGACTGGAGTAATGATGCTGAAAACAAATGTTAGTGCTTCAGTATTTGTTTGAACTGCCTTAGGCTGGTGTGCTGTAGCTTGTCTACAACAAGGGCATCAGGGCGTTCTCTTAGTATTAACAAGCCTCTTCAGACAGTTTATAGGTTGATGCATAAAATATTGGAAGTATCATGGAAGGTTTGAAGGGCAGACAAGAACAAAGAGCAATCTGTGTAAACAGAACTGTTAAATTGCATCTCTGTCAGTTTTAGAGCAATTCTAGATTAACTTCCTTTCTTCTATCGTTCTATCACGCTACGCTATATAGACTAAAACATTCTGGCATATATACTCAATCAAGCACAGCTTAGTCTTGATAGGTTTAAGAAAACGGTTATTGACTGCAGTCCGTGAAGCATTTTTAAGGTTTTAAATTAGATACAATAAGATGCCAACTATTTATTAGGCCACAATATAGTTGATCCTTTATTGTGGGGAAGGGACAAGAGGACACTTCTGTCTGAATTAAACTAGCACTGAAAAAATTAAACTAGCATAAAAAAGCTGTTCAGTCGTTTAAGTCCTCATTTAGCACCTTAAATTGAACTCAAATTAAACGTTCTGTGTTTAATTAAATGAATTAAACATGGAGGCTTCATAACTGACTTTTGAAGCAATTAGATTTTAGAACTAAATGTGAAAACATCAAGTAATGTTAAACACAGATCTAAAATACAGTTTACAATTTTGGTCTGCATTTATTTGATGAAAAAAAACGCAGTAAAATCAGTAATATTGTGAAACATCATTAAAGAAATTTTTTTTTTTATCTATATTTTAAAATGTAACTTAAATAAATGTAACTGGCAAAGCAGCCATAACAGTCTTCACTGTCACGTGATACTTCAAAAATAATTGTAATGTGCTGATTTTGTACTCAATAATTTTTTTTTTATTATTATCACAGTTGAAAACATTTGTGCTGCTTAATATTTTTTATGTAACAATTATGCATTTTTTTTCAGGATTCTTTGATGAAAAGAAAGTTCAAAAGAACATAAATAGAAAGAATAGATTAAATGTTGTACATTATCATTATATCATTTTTGTAAATCTTGAACCCAAAATAAGTCACGGACAGAAACTTTAAAAATAGAATTTATTTTTATTTATTTATTTTTTCTCTCTCCTTCATCTCCCATTATATAATTGTTTGTCTATAGTGTTGTTTTTTTGTGTTATTTCTCAATATATGTATCGTGTACAATTATCATGAATGAAAAAAATAAAATAAAATAGAAAACTTTTTTTAACATTGTAAAAGTCTTTACTTCGCTTTTGATCAATGGAATACATCTTTGCGGAATAAAAGAAAAACAGAAGAGCAAATCAAAAACTACTGTTCTAAAACCCAAAAGGAAACTCCAGAAGAATCCCATGGCTCAAAAAGGCAACTGTTCTTTTAGGACAACAAACAGAACAGCTCTATTCCTATGGAGAACGTGTATGCTTACTGAGTGCTCTGGAGTGATCTGGGTTTCTGATGCCTTTAGCCCGTAGCCTCTGCAACAGCATTGTGGATGACAGCTGCTTGACCAGGTACACTGCCATAGAATAACTCTGAAAAAAACAATCCAACAGTGGATGCGATGCGTTACTAGAGACAAAGTGACTCCATCTAAGAAACATTTAAAACATCTTCATAAAACAGTATGCAATGTCTATACACATTTTCACCGTAGCATTGCAATGAGACAATGTGATGCTAGTACCAGGATATAACAGAGTGAGAAGCAGGTTTACTTCAAGGCATCATTTATTTATATCTTCGGGTCAGATCTTACATCATCGTTCTATCAGTGCCATATGAACAGGTTCTATAATAAAGAGCCTTTCAGATTCAGTTAGAAGGTACAGCTCATATAATTTTCGCGACGCCTGAGAAAGAGTAAAAAATTTAAGGAATCTACCACAGAGAATGCCAGGATTGCTTATTGCTTGCCGAGGCAAGTTATATGATAAGAAATGACATAATTCATGAAGCTGAATATTATATGTAGGAGCAGTGATGTTTTATGCGCCAGAAGATTAATGTGTTAGCTTATGAGATATAGGGATCTGTGGACGAAGTAATGAACTTCTGTCTGCCTGCAGTAGTCTCAGAAGTAAACAGTGGCCTGTTTTTCTCAAAATCTAGATTATTTTTCTAAATATGCATTAACTGCTAATGAACAAGGGCAGTCATTCATCATAAATGCATTTCCTGAACATATCAAAAGTAGATAAGCACTCACAAAATAAATCTGCAGGGAAATATATACATTTTGTGTAGAGCACCACAAAAGACAAAGCATTTAAATGAATAAAGCTCAAGTTAAATGTTTTTGATCCATCAATACTCAAAAAAGGTCTTGTTTGTCTGCAAAATGACTGAAACTAGGGCAAGATTTTTATTTTGATATTGTTTTTTTTAACCTGTCCCTCAACATGTCATTCAGAGAAAACACTAAAATACTGCATACATGCTGACCTTTTCACATAAACTGCATAAAGCCAATGCTATAATTGGCCATCATGTGACTGCAAATGGCTGCAAGAAGCATATGGGGTGCTAAAAATGAATTTTCATTTCAACAAGAGTTCCTGTAATAGGCTTGCTTGATTTGCCAGTAAAGAGGTGAAGAAAAAAAAAATTGCAAACAAAGTACTTGTATTCATAAATTGGGACGTAGGGGGAAAGGGATTTTTATTAGCCTACTCGTCCAATTTCTGACGTCCAGGACACTACGATGGTGTTGGGGACAGTTGTGGACAGTCTGACCAGTGAGGTAATGTTGATGGGTCTGCTGGGCCTCTTTGGTTCCACGCCATTTTTGGTAGGAGGCAGATATCCCTGGTGAAAAACAATAGGAAGACGATAAATGAAAAAAAGATATATATATTTTAAAAGTTAAAAATGTTTAAATTAAAAAAAATATTTAGTGTATAGGTCAGTAGTTTGGAGAATTTTATAATAAAAATAAAAAAAATAGCTAAAGAGACCTTGTGTCAGTTTAGAGTGATGGATAGATGTACAAATTGACTGTAGTTTAACTTACTGGGAGATTACACGGTTTCCCATTGACTTTAACACAAAGATTAGGGGGAAAGTGGTCCTCCTGAGGGCAGCTTGTCTCTGATAGACAAAACCTGGATACATATTTATAATGTAAGCCGAAAATAGCAGGCTAGTGCTCCGAAACGTTATATCATATTTATGCAAAACATTTCAGTGTTTTAGAAAATGAAGGGCTTACCGTAACTGTACTTGCACTGTAAAGTCACATTTGGTCCCCGATATGTCCCTGCAAAAAGACAAAGTAAAAACTATTATTTTGAAACAACAATTCACCATCACACAAGCAGTGCTTATATTTAGGGATTTTGCTTTGTAACACCAAGATATCATTTCTGAAGGAAATATTATGGTGGAAAAAACAACTTACATTGAGCTGCTGACTTGTTGGACCTGCTGTGGTGTTAATGCAAAAGCAAAACATGTTTCCTGAAACCTCTGACTGTTATCTGAAGCTGTAAAGACAGAGAGAAAAAGAAAAATAACTACACTGAAATAACAGTCCACATGTAATGCTTGCTGTAAATGATTCCCAACGATACTATAAATGACTGAGATGAGCAACAATTTCATTCAAGGTATGTGTCCTCTGAAAAAGCTCAGAACAAGTTCAAATATGCAGAGTATTTCAACCAGTCCTAATTATTTAGATAAAGTATTTTTAATGTTTCATTTTCAATCGCCAGGGCGAGATTTTTATCCACATAATTCCACCCATATGTGAGGGGGCTACAATCAAAGCTCGAAGAGTAATGTTACAGTCTTCTCCCCCCACTCTGATCCATGTCCAGCTTAAATAACATCAATATTCCTTCAAAACAATCTTTTCTGAGAATGTTCATATTATTCCTGCTCAGTTCATTTCCTTTGTCATAGAAGGAAGAGACTCAAGCTGTTTTCCAAAGATTTAAGGACAAGATAAACAATGTGTCAGAAACCATTATGGTTACAGACAACAATCTGAAAGAGTTGATTTGACGGATTGCATGTATGAAAACTAACCACCCTGCTGAAAAATCACCAGCATAAGGTATGTTTTGGATGACGGTATCTAGCATGGGAAGCGTGAGTGCTGGTGGACCAGCTACACCAGCTCAGTTTTGCTTGAGCAGCATGACTATGCTAGACCAGCATTACATAAACCAGCCTGGACAAACTTGGAATTCATGCTTGTTTATGCTGGATATTTCAGCAGGGTACAGTTTATGTGAGGACTGTTGCTATTGATTGAAAACATTTGCTGATGCACTACCAGATTCAGCCTGCAACAAGTCATACTATAGTCATATCAATAGTCAATAGTTAATTACACTCATTTACAATAAGATTGTTATAAAAATCACAGATCATTATCTGCTTGATAAAGGTGGAATACCAAGTCCAGCTAGAGCCAAAATGTAGTTGATTTGACTTACGTTTGTTCCACTGTTTTTAGTTTATTTTGTGCTAGTTTCTAGTTGACACTCATAGTAGGTGGTGGTACTGAACCTTAATGCTGGTTTCGACCCCTCATAAAATGGGAAAAAGAAGACTGCCAAAACAAAGTGTGTAGCTACTACTGCCACGCAAAATCATGTCAGAGGAAATGACAAATTAAAGCGAGACTGGTTTGCACCAGAAAAAAAGTTAGCTCGCCAGTGGGTGTTTTTTGAATTCTGTCAAATATACTCAGTCTGCAGGAAGTGCTGATCTTTATGTACAATTATGGTTAGAAACTGACTGTCTGTACCCCGACAGTTTTTCGTATTTTGCGTTTGAGTCATTGACCAAATAAGAGAAAATAGAAAATAAACAAAGTTAAAGATGAATTTGACTGATAGCATTTTGTTTTTTACTTTTATAGATATCATAATAACAGTGTTTCCATTCATTCTTTTGGCAATGATAATCTCGTAGTGAAAATCTGATATTGTGACAGCCCTATTCCTGCCAGAACTTCTGAACATCAGGAAATCTGATCATGCAACAAAGGAAGGACTGTTTGCAACTCATATTGTGTCGTTCAGTCACACAAACTCAGATGCACACTTATCCACTCAAGCATATTTAACCCTCAGGTTGCATCCCGGTCAAAAATAACTGGCCTATAACAATTTTTTTTATAAATCTCTCATTATTCTATATTATCACCAAGTATTGGATTGAATCTTTTTGTCAACTTGTTGTCTATTATTTAGCACAGGTTTTGTATTTCTTTTTGGATCTGATTGATCGTAGGCCTTATCTGAGCTTATGCATAAAGAACAATCTTACTAATGCAAATGCTCTCATCCTGAGAAATGTTCTCTAAAATAACATTCGCTGCAATACACTGACACACACCCAGCAGGGGCCAAACGTCTTTATACCAGTAATTGAAATGTCTCCAAGCACAGAAGTTCAGTTTTTCATGTTTTCATGTAAAACTAACACAAGCCGCACACACTCACACCCCATTTCCCTCTCTACCCCATTTGATCTTTCCTGCTCAGCCCGAGTAATTGAATCAATCATAGTGACATAACAGTTATTTGATATTCTTAGAAATATAAATAGACAAATACATGCAACACTTAAAAGTTTTTGAAAAGCTATCAATTTGAACATTTATTAGGCTTTAAAAAATACATTTGAATTTAAGTTAAGTTAACTTAAAACAATCTTATAAAAACCCATTATAATAAATGTCATATTTGCCTGAGGCCTATAATCAATATACAGAAATTGAATAAAGTTATCGAACACTTTACAGTATTAACTGCATAAATTATGAATTAAATATAGAGTGATTCTTATTAAAGCTACACTTTTCTGTGTTACATCACAGCAACTGTTTTATTAGGCTGCTGTCACTTTAACTCTTTAAGTTCATTTAAGATGTTATTTAACTCATTTAAGACTGCTCTTATGAGAATACTGGACAAATGGTTATTTTAGCATAATTAGGTGTGTTATTGTTCGTTCAAGCGCAAGAGAGAACTCGAATCTGCTGCGCACGATTCTGGCGCATGTCTTTCTGTGCGTCTTTTGTTTGCATTGTTCCAGTGGACTTATTCTTTTAATAATTTAAAAGATTATTTAAAAGATAATTTACATTAAAAGGTGAATTTAGTAGTTTGGTGCCAATTTAAAAGGCTTTTCGCATTAATAAATAAAGTGTTTTTGTGAAGAGTCATCTGAATGGTGTATACTTAAATGATATAAGATTGTAAACCTACTCATGATAGTTTCTATAAAATGTGTTTTAATTATATATGGTGCAGGTCACCCCTCTCAAACCCAGGCTTTAAAAAAACCTGACCCGTGATGTTTCACTAAACGTCAAAGGTCCTGTTTACACATGGTTTGGTCGATTGAATCACCAGTAGACGAGGGAGACATACTGTTTACATTTGGGGTCAGATTTATTAACAGCCTGGGCCAGCGCAAACAAGTGATGCGCGGGTCGTCTCATAACCTGCGGGCCCTGACGAGGCTGACTCCAGCTCCTTTTTCGCCAGCTCCTTATTCGCCTAACTATCCGTTCCACCTTAAAAAATTGTAATGGTTGTTAACCCCGCCCCTCATTGCTTTTGGCCTTGTTTTTTTTAAAGGAACAGTAGTTACAGGCATATGAGGTTGTGAATTGGGCAGCATTTTCATTAAACAGTAAAAATATATGCTCCTGTTAAATGTTGTTTAATAAAGGTGTACGCTATGTGGCAAATGTATCTGTACTTTTGTATTTAATCTTTATTTCTTACTAAATGTCTTGTCTTTTTTAAAGTATGGAGAAACATTATGTCTCAAACTGAGATTTAATAGTATGTCATAATGCTATGTACTAACAGGATATGTGTGTGTGTGTGTGTGTGTGTGTGTGTGTGTGTGTGTGTGTGTGTGTGTGTGTGTGTGTGTATATATATATATACAAAGCATATACTGTGGTTGTCATTATTTAATTATTTCACAAGTTCTCAAAAAAAAAAAAAACAACGTAGAGGTATAGATAAGTGTATTCTCTAAAGGAATTCTGCATTACAAAATTTTCTGATGTGTAATTGTTGAAATATGATAACCAGTGTATAGAAGTGTATAGAATACACTTATCTATACCTCTACGTTGTTGTTTTTTTTGAGAACTTGTGAAATAATAAACAATGACACCCCCATTATGCTTTGTCGACTCATATAGTTGCATGGAGGTGCATGTTCTGGGGATCATATTTCATCAATGTTGCGTGCCTGCACTCGCTGCGGCTGCCTCCCCATTTCAAAAATGTATTTTGCTTATTAAATGCAAAAAGTTTAATTTCAAAAGCATTTCTAAATTAAGTTCATATTTCATATTTCCAACAAACAAAATTCTGAGCCAAAATAACGAGGCGGTGCTCAAGTAGGCTATAAGGTGCTTTCCTTGCCATTAATGCTTAACACTCCTATGTCTCCGATGAAGTGGCCGGGACATAAACCTACCAACATCCATGGCATAATTTTTGGAATGACTTATCGAATATTGCTGATCTACTGCACAATGTTTAAAAAAAAATGGAAATTCTTAACAAAGACTTCGTTTTGATGAGTGATTCGTTAAATGTCTCTAACACGACTGTTGCAGCTTGGCAAGTTCTCGGGTGAGATGTTATGCGCACACACTGAATTTGGCTTCTCAGCAAGCGCTAAAGTTGTTTTTCTTCTGCATTAGCCTATGTTTTAAAGATTTTTTTTGTGGCTCTAACCAAAGTAAACTTTTTTTTGCTTTAAAGACATTTTTTGTTAAATGTTCTAAAGAAACTGAAAAATTGTCACACTTAGTTGTAAATTGAGAACTGTTTATTCTTAATGATTGTTCTTTGCTATTGTATGGCTTACTATGTTTCATTAGAGCTTGTTAATCTTGAATATTTCAAGGTTGCCTGGAGAGGAGAGGAATCCCAAGCACATCAACTGACCACTGAGGTTCCCCAGGGCTCAGTGCTTGGTCCTCTCCTCTTCTCCATCTACACTACTTCATTGGGACCCATCATTCAGGCACATGGCTTCTCATACCACTGCTATGCTGATGACACTCAGCTCTACCTTTCATTTCACCCAGACGACCCCACAGTAGCTGCACGAATCTCCAGCTGTCTGGCTGACATCTCTGCATGGATGAGAAAACATCACCTGCAGCTTAACCTGGCAAAGACTGAGTTTCTCATCTTCCCCGCCAGTCCCACCATACAACATGACTTCACCATCCAGTTAGGTACATCCTTGATTTCCCCATCAAAGTCAGTCAAAAATCTTGGAGTAACATTTGATGACCAGCTGTCCTTCAGAGAACACATTTCTAAGACAGTTTGCTCATGCCGGTTTGCGCTCCACAACATCAGGAAGATTAGACCGTTCCTAACAGAGCACGCAACACAGCTTCTTGTCCAGGCCCTGGTTGTTTCTAGACTTGACTACTGCAATGCGCTTCTGGTTGGACTCCCCTCTTGTGCGATCCAAACACTTCGAATGATCCAGAATGCAGCAGCACGTCTTGTCTTCAACGAGCCCAAAAGGACCCACGTCACACCTCTCTTCATCTCCCTGCACTGGCTACCACTCGCTGCTCGCATCAAGTTTAAGGCACTGACGCTTGCATACAGAGCCACCACGCGCTCAGCTCCTGCTTACTTTGACTCCATTCTACAAATCCACACCCCCACCAGAAGCCTTCGCTCAGCAAAGGAACGACGGCTTGTGGTACCATCACAGAGGGGGAAAAAAATCCCTTTCCAGAACATTTTCATTCAACGTTCCCAGCTGGTGGAACGATCTTCCCACCGCCATCCGAAACGCAGAATCATTGACATCATTCAAAAGTCACCTTAAAACTCAGCTCTTCCGTGAGCACTTAACCTCATATAAAAAAAAACCCAAATAAAACCAAACCCTTTCCTTTCCTTTTTCTCTTCCTTCTTCCCTCCCTACTCTAGCCTGTGCTACACTGAGCAATGTACACGGTCTCAGGATTTCAGGCTCTTATTGCGCTTCTCGACTCTTCATGACCAATCGCTTCATGTACCCCCAAGTTGTAAGTCGCTTTGGATAAAAGCGTCTGCTAAATGCATAAATGTAAATAAATGAAATGTAAATGAATATAACTTTGTTAATAAAATAAAAGTATTGAAAGAAATCTTCATTATCATTTTTAATATGGCAATACTGTCAACAGATATTCTAACTAAAAACAAAACACATATTAGCTCCAATTTTGGAAAAAAATTTAAGTTCATGTATTTGCACAGCAGGATAATTAGTTACCAAAAATGTATGTTAAGAATCGTTTTGAGAATTGGATCGTTACTCCCAGAATCGGATCGAATCGTTAAGTGCCTTAAGATTCCCACCCCTAGTAACTACAGAAGTGTCAAGTTTTAAATAGGAAAAATATTGAAACTCTTTGGTCATTTTTTTTTTAGCAAGATGCTAACGGTCTAATCAGATTCAATGATCTATGCTAAGCTATGTTAAAAGTGCTACCGCCAGACACGGAGATCGGCTGAATGGATTCGAAAACGGTAGAACTAAACTGTTTAACTCTAGAGGAGTTGGAAAATGAGCATATTTTCAAAAAAAGTGGCGTGTTCCTTTAAAGGTCCCGTTCTTCGTGATCCCACTGTTCAAACTTTATTTAGTGTGTAATGTTGCTGTTAGAGCATAAATAATACCTGTAAAATTATAAAGCTCAAAGTTCAATGCCAAGCGAGATATTTTATTTAACAGAAGTTCCCTTTCAAAGCCTACAGTGAACGGCTGGCTTGGACTACATCCTGGTACTTCCTTAATTAATTACGTCAGTAGAACAGACTAACCTCCGCCCACAAGAATACGCGAAAAAGGGGGCGTGGTCTTGTTGCTGTCCCACGTGGAGAAGAGGACGGTCACGTGGAGAAAAGACGCTGTTATTTTCATCCCGGAGTCAAATCACCTTTGTTTGGCTTTCCCAGGGACGCTGTAGAGATCATTAAGCGCATACATCTCCCCGTTAAGAGGCGTGATCTTTCCATGCAAGTTACGTGCACTAAGCTGCTGTCAAATCACAACACGGGAACCATGCCATGTGCGCTAAGCTGCTGTCAAATCACAACACGGGAACCGCTGGCACAATCAGAACTCGTTACGTATTTCTGAAGGAGGGACTTCATAGAACAAGGAACTCATCAGCCGTTTTTAGGACAGTGAAAACGGCGGTACACAGATAAGTAAATTGTGTGAAAAATACGGTGTTTTTTTACACGCAAAACATGAACACATGTTATATTGCACACTGTAAACCCAATCAAAGCTTCAAAAAAACACGAAGAACGGGACCTTTAAAGTAGTTCTGTTAACTTGAGGTTTCTAAGATAAATGGAAATTTCGAGAATGTGGTATAGGCATTTGGCAAGTGCTGTCATGCTGACAATGCATTTTGATAACGGTCATCAAGAATCAAAAATACATTTTAAAAAAAAGAGACAAAACGTCTTAATTTCCTGCTTCTCTGTGAACCTGTTTTTCAAATTGTTACTATTTTACTTTCGACACTTGCTGTGTGCTCTTCCCCTCCCGGTTGCTTTCATTCTCCATTCGTTTTATTTTCTTCATTGCCTTCATTTGTCTTTTTCCTTCTCATACACGTACAATACATCATCATGTTGACAAGTCTATTGACTTTGCTCTATTTCATCAGCATACACCAAAAAGAAAGAGAGAGAGAGTTTCTGAATATGAGTGCGTGTGGCATTATTATGGAGCTAATTACTTTCCATTTAACTAGGAATATTGACCAGCGCCATGCTGCTAATGAAAGGGCAAACAGGTGTCGCTATACACCCACCTACCCATTTTCACAGGCCGTATACCTTTCCTGCTTTGCTTGTATTCAGTCTGTCACTTGTTCTCTCCCAAACCTTCATCAAATCTCTCGCTTTCTTTAACATGAAACAGCAGGGGTGCAATTAGACCAGGAGAATCGACTCGACGACACATAATTAGCCTGATCTCTATTCTCACAATCAACACTGTGGAGGTAAAAGACAAGAGAGCAAGAGGAAGAGAAAGAGAGAGACAGGAAGGAGGACATACAGAGAAAATAACAGTGTTGAGATGGAGAGAGATTGAAGGGGAGAGGCGGACAGGGTTGTATGAGAGAGAGAGAGAGAGAGAGAGAGAGAGAGAGAGAGAGAGAGAGAGAGAGAGAGAGAGAGAGAGAGAGAGAGGCAGAGAGAGAGAGAGAGAGAGAGAGAGAGGCAGAGAGAGGCAGAGAGAGAGAGAGAGAGCGAGAGAGAGAGAGAGAGAGAGAGAGAGAGAGAGAGGCAGAGAGAGAGGCAGCTTGAGAGAGAGCAGAGGCACAAATTCCCTCCCCCATCTCTAATCTAAAAATAGCACAGCAGTCTTTATCATCTGATTTGCTTCAACAGTTGGATACAAAGTGGACATGAAGGCCTGTGTGTTTCAGCTGGTTTCTGACAAACCTTCCTCTTCATCTGCATGTACCTAATTAAGACATAAATCCTGCTCTGTAGCCAAGTGAGATGGTAACAGCCTTTTAAGGATCTGATTATAAACGTGTGTAATTAAGTCAAACCAAAATGAAGCAAAAAGACCCAAAGATATGCACGTGTTCTTATGCACAGAGTGACAAAAAGCTGTGTTTTTATTTTAACAATAACAACTCACACTTATTGTTATTTGTTGCTGCATTTAGATTAGAAAGGGCTAAATAAGCATTTTGTTTATTCTTCTTTCACAGGAGGGGGTATTGTGGATTAGACTCTTCATTGTGTTGACTGCACGGCTGGCTGTGTGTTGTGTGATTGATAGTGGTGTCTGTGTGCTTTCGTTCTTCAAAGAGCTGGCTGAGTCATGGTTCTGGATACTGAGTTAAGTAACAGTTAGACTGACTGACACTCACTGTGGCTGCACTACTTTTTTTGGAATTGGTGCAAAATCAAATTAACAAACCATAATCTTTTATCACGACGTGAATCATTTTATATTGCAGTTACAATACCATGAAGATATTTTTACTGGCGATCTGACAAAAATATGAAAATTACAGTGTGCCAATTCTTACAGTATATTTGGATAATCCAGTTCAGGAATGCATTAATATAAAAATTCTGGCAGACACTGATAAGATGGTAATGGAATGGAATACAATTTAAAGGAACTTTTGATTTTTTTCATCATTTTTCATTTTATATATATATGAAATAATACTTATATTCAGCAATTCATTAATATAATGCATGCATTCAAATTGATCAAAAGTGACATTAAAAGAAATGTTTAAAATAATTCTATTTGAAATAAACTTTATGGTTTCTATTCATCAAATCATCCTGAAAAAAAGAGTATCACAAAAGAAAATGTTTTCCACCATAACGTTAAGCAGCACAACTGTTTTCAACATTGATAATAATAAGAAATGTTTCTTGAGCATCAAATTAGCATATTAGAATGATTTCTAAAGGATCATGTGACAGCAAAGACTGGAGTAATGATGCCGAAAATTCAGCTTTACCATCACATTTTTCTTTGTATTTCACAATATTATTTTTTTCCCTGTATTTTTTATCAAAAGAGTGCAGCCTTTGTGAGCATAAGAGACTGTTATAACTGTTTTATTTAGTCATTATCTGTATGGGCAGGTAAACACTAACCATGCAAACCAACATCCAAAAGATCCACCTGACTGTAAGCAGATCTGTTTACATGCATGACCCACTAATAGCACGCCAGAGATCAATTTAGGTATTTGTGTAAACACAGTCAGTGATGTTTTAAGTGAACATAAACAGGACTTCTAAAAATAAAAATCAGACGCCTACAGCCCATCACTACTGAAATATGTTCATTTGGCCAGAGAGTAAAGAGTGAGATTAAACACAGGAAGTGGTACTCATAGATTAGATTATATTAGATTCAACTTTATTGTCATTACACAAGTACAAGTACAAGGCAACGAAATGCAGTTTAGGTCTAATCAGAAGTGCAATAGCAGCAAGTGCAGGATATACAGATATACAGTGGTTGCGTAAGTGCAGGACATGGAAATGTACTGAATATATATAAATATGTATAAATAGAGAGATGGTTATTACTATAAACAGAACTGAATTTACAGGTGAATATGTACAGTGAATAAATATACAGATGGCTATTACTGTAAACAGAATTTACAGGTGAATATGTCCTATGAATATAATATACAGATGGCTATTACTATAAACAGAATTTACAGGTGAATATGTACTATGAATATAATATACAGATGGCTATTACTATAAACAGAATTTTACAGATAGAGGTATACAATAATATGTTAGGCTAATATGAGGAATAGCAGTGGATTAGGGTAGTGCAATAAATTATGGACAGAGCTATCCGGAAAAAAAAAGTGTAAAAGTGCAGTGGAAAGTGGTTGCATATTGCAGTTAGAAGTACGGTGCAAAATGCAAATGTAAACATTGGTACTATAAATACAGTCGGCAGTGCAAATGAGCATAATCCAGTTAAGATATGGCAGTGCAAGATGCATAAGTAAACAGTTGTTACTGTAATAAACAGTCGGTAGTGCAAATAACAAAGTGAAGGCAGATGTGAGGTAGGAGAGTTAGCAGTTTATGAGGGAAGTGGATCAACGGGGGTTGAGTTCAATAAAGAGACAGCTCTGGGGAAAAACCGTTCTTTAGTCTGCTGGTCCTGGTCCGGAGGATCCTGAAACTCCTGCCGGAGGGCAGGAGAGAAAACAGTCTGTGGGCTGGGTGAGAGGAGTCCTTGAGGATGCTGCGAGCTCGATGCAGGCAGCGTTTCCTCTGGATGTGCTCGATGGCAGGTAGTGGAGTCCCTGTGATGCGCTGGGCAGTTTTCACCACCCGCTGCAGTGCCTTGCGCTCCGCAACAGAGCAGCTCCCATACCATACTGCGACACAGTTGGTCAGGATGCTTTCTATTGCGCAGCGGTAGAAGTTCACCAGGATAGCCGAGGAGAGCTGATTCTTCCTCAGTGTCCTCAGGAAGAAGAGGCGCTGGTGAGCCTTCTTGACCAGGCTGGAGGTGTTGGTCGTCCACGACATGTCCGCCGAGATGTGGATCCCCAGGAACTTGAAACTGGAGACACGCTCAACAGCCATTCCATTGATGTGGATGGTGTCGTGTGTGCCTCTTGACTCTTTCCTGAAGTCCACGATGAGCTCCTTCGTTTTGGTGGTGTTGAGGAGCAGGTTATTATCAGCGCACCATGTGGCCAGGTGCTGGATCTCTTCCCTGTAGGCAGTCTCATCGTTGTTGCTGATGAGACCAATCACCGTAGTGTCGTCCGCAAACTTGACGATGGAATTAGATCCATACACAGGTTTGCAGTCGGAGGTGAAGAGGGAGTAGAGAAACGGACTCAGCACACAGCCCTGTGGCACACCAGTGTTGAGTGTGATGGACGTGGAGCAGGTGGATCCTGATCGAACATTCTGTGGTCTGTCAGTTAGGAAGTCCAAAATCCAGTTACACATTGAAGTGTTGATGCCCAGGTCTCCAAGTTTGGCTATTAACTTGGATGGGATGACAGTGTTGAATGCTGAGCTGAAGTCAACAAACAGCATGCGTGCATAAGTGTTCTTATGGTCCAGATGGGTGAGCACAGAGTGCAGTGCCATGGAAACTGCATCCTCTGTGTTCCTATTGCTGCGATAGGCAAACTGGTGTGAGTCCAATGTGGATGGTAGAGAGTCCTTTAGGTGTTCCAGGACCAGCCGCTCAAAGCACTTCATAATGATGGGTGTGAGTGCTACAGGGCGGTAGTCATTAGGGCACCTCGGGCTAGAGCTTTTCGGCACTGGCACAATGGAAGTGCGTTTAAAGCATGTCGGTACAGCTGCTTGGGCAAGAGACAGGTTGAAAATGTCTGTAAAAAACCCCAGCGAGCTGCTCCGCACATGCCCTGAGAACACGTCCAGGGATGTTGTCTGGTCCAGCAGCCTTGTGCACACTGATCCGGCTCAGTGCCTTGCAGACATCTGTGGAGGAGAGTGTGATTGGTGGGTGGTCATCTGAGGGTTTGAGCTTGGTGGCAGTTTCTCTGTTGTCTCTTTCAAAACGAGCATAAAAGTAATTTAGCTCGTTCAGGAAGTTGACATCAGTGGCTGCGGGGGTGGACCGGGTGGGTTTATAATCACTGATGGCCTGAATGCCCTGTCACATGCGTTGAGGGTCAGAGTTGGAAAAGTGTCCCTCTATCTTTAGCTTGTAGCAGTGCTTGGCCTTTTTGATGCCCCTCTTCAGGTTTGCTCTGGATGTGCTGTAGGCTTGTGCATCATCTGATCTGAAGGCAGTATTGAGTGACTTCAGCAGGAGTCGCACTTCCCTGTTCATCCAAGGCTTCTGATTTGGGTATGTGGTGATCTGTTTCTGGGTTGTAACACTGTCAATGGTGGTATTGATATGGTCCAATACAGAGGAGGTGTATGAGTCAATGTCTGTGTGAGCGCCACTGGTGGCTTGAGAAGCAAACATACTCCAGTCTGTATTTAGAAACCTTTCCTGGAGTGTGGAATCTAGATTGAGTATTGTAGAATGCTAGTTACAAGACAGGGTAACTGCGCTGTAGCATTAGTGTGCCCACACACACGGTCCCATACCACGGCGCTGTACATCATTCATCTTAATGAAAACACTGCTAGGATACTCTAAACCCGACATACACGCCAACAAAAATTCCTCTCAGTCTTTCTGCAGAACACGGAGACAGAAAGAAATGGAAAGAGCGAGAGAGAGAGCGAAACAGAAAGGGAGGCTGTGTGCAGCTGTAACTAATATTTAATAATCTATTACTCTCTGTTTACATGCATTCTTAGCTTCTGCAATATTGTACTGTTTGCACTCATGTCATTAAAGCTATTTTCATTTTGAACTGAACATCTAGAGAAAGAGTCTTCTAATGCTAAATCTGACTGTTTAACTCATTATTTAATTCACAAAACTATTCCGACAGTCCTGAAATGGTTGTCAACGATGCAGTCTTTATTCAGAAAGTGCATATATTGTTTGGTTCATAACTGAAGAATGCACAGCGCACTGCTCTCATTGTGTGGGAGTACATTCATGCTGCGAGCAGCAGCAAGACACATCTCCACAGCTAATTAATAAAAGACACTGACATCCTTTATATGACGAAAATACATCGGAAAAAGTCGACGTTATATATATGCCCTATATGCCAGAGGGTGATTGAGATAATGACTAATGTATGCATAGAGCATTTATCGCTCTGATGAGAGCAAAATAATGATGACAATGATAATAATGTGATTATGGCAAATAAATAAATACTCGCTTCCTGTGGTGTAAGAAGCGGGGGGAAATGCTATGCTGTTAGAGAATTCAGAGATAAATATTTTGCCAAAGCACAGGGAAAATCATGCACACAGACATCAAATAATCCAGAAAAACAGAGCTTTGAAATGAATTTGAAAGTTTCCCTTCAAATGAAACTTCTCAAATGACCCTGATAACACATGTAATAAAAAACAATAAACAATTTAGTTTGTGAAAATGTTTGCTGTAGATGAAGAATAGCAGTAGCAAAGATTGATAGAACATTGCTTTATGAGTAGATAGACTTGAGTGACCAAACTACATTCCTCATGATTCTCTGTGACAGCACAAGCATGGTGAAATATGTAAGCATCAATTGCTTTATGAGTAGATAGACTTGAGTGACCAAACTACATTCCTCATGATTCTCTGTGACAGCACAAGCATGGTGAAATATATAAGCATCAATTGCACAAATAATGTGCATCCTCTGATTGTCATTATGTTGTATCAGTTTTCTACCATACACAAAGGTAGTCTGGGGTTTTTTGGGGTTTTTTTAAGACATTAATACTTTAAGCCTTGCCATCACATAAATAAATTACATTTAAAAAAATATTAAAACAGAAAATTAATTTAAATTGTAACAATATTTTACAATATTACAGTTTTACTGCATTTCTGATCAAATAAGTTCAGCCTTGGTGCTGAAAATTAAAGCTTTTTCTTTCAAAAATACTTTTTAAAAATCTTACTGGATCCAAACTTAGTAGTGTACGAAAGGAAAGGGAAAAAGAAAATTAAAACATTTTAAAAACTGCACATTTTATTCTGATGGCAATCACCAGACCGTTCAGTATTGACTCAGATTGACTTAAACACAGCATTTAGCAGGGCGTGTTGGCTTGGTGTGTTAATGTTACCTATACTTTAAAGCAAAGAGAAATAAAAGAATCAAGACACAAATAGGGCTGGACGAGTATATTCGAATATTCGTTCGATGGGTTGGTATTCCGTGAACACCTGGCATCCCGCTCAAAACTCTCATTCGCGCTTGCATATGTTTACACTATAAAATCATTATAAAACACAATACCATTTTTAATAGCCTCGTTACACTTAATACATATATTTGCTTCTTAGTGTTCCCTGCAACAGAGCGCACAACTGCACGAGCTTATATGGCAGAAGCCATGGCTGAGCTTGCATTTTGGGTTAAACTGCATTCATTTGACATTGTAGAAAATAGAATAATAGAATCAAAATCTATTATCCTTTTTACACGTTAGGGATGATACGGTAAAAAACTAATTTCCCTCACCGTTTCCCTCATTGCTGTGATTGTGCACTGAGCGGCTGAACTCATGCAGCTGTGCGCCGTTTACTTTCGGTTTGCCAAATCAGGGGCGGGTTGCTTGAATTGTGGGTTCATTAGCTATTATTCTTTATGAAAAACATAGCAACAAAACAGTACAATGACGAACTCCCTTAAGGGCACTTTTACATCGCTTTGAAACCAAATATTCCACGATCATCATATAATTTAGCTCCTCGCTCTCGTGAAGAATATGATCTGACTGCTGCTGCTGATGTGCTGAGACACCCGTTAGTTTGGCTCAAGTAGCACGTTCGGTTTTTTAATTGTAGTTAGTCTTAGAGCCCTGCACGGGCCTCAAATCTAGGCCCTATAGCCCAACATTGGCCCTAGCCCGGCCGTGTCCGACCACTTACCAAAACTATCGTCCAGAGTCCCGTGATTTTTTATTTTATTTTTTTATCCTCCCTATTAGGCCTACACATCGTTGCAGCCATTAAAATAGTTCAGTTTCGTTTTTAATGTCAAAGTAGTTTTATTTCGTTTCGTTTCTTTATTAAGTTAATTTAGAAAAATGTTTAAAGCCTTTTTATGTTTGTTAAATTAAAGTTTTTGTTTTTTAAAGTAACGACCAAGCAGCCGACAGTGAGTTAACAACACGTTTGATAAGTTTAGCCTCTCAAATAAACACTGGACTATTGTATTAGGCTACTTATAATAAAATCCATAGATATAAAACACTTCAAGCATCACAATGTTGGTTTAACCGTTTAGCCTATACTTCACTTTTTTGAACCACTTTTAGTGCCATAAAGAACCTTTGTTTTTGTTTTTTTGAGTAGCCTAAACGTGTTCAAAAATAAATACATAAAAAGGTATCGTCTTACCTTAGCTCCGCCTCTCCGCAAAATTTATATAAATCCGATCTTCAATTCTTGCGCTAGCCTATGCACATTTAACAGAGTTCACGTCAATGACCTAAGCACTGTAAGAGCATTTAGTCTCATTCGTTTTAATGAGATTGTGTTTTTGAGCATCTAAGACATCGGCAGTTTGCATGTTGGCTTGCTTTACTCATTTGCAGCGATACTCTAAACACTGTGCGAGCCGTCTTGACAGTCGTGGTCTCATGTTGTTTCCACCAGCGCAGCACATCTCATTGTTTCTTTTAATTAATTAATGTCTAAAATATAAAATGAAGGAAAAAGCCCACGTTTGAGGTATGACATGAAAATTGGCCCAAAGCCTGGCCCCAGGGGCAGAAACTAGAAACTGTAGCCTAATCTATAACTGAACAGAATTATTTTTACAACTATAATATATCAAAACTGGGACATAACAGACCTGTGTGTTTTGTGTATCACTAATTCATTGCCCGTGCACACAAACACAAAGGAAGTGTCACATTCCACAGGCTCAAGTTGTTCCAAACCTGTATGAGTTTCTTTGCTCTGCTGAACACAAAAGAAGATATTCTGAAGAATGTTTGTAACAAAGCAGATAGAGCAACCATTGAAAATTGAAAAAAGCTTCGAATTGAAAAAAGCTTCAAAGCTCAAAAAATGGTATTCGGACCAGCCCTACACACAAAACACAGCCAAAGAACAAACATAGCACAGACCTGCGAAATAGACAGCATTATACAAAAATGTAACTTGAAACAAAATGATCAACATTAACTAAAACACAAACAGTGTATTGTCATACAAACACCTAACCTAAAGACCTGTTCCCGGAGATCTAATGAATAGCACACAACTGCTTGGATGGTAAGCACTTGCAATGAAAGTTGGGATCGAAAGCCATTGGAATGTAAACTGTGATTCAATAAAGCTCAATAAAAATCAAATATGCACACAACTTAAGATAGTTTGAACTTTATTGTCCACCAATGTGGAAATTCTCCTTTGGCTTCTCATAAAAACACAATTAATTATACACATACACAATATACAAGTTATACACATGCACAAAGTAAAAGTTATTCTCACAAAGAGTTTATTGTTTAGCCCAGACTGAAGGTGTAGGCTTATTTATTTTGTGTTTAACGATTAAATTATTATTATACAGCAAGGCTAGTATAGTGCTACACTGTCACGCTAGCACAGCTGGGATTGAGTTGTCTGTACTGCATATCACCTTTCACATGTGCAATGCAAAGCCTATATGACTGAAACAAACTGTGGAACGTATCAGTTGGTGTGTGTGATCCAAGCACCGTATTATGCTTTATATTGTGTATGTGTATGTGTATATATATATATATATATATATATATATATATATATATATATATATATATATATATATATATATATATATATATATATATATATATATATATATATATATATATATATATATTATTATGATTACTATTATACATGTTCATTTTGAACCCTGACTGTTTGGACCCTTGCAGTGTGTGTTGTGTCTGGTGCCATGGTGTGTGTGCACTCATGGTTTCGACACTGTATGTAAATGAGAGCGAGAGAGACAGTTTAGGAAAGGAGAGCGAGAGAGACAGGGCTTGGTTGTGGGTATTGGCAGTCTATTTGAACAACACTCCTCAGGCAAACGAACACGCTAATGCCAAACCAGCCAACACCATTAAAATGCTAATGTAGGGAAAAACAGGTCTGCGCATTTCTACAACTGCCGTACAAAACACGGATATACTATAAACAAAACAAACCTCTAAAAGCATGAACATACACACACTTCAATAGCACTCAAAAACTCACCGAGACTCGTGGGTTTAATGAGCTCATCCAGCACGTCATAGAAGGGCAGCCGTTGCAGTTTGACATCAGGGTGTACGGGATGCAGGCTGGTGGGGAGATGGGGCAGGCCCAGCTCGTGTTTGGGCCCGAGGAGGGAGATGGGGAGCAGAGGGGACGGGGGCGCTCCGTGCCCATCAAATCCCAGCTGTGTGAGGCCGGGGGGCAAGGATGCAGTGGCAGGGTGGACTCCGGGCAGGGTCAGTTCTGCCGGGGACACCAACTTGGTGGGGAAGCGTCGTCTGTAGAGCTCCTTGACCTTCATCTGGACGGCGGGGCTGCAGCCGGCTTTAAGGAGGTGTAAGGCTTTAGTCAGGAGCTCGTGTTTTCGTCCATGTTTGTTTCTGCCCGCGTAGCCCAGAAGAACCTGCAGCTCTGACACCCGCAGGCTCATCACCATTTGCTACAGGAGAACGAAAGAAAGAGAGCAGCAGAAATTAACACGAGCCAACATCACACTTCCAGCGCCAAACACACTTCATTTGCATAGACTAAACTGTTTACTGGGCAAACACACATACACATATTCACAGCTCAGACACGGACACACACATCTGAAGGCACACACTCAAACCCAAACACATTCAGATACAAACCCATCTCTCACACACTTTTCCTCAGGCTAGGATAGTTCAGTAATGGTCTAAGCTATGAAATATGCAGGAGCAGCCCTAAACGCACACAAACACAACGGAAGTGTCACATTCCACAGGCTTGAAAACAAGACCAAGAAACCAAACAGAATAGGGCAAACAATGCAGAGTAAAGACAGCAATGTACACACTAAAATAATAAACCATACTTCTCCAGAATGGCAACACATGCTGCCTAGTTTAATTGATATCTGTTTCCCACTGATTAAAGTGACAGTTCACTATAAAGTTTTAATAAACATTCCAATTCTATGAGAATAGGCTAGTCCACAATTATAATAAACAACACCACAGAGGAACAATATCATCACTTTAAGAACAATTTGTCCAGCTGATGAACGATAAAAACATTGATAGCCATTCAGAATCCATCCTTCTTTAAAGAGCTAAAGCATTTAAAGTGTCAGACGGCATAACTGCAGTGCGCTGTTTGCTGTTAACATCTGTTAGCGTTCATTCCTGTGTAAATATATATTCGCTTCTCCTTTGGACAAGATCGTTTAGAATTAACCAGACAATAAAAAGCTAACAATGCACTGATTAACAACGCAATCCCTGTGCATCATCACAAGAGAACACATCAGAACAGATGCTCTTACAACTAAGAGCCTGTCAGACATTCCTGAATAAAACCTATGATGCAGTTCTGCTTTAAAATGAGGAGAGGAGAGGCGAGCAGGAGAGGAGAGGTTAGTTCAGGAAAAAAGAGAGAATGACAGTGGGCATGAGAGTAAGAGAGATAGAGTAAGTGAGAGGGGGGGGGGGGGGGTCTGGGGGGAAGGGCAGAGACAAGAGCAGCTTCCAAAACAAATGAAATTGAACACACACACACACACACACACACAGAGATGGCTCCAGTAAAAATACTCAGCAGGCATAATGCAGTTTGAAAGCAGAGTCTGCCGACAAAGATGCCATGCAACATGCACAAGAACGAAAAATGTATGCCTATAAGGATAATGCCAATCAATCCAATCAGTCGTTAATTCACTTACTGATCCATATTCCAACAAGTGTCAGGAACAAATGCAGAAATGACAATCAATAATTGAGCTATTTAGGTGAAGGGATGGAGAAATCAGAACTAAAGCAGATGCAGACATCCATTAATGAAGAAATCATTCGGTCTGGTGAACACACTCAGGTGAAATACTGCAGACCAACAAGGAACATCTCAAAGAACAAACACACAGACAGCACTCACACAGAATTGAAGAGAGAGATCTCTCTCTCTCTCTCTGTGTGTGTGTGTGTGTGTGTGTGTGTGTGTGTGTGTGTGTGTGTGTGTGTGTGTGTGTGTGTGTGTGTGTGTGTGTGTGTGTGTGTGTGTGTGTGTGTGTGTGTGTGTGTGTGTGTGTGTATGTGTGTGTGTGTGAGAGAGAGAGAGCAAAATGGAATGAGGGAATGTATGATTGAGCTTATGAGTCTGAACAGCTCAACTGAATGGGAAAAAAGATAAAGAGAGAGTGAGAGAGAGAGAGAGCGAGATGGAGGCTCCTGACCATGAGCATGCACACTGCATCTCTCAAATGCTTCACATGTAAGACTGTGCATGTCAGTTTGTTTTTTCAACATGCTAAGAGAATAGTGAGATATTTTTAATCAGTCATATAATGTAATAATGAGTGCAGCTAAGTGCACTGAAGAAATTCTGAAAAACCAAATTTCAGGTCTAATTAGCAGTTAGCTGTGGTTAAATTACCTTCCAGGAAACGGATATCATAGAGCGTGAGACACTGTGAAGCAATTTGCCGATGCGATACCCAAAACTGATGCATACAAACAACTGGGGTTTAACACATGCCTTTTCTGTACATTTAACCACATTTTGAGGTCGTTTGGACTGGAGGTCATGTGAAAACTACACCTGTCATATCAGTTCAGAAAATTTGCAACGATGCTGGAGAAGTTCTGTATTGATGCCATGTGTGAACAAAGCCTTAAAGGGATAGTTCATCCAAAAATGAAAATTCTGTCACCATTTACTCACCCTCAAGTTGTTCCAAACCTGTTGGAGTTTCTTTGTTCTGCTGAACACAAAAGAAGATATTCTGAAGAATGTTTGTAACAAAGCAGATAGAGCAACCATTGACTACCTTAGTATTTTTTCCCCTACTATGGTAGTCAATGGTTGCTCTATCTGCTTGGTTACCAGCATTCTTCAAAGAGGCGCTAAGGACTCGTGGGAGCTGTGCTGAGGCCGTGGACTGAGAGAAAGCTGTTGTTACACAGAGAAGAATACAAGTCTTGAGTGATATTGATATGAGTGCGCAAGGCGCCAGTTTATGTTTGTAACTGAGTTGAAAAGAAAGACCCACGAGTTCCAGCATTTCACGACCCTGCCTTCTTCCTTTCCAAACACCCATCTGAACCTCGTTACATTGGTGCCGAAACCCAGGAAAGGAAGAAGAAGCTGCCGCCATTATGCAAACCCTGTCAGCCTCGCCGTTTGCGGAGATCATCCAGTCGCTCGTGGGACTACATCAAGGCCATCGGGCACTGATCGAGATGAGGAATGATCAGGAGCAACGCTTCCGTGCCCTCGTCAGTGCCCAACAAGAGGACCGCATGCTGTTCCGGAGCTGTCTGGACCGGAAGGTTCGGACCGAGGGACCATCTGCTGTTACAGCGCCGCCCACCCACGTGCCACTGATGAAGATGAGCACGCAGAACGATCCTGATGCATTCCTGGATCTTTTTTAGAGGACCGCGGAGACCTGTGGATGGCCACAAGAGCACTGGCCAGTACGTCTCATTCCTTTGCTGACAGGAGAGGCACAACTGGCGGCGCAACAGCAACCGGTCCAGAACCTCCTGGTCTATCAAGACCTGAAGAGGGCCATCCTCCAGCGGGTTGGCCTGTCCCCCGAGCAACATCGCCAGCACTTCCGGTCGCTGGGTCTGAGGGAAGGTGGCCGACCCTTCGTGATGGCCCAACAGCTCCGGAACGCGTGCCGCAGATGGGTGGTGGTCGAGGGATGCGACGTGGAGGACATCGTAGACCAGGTGGTACTGGAGCAGTTAGTAGCACGACTGCCCAAGAAGGCTGCGCAGTGGGTCCAGTGCCACCGCCCCATGTCGCTGGACTCGGCCATCCGACTGACGGAGGACCAGATGAACCCCTCCCAGCAGTCTCTCTCTCTCTTCCTTTTTCCCAATCCCCTCCCTCGTCCTCTTTGATGAGGCCTGTTCCTTTTCCCAGGTCACGCCGGGGGATGCCACCGAGGCCAATCCCCCGTTGGAGGGGCAGCGAAGGACCCACGGGACCGGGAACCCCGTCCCGGGCGGACGGATCGTTGGGGGCAGGCCACACCTCCGCCCACATTCCACCGCTCTCTCCACGCCAATCTCTTGTCCCGCTTCCTGCCACTAGGGTGGTGGGAAAGCCTGGGCCGGCTTTTTGGCACTGCGGGGACCCGGGACATTTCATTGACAGGTGTCCAGTGATGGAGGTGGGGGCGCTGGTCCGGGTCCCCGACATGCCACAAGCCGCCTCGATCGAGCCGGCCTGTACCAGATACCCGTAAGTATTAAGGGGGGTACATATCAGGCTTTGGTGGATTCAGGTTGTAACCAGACCTCTACTCATCAAAGCCTGATTCAACCAGAATCAGAAATCATCGAGGTAGTTTACCTCCATAGTGTGGAGGTAGCGGTTAGTTCCCACCTCAGGCACCTGTCACCTGTCTCCTGGGGGAAAAGAAAGCAGGGAGCAAGCGCGGTCGCGCACCTGGGAGAAGCTAATCCGGGACCATCTGGGGCTGGATCAGAGGAACGGAGCGCGGTAGAGAGGCTAATCCTTTCCGAGCATGATGATTTTCCTCTGGAACAGTCCCAGGACGAATCGCTCAAAAATGCCTTTGAGCAGGTCCGCACCATCAACGGACGACTGCTCCAACCGGCGCGACCGCTATCTTATCCTTATTTTGCAGTAATCAAAGACAGGTTGTATCGAGTAACCCAGGATGCTCAGACAAAACAGGATACAACCCAGTTATTGGTACCAAAGAGCCATCGGGAAATGCTTTTCCAGGCGGCTCATTGTAATCCCATGGCCGGTCATTTGGGTCAAACCAGCACGTTGAATCGTTTAATGGCTCAATTTCTGGCCAGGCATTCACGAGAATGTGCGCAGATGGTGTGCCGCTTGTGGCGAGGGGGGCGTGGTTTCGCGAGGTCTGCACGGACGGAGGAGGCCGGGAGACGAGCGGTAAGAAAGTAGGTCAAGTGCATGATGATAAACACCTGTGTCTGATTGCAGTGATTGGCACGGAGAGACCGCTTAAAAGCCATGCTGGAGCAGTGTGGCGAGAGAGAGAGGCGCTAAGGACTCGTGGGAGCTGTGCTGAGGCCGTAGACTGAGAGAAAGCTGTTGTTACACAGAGAAGAATACAAGTCTTGAGTGATATTGATATGAGTGCGCAAGGCGCCAGTTTACGTTTATAACGGAGTTGAAAATAAAGACCCACAAGTTCCAGCATTTCGCTGACCCTGCCTTCTTCCTTTCCAAACACCCATCTGAACCTCGTTACAACGGACATTGACCGTGAGATGGCTCAGACGAACGCGCGCCATCAGACAGAAAGAGCAAGACTGATATTTGCTGAACGCAGAACGATCCTTGCAAAAGACTTTTAGAAATGCTGGTTGAAATAAAACGAAATAAAATAAAATGCTGCGTGATCTCAACCAATCAGCATGTTCAGCGCCCAAGTCCCACCCCCAAAAGTTCCTGAACTTTGAAAAAGTACTACCTCGCAAGCAGGGACTTTCGGAGGGGGAGATTTTTACCCGGAACTTCATTTAGACCCTGGTTCCTGTGGTCGAAACACACACAGTACCACCCCAAAGTTCCTAGTTCCCGGGGAAAGTTCCTGCGGTGGAAAAGCGGCTATAATCCATTAATATGTGACTCCATTAGTATGTAGTATTTACCATGTACGACCATGTAGTATTTACACAATTAGGGCTGAAACGATTCCACGAGTTACTCGATTAAAAAATTCCTTGAGGCAAAAACTCTGCCTCGAAGCCTCGTTAAATTCCTATGACGCACACTATACGCGCAGGGATCTGATTCACACGTACCGCTGTTCAATGTTCAGGAAGCACACCATAGCGCGTGATATATTTTTAATTTAGTTAGCGCGGTGGCGGAGAGTAAAGATGTCCATAAACGGCAGAGAATGTCTAAAGTTTGGGATCATTACATTCTTAACAAAGAAGAGAACAAGGTGTAATGTGTCTACTGCAGAGTAGACCTGGCATTCCACAGCAGTACGACTACAATAGTAACGTAGCCTAAGCCTATACATTGATGTTCGCTGATTTTAATCCCATACTGTATTTGTAGCGATGTCGTGATGCGGTTTGACTAGATATGATGGTTAGCTTGTGATGTTTTTAAGTAGTAAATGTATTTACGTTCAATTGAAAGAGAGTAGCCTATAGCCTAAATAAAAGAACCCCTTCACACACACACACACACACACGCATGCATGCACCCTCGTCTCTCTCATGCGCCAGTTAGACCAATCACGACAATGCATTACATGTGCTTAAACTTTTATGTAGCCACGCAACAATAATTTCCGCATGCATTCACTGTATACACCGGGACGTGATGTTGTGACGTGATTTTTCGAACAGATGCTTCACCTAAAATGCACCGCAATGCAAGTGATGCAAGCCAAATGCAGCGTTCTATTGAAAATTAATGTATTTCTGCCGTACCAAACTGCAATGAAGCAACTGGTCTGATTTTTATTTGATCAAAAATACAGTAATATAGTGAAATAGTAGTACAATTTAGAAGAACCGTAGAAGAACTTAGAAGAACTTTTTTGAATTTGGAAAAAAAAAAATCTAATTTAGAATAAGCTGTTTTATATTCTGTTTCTGAGCTTTGTCATGGAAAAAGTCTTCTCCTCTTTGTAAGAAATCACTCGAGTCATGGAGTTCCAGATGCCAAAACTTAAGACTTTATTGGTGGAGACGACAAAGCCAAGATGTTTGCAGAACATCGGACAATCTCAATCAGTCAAAACTCACCCTTTTGCACTCTGCCCACAGCTTCGCTCAACCAATAGACATTTGATTAGGTGATCTTTAATTAACGCATCCTCTTCTTGTTCTTCACAATTAATCATCTCTTTTCTTGGCTCCATTTCCAAAAGTGGTGAGCTGGCTCCTGGTCTATTATCAAAGTAACATAGAGTTTTTATATTTAATGCATGGTTTACAGTGTCAATATGCACCATTGCTCTTGATATACTGATCTTCATATACCATGGCTGGTACAGCTGGCTGGGTGTTTTACTCAGAGCTGCTGAAGTGAGACACAGTGCACATGACCTGAGGCCTTCTGAGTTTACACTGCAGGTTGTGAAACATTTACTTAAAAATTTATTTATTTTTTATTATTATTTTTTTACTCTCTTCCCGAACACTCCATTTTGATAGGAGTGCTGCATTCAAGACTATGAAGTAAACACGCACTGCTATGATTGGGTAACAGTTTTGCATATCCCCGCTAGGGATGGGCGATATGGCCTAAAATCCATATTGCGATATACATTGCAGCCTCTTGCGATAACGATATATATTGCGATATAAAAATGATAATAGAACCATTTCAGAACGGGTTAGACCCTAAGGAAAGCTTTTTAAAGAAAGAAACGTTGTATGTAGTTTTGAGAACATTTATTGTGCAAAACTGTAATTATAACATATTGTTGCAGATAAATAAAATTCAAGTACACTAGCTGCAGAGATTTTAACAACAAAAAAAAGCAGAAAGTTTTAAAAACGTCCTGTACGCGCTTATCCATATAATGGCAGTGAATAGTGACCAGGCTAAAACTTTACAAAAATTATACAAAAGTATCACGCAATGATACAGGGAGATGCGTGCCAGATCTGTACCAATTTCGGTACCACAATTTTTTTTTATTCAAGTATTTAAAAAAATGTAATGCAATTCAATAAGTTTATTATTTATGATGATAATCATTATAAGTAAATAATACATAAACATTTAAAGGCTGTATGCTGTTTAAAACTAAACATTGTTTATAGAAAAGATCAAGTGAAAAATAAGCTACCATCTAGGCATAATTTTTATTATTATTAGTTGAGACTAATTATTATTACATAGAGACAAAGTTAAATCTACTGTAGGCTACAACAGTAGACTAATATATTCTGAAAAATTTCTCACGTTAAACCAAACTTTTATTTTGAGGGGTTGCCGTGACCTTTGAGTGTCTGTTCATTTTATGATATGACAGTTTTCTCAAATGAAATGGTAAATTCTCATGAAGTGATGGTTTATGCGGTCGTGTCCTCTATAGCAGTGTTTCCCAACCTTTTTTCAGTCATGGCACACTTTGAAAATGTTCTCCATTTTGTGGCACCCCCTCGCATGCGTTACGCTATAGGGGTGTAACGGTACAGATTGCTCACGGTTCGGTTTGGATCACGGTTTCGGTACAGTTCAGTATTTGCCATGTTCAGGGAAAAAAGGACTACTGTCAGATAAAAATAAAGAAAATAATTAAAAAATAAAATAATAAAAGAACAAATAAGTTAAATACAAGCAGCAGCACTAATAAAATAAACTATGCTTTTCAGGTTTTTCAGGTAGCCTACGTCTAACATTAGTTTTCAGGTACAGAAAATGATGAAATGTAAAATAACATTGCATATTTGACTGTATAAATTAAAGATTAATCCTATTAAACTTACAAAAGCAGTGAGTGATGTCCTTGTCTTTTGTTGTTTGACATTAAACAGCAGCAGTAAAGGCTACTGCCCCTTTAAGACCTAATGCCTGGATATGCGTCGTCTTTCTCGACTGTATAAAGTTTACTTAAAGGATTAGTTCACTTTTAAATAAACTGTTGCTGATAATTTACTCACCCCCATGTCATCCAAGATATTAATGTCTTTCTTTCTGCAGTCAAAAAGAAATTAAGGTTTTTGATGAAAATATTCCAGGATATTTCTCCATATAATGGACTTCAATGGGCTCCAAACGGTTCAAGGTCCAAATGACAGTTTCAGTACAGCTTCAAAGGGCTTTAAACGATACCAGACGATGAATAAGGGTCTTATCTAGCGAAACGATCAGTTTCTGCGAGAAACCGAGCAGTATTTATGCTATTATTTTACCTCTTATCAGACGAACGTGATCATCTCTGAGCTCCGCCATAACTTCCGCTAAGTGAGGTCAAAAACAAGCGTGGTCATAGATGTATACGTAGATGCCTCATTAGCGCCTGCACGGATCAGTAGAATGAGGCATCTATGACCACGCTCATATTTGACCTCCCTTAGCGGAAGTTATGGTGGGAAAGCAAAAGGAATAGTGACACATGGTAAAAACACTGTTACACACACTTGTGTGTTGCAACATTACTGTAAGCTCCAATATAGTAATCACTGCATCATCTTTTATTTTCATCTCTCTGAAAAGCCTGCATCAAATTGTGTCTAGTTCAAAATCAAATGTGCAGTAAAATGAAGCAAACAAACAAGCAAACAAACAAACAAACAAAAAAACAAACAGTGTCTAACTAACTCAATCTGACTGGAAACTATTCATCCACGCTTTCTTAATGTTAGGATCAATGGCAATGCAAAAAACGTAGCTGCGCATGAAATCGCGTACCCTCTGAGTAGGTACTACATTTGAATTTGAACTTACTTTGCAACCGTTAAAAAAGTATGTTCTATATAGTATAAATGTGTGTAGTATGAATGTAATCCGGACGTACTACATCAGCCATGTTGTCATTATCATGTGAAATACCAGTGTCAGTTGCGTCACTTCACCCCATTCATAAATCAGTCCCTCCAGAAAAACGCGATTATGCGATCGCATGATTTAATGCATAATCAGCCAAAGTCCGCATATTTATGCGGGGGCCGCATTTTTTCAAATACGCCGCACTTTCGCCGCATAAATTGCCTATTTCCGCGTGCAAAATATGCGGGGCTAGCATGATTTCATAATCCCCGCATTTTCGTTGCAAAAAAAGCCATATATATATTAGCAGAAAGTTGAAAAATGTTCGTTTACTTCACACAAGAGCCGCCATTTCCCCCTGTTGCCATGGGAACGCTTTGAAGTGACGTAATTACCCAACGCGAACGTCATCGAAAAGCTGCAAACCACGCGGAGAAACCGTAGATATCAGTGAAACCATGATGAAGCGCAAACTCCCATTGGCCAACAAAAATAACAGCAAAAGACGCGTAAAGCAGTTTCCCAGTGATGACCGATTTCAAAACACAGCATCATGAAGCTTTGAAGCGGTATGAATCGGTGAGTCGATTCAGTGGTTCGGATCGCCAAAGTCTCGTATTTCAGCAGTTTGACACGCGATCCGAATCATGAATCGACTCACTGATTCATAACGCTTCGAAGCTTCATGATGCATTGTTTTGAAATCGGTCCAAATTGAGCCATGTGTTGATTAAGGTCTTCAATAAAACAAGATGAGAACTTAAATATTCAATTAAAAATATTCGCTTTTTTTCTCTTTTTCATCAAATATCCCGGATTTTTCATCGCATTTTTTAAGAAAACGTGCCGCATAATCAAGGATTTTTGCCCGCAACAATCACAAAAAAACGCAGAATTTTTCTGGAAGGACTGATAAATCCTCTCCCGTGGCCTCATGGGATAGTAAAGTGTCCATCGAATGCGCACTTCAGAAACTCGTCGGGTGTAGTAGGTCATCTGGGGACTTTTCTACTACTGTTTTTCGAATACTATGTATTAGGGCATACTACTCTGTTGACATACTATTTTTTGCATACTATAGAGTAGAGAAGTATTCGATTTCAGACACAGCGTGTGTTTTACCACAACTTGGCACTTCAAAACATCCTGTAATGACCTCTTAAAAAATGTGATTTCTCAATTCCTGACCCCTTTAATGTAGGGCTGAACGATTTTGGAAAAAAATCAAATTGCGATTTAATATGTGATCATTTTTTAAACTCTTTATCTTCTGTATTATTCAACAATACATCATTGTATAGTAATGGTGGGAATCTTTAGGCACCTCACGATCCGATTCCGATTCTGGGAGTCACGATCCGATTCAAAAACAATTCTTGAACTTTTTCCTTATTAGTTATTAATATTATTAATTTATTAAAAACTTAAAATGTTTTTTATTATGATATATGTAATTATAAGCTTTTTAAAATAACTACACATTATAACATTTTAATTAAAACAATTGCATGTTAATCATTTTAAATATATAAACTAATATAGCTGCAAAACATAAGCTAGTAAATCATAAAGAGGAACAAAAAAACATTACAAGCAATGAACAAAGAGCGCTTTCAGTATTTAAGAGTGTCTGAACTGTGAGTGATTTTTCTCTTTCTCAGCTTTACTGTTGTTTGATTATTAATGATGACATCATCATAGTCAGCGGGAGATCTGCATTCACACTAATGCACAGATCTCTTTTAAAATATAAGATGTTTACGGTGAAAGTCTATCAACTAACGTTAGCTCGGCTTCACCTTCTTCTTTGCTCTGGTTGGTTGTGGCGCTCATGAATTGCAATTGCAATCCAATTGTGTGCAGAGGGAATTTGAAAGACAACCGTTTATCCCACCCCTAGGATTGAGCCCTGTCAATGGTGAGTTTCCAGACCCAACATCTTGATGTGGGATTGGCTTGTCAGGCTAACAGAAAGCCATATTTGAATTTTAATACAAACCAGGTCTACTTTGTTACTTTAATAAAAGAAATATATCTAGATTTCAGAAAACAAAATGTTTAGAAATGAATATGCCCATCATATAATCTGAAATATCACATGACAGTTGCAGGATTTAGCCTAGAAAACTGACACAAATAAGCCTAAAATACAGGATACACTAAACACGTTTGTGAACAGCCACTTGTGTACTGTATACAGACCTGCCAACCTTGAAGAAATTTTATGAGTACTCCTCATGAAAATCAGTCGAGAAAGCCTGAATTTTTAAAAAACTCATCCCGCCCCTCCACACGCACACCCCTCCCCTCTGTGCTACCTGATCCCTCCCACCGGGAAACGACCTGAACAACGTCACTCAGTCAAGCAGGAGTAAACATCGGAACAGAGATGTACCATGCGCGATTTGAGTTCGCCCACGCAAGATTAGCAACACATGCAATGTAGCGGAGTAAAGTTCGTTTTAGGTTTGATATTCGCCGGATTTTCGTTTTCCCTTGATACAGTTCTAAAGAGTCAACAATCTTTCAGAGACATAAATACCATGAATAGTTTGAACAATTATGCAACTACTGTATAGCAACATAAACAATTAATTCAAAACCACTTACGTATATTACAGCTGCATATTTATGCCTGATTTATACCCGAGAATGCGTTGACGCGCTATCACCGGGCTTCATGACAAAGGGAATGTCTCTAAATTCCCCAACAGCGTAAAAACGTCTAATTTGTACAAGTTAAAATGACTTTTAAAATAAAAAATAAATACAAATAATTCGAAGTTGTAGTACATTAAAAATATTTATGACTGACTTACTACAGGTGAAATTATGCCAATATCGCCCTTACTGTACGTACAGTACACTAATATTTATAGAAAAACAATTACAGTAACTCACCAAAAGGGTTTTTTCGTGTTCCAAAGGTTGTAGTACATTAGTACATTGTACACATAGTACACGAAAAAACCCTTTTAGTGAGTTACTGTATTTATTTATTTTCTATAAATATCAGGGTACTGTACATAGCCCTGTAAAATTTATTTGAATTCATTGTTGAGACTCGATTTGCACTGTGTGGTGAATTTGCAGACGGTCCCTTAAGCAGCCTATGCCGATATGCGGCGAATATCAAACCTAAAACTAACTTTACCTCGCTTGCAATGTTCTATCGGCTCGAACAGAAAACCGCTAACGTTAGGACTATTGAAATAGTCAAGCACTTCAAGAAATATAATTACTTTGACCCGTGATAGGCGATGCTAAACGGCTAACATTCCAATGCCGACCGGTGAAGCAGTCGATTCTGTTCCCTTCCGGAATTCGTGTTCCCCCTCAACGAAACAAGCACAGCTGTGGGTGTACGGAAAGCGAAAAAGGCCAAAAGTGTTGGCGCTACTTCCAAATGTCTTGCTACACTGCAGCATAATAAAATCACTCACACTCCAAGTGGTTAAGCAGTCGATTCTGTTCATTCTGTTTAGGTATTACATTTTGTTTTTGACAACATTTGTAATTACATGTATGTGTATATTCTCTTTCCCCTACGAGAGTTTTGTATTTTGCTGGGTTTTTTTGTCAATAAAAAAAAAAAAAAACCTTTTTAAAAAATGTATATAAGGTTCAACTCATTTCTTAAAGTCAATTTAATGTAATTTGCGTTGAAAAACTTAAACATCTGAATATGTGTTTCCCTTATGACAATAATATGAGGCATTGAGTTTTGAAGTCAGCATGGACAGATTAGACTAATTTGTATAGGTAAAATTCAACTGCATAAATTCAGACATAATACAATGAACAAGTCCAAAATTAATTACATTCACAGAATAAATGGAGTGTGTGTGAGAATGATTTTATTATGCTGCAGTGTAGCAAGACATTTGGAAGTAGCGCCAACACTTTTGGCCTTTTTCGCTTTCCGTACACCCAGCTGTGCTTGTTTCGTTGAGGGGGAACACGAATTCCGGAAGGGAACAGAATCGACTGCTTCACCGGCAGCATGATCATGTTGTCAGACTGATAAAAAGCTATCTATGTAATACACCACACCATAAAAGTATAAATAGATGTTTACCGTCTCAACAAAAAGTCAGCTATGTCAGCGTCGGTTTTAAGTCCAAAGGTTTCTCTGAAGCTTGCTCCAACGGGCAATGGTGGACCCTATATTGATTCGGCTTTGAGTCCGCCGTTCTTCACATTAATTTTTTTTATCTCTGCTCTTTCCTCAATTGACTTTCTCTTTCTTCCAACCTTGACTGTTGGGGCGAGCAGGGGCCGCTTGCTGCTGTCTGTTTGTTGGTTTTTCTCCATTGCTGAGTTGACGCTGCCTACTTTCATGTCGCAGGAGGGGGCGGGGTGGGGTGCGGTGGGTGGGTGGAGACGCGAGTGGAGCAGGGGATTGGATGAGAGCAGTTAACCAATGTAAGCTGTCCGGCCGGACAGCTTACATTGGTCAATTTCTCTGCGGGTGTACACCCAAATAGAGTGAATGGATTTTTTTAAATTATTTTTTCTCTTCATATTGTTAGGATTGTACTGTAGAACCATAACCAGCATCTAAACGAGGTTATTAATAATGAACAATCTTTGAAATCGTAGACCATAGCTTTAAGAGCAGTGAGGGATGTTCTCTTTGTCTTTTGTTGTTGTATTAACATTAAAGAGATAGAATTTTCATTTTCGAGTGAACTGTCATCGAGAAATGAATACAGGTTATGAACAATATTAGAGTGAGTAAATAATGACATCATTTTAGAGGTGAACTGTCCCTTTAAGGACAGCGTGTTCACTATAGGCTGCGCTGCTGTAAGACCTGTGTGCATCTAATATACAGACACGCCGATTTTACTTTCACTTTAGACATAACCGACTGTGTTTGTGTTAACCTTGTGTGTATTTTACAGTATTAGCGCAGTAAGACGACTATTTAGTCCAGTAATCGCGTGTTTGACATGCGTTTAGAGCGCGCGCTTGGCCTTCATTCACGCGCATATTCACTGTTTTAACATGTGCTTACATGTTAAAACTGCATATGCACGTGAATGATAACTATAGTGTTCCGTGAGTATAACTCTACCACTAACGTGTGATGTGAATGTGTGTCGCGTTGTTCAGTATATTGGGATGGAGGCAAATGATAGAATTTGTAGGAAAATAATTAATTAAAATGCAAAACCGAAAAACCCGCAATTCACAAGCAATTGAGAATTTTTAATGTTCATAGATTCAATTAGGCTTAAAAAAAATGCCATAACTGTTCCCTTTACCGTTCGTTAATCAGCACGTGTCCTGACTAAAACCTTCTAGATTTCTAGCCATTCCACCGCTTTAACTGCCCTCAACTATGGAAGGATAGGCTAGCCTATTGACACTATGAACGTTTTCTTATCATCCTTTTATTTTTAATATCATTATGTTTCGGGGGGTGGTGAATATTTGTGTGTGGTACTGTATTCGTTACCCGTTGCGCCTTGGTGACTGATGTCGATGTCCGTCTTGCACAGAACGCGTGATTAGGTAGCTTGGACATCTGGAGGCAAGGCCATCTCTCCCAATAGCTGTCAATAAAGCGCTGTGATTTCCGAGGCTTTTTTTAGGCTGTTCAGCCATGGCCTGCTTGAGGCACTGAATTGAATTGAGCGCGCATAGCGCGACTGGGGGTGGGGTGTTAGAGGGTTAAAATGCAGCGCTCTGATTGGCCAAAGCTTTTCACTCCACTTACACTTACACGCTGTGGGTCAGCGGCAGAATCAACGTCATAGATTGCATAGAAACTAGCCTGGGAAAACCCAGACAACTTCCGGCAAATTTAGATTTGCTCTGCAAGTAGTCTGGCCCATTCAAGCCCATTTCTAATGCCTAGAAATCGAGGCACCAATCAGAAACGTTGGGGCGGGCTTTACACGATGACGACAGCGCAGTGACGTTGAAGCAGATTTGCCGCTGTGGAGCATCACTTGTTTGAATCAGCTATCACGTCTGTTTTAAGCGATTTAAACTTTTCCTTTTCGTTAAAACCCGAGCAAAGAACAACACTCGAAGCCTTCATATCTAAAAAGGATGTTATCGCTGTCTTACCGACTGGATTCGGCAAAAGTCTGATACCAGCTTGGCCCTTTGGTGGCTAAACGAATGGGTTAGCGAGAGCCCTCTGGTAGTGTTAATGTTTCACAAAATATAGATTTGAGTCCTTTTCAGGCGAGAATGTAGTTGTTTAAAGCTCAAATCTGTGGTTTATTTATAAAGAGAGCACCTTTTTGAAAATTATATCTGCCGTTTTCGGAGTTGTGAGCTCCAGTGGACCAGCGGCGTTCAATCGCTCATTAACTCCACGAGAGGCGCCTTTCCTCGGCCAGTCTGCCGCTGGCTCTGATGTCTCTGTAGTGGTTAAACATCAGATATGATTCGTGTAGATCTAACGGATGATCTTTGCTCTCATTAATCTATAATTTGTTCCCTGACAGATCGTTTTGTCTGAGGGCAAAGTGAAGTTTCATAACTTTATATTTGTAAGCTATTAAACTTTACCGTTGTAGTCTCCTAGCGCTGACTTTGTTTGACTGAATTGCTTTATTTATTGTATAGCTTCTTATACCTTTTACTTATACTTTTATAATTGCTATTGATCACACATAAACTGACATTTAACAAAAAGAGAATGGGTTGTGTTTTATGTCATATTTAATTTATTACAGTGATAATCATAGCCTATATTATGCACACATTAATGTGTGTGTGTGTGTTTTTTTTTTTAAATGTAAACGAAAAGAGGCTGGGTTTTTTATATTTTGTTTTGTTATAAACATGCATTGAAGATAATATATATAATATGTTTCTTTTTTTTTAATGAAAATTAAAAGAGGTAGAGTGGTGTTTTATCTTATATTTCGTTTTATTGTAGCCTAAAATATACAAATATATACTGAGTGATACTGTCAAGAACGCTGCTTGTCCATTAGCAGAGTAGGCGGACTATTAACTAAATGGCGGTGGGGATTCCCCCGAGGGGAAGTGCTTAGGGAAGTTTGCAAGTGCGTGTCTAAAACTGGAGTGGAACGCAGCATACGATGTTTCTCCGTCGCTCTGCATACGTCATCTCCTTCGTCGCTCTGATTGGTTTTAGGTCTATCCAATTGCACCGAGAGGTATTTGAGCAACGCCCGTTGGTGACGCCCCTTTGGAAATGATTTGTCTATGAAGCTTTGCCAGACCATAACTCAGTTACTACTGAGAATGGTCTGGTTTTAACCAGGCTACATAGAAACTGAAACTGGCAAAATGCGAGATGCATCAAAATGCGTACCCAGAGAGCAGCAAATCGTACAAGCGTACTTAAGGGTCAAAATGCGTGCCGAGTACGAAAAATGCGTACATGTTGGCAGGTCTGTGTATACCTGCATAATATTCATCTTTAATTTCTCTGATTTTTCTCACCAAAGTCAACTGCCCACACATACTATCATTCTCCTACACTCAAACCCCTCTTCCTCACAGTCCATTGGGTCTAATGCTTTATCCCACAGCCATTTACAACCAACTAATACAGCGCAATGTCACAAAAAATTCCAGAAGTCAGAAAGTAAAGGTCTTAGTTGCACCAGTGTCAACGTCAGATTCGGCCACCTTTGTTGAGGTTTAATTGCACAACACTGTCATATGAGTTTGGAAGTGGTTCAACAACACCGCCACTCTAAAACCGCAGAGAGGAGAAACACAGATAGAAGTATACTCTCTGTCTGCAGTCAAACAGTCAGCTTCATTCAAACAGGCACTATGATGAACAGGTAATGCTAAATAAGCCTGCAAAGCAAGCTCACTATTTTTAAACATATATTTTTCCTACACCCCACGACGCTTTGCGTTAATTCTGGGAATAACATTAAACTGTAAACAATCAGTGAAAGGCTCGCTCTAAGAACGCAATAAGCAGCTTTAAAAAAAACTTTTTTTAAAAACTGGGTAAAATTAAGTGATATTTTATTCACCAATCATTGAACATTAAATAGAAACTTAAAATTGTAAAAGCATTAACAAATTCCTTTCAACAGTAATTTGAACAAAACAAAAGCTCGATTTTTTTCCACAGCAATATTACAACAATATTAATTTAATATCACTGTAGTAATATATGTCTGTATTATGTAACACACGCTGCTTTAATTAAAAATTTTCATTAACTTAAGCATTGAGTGATACTATTTTAAAGTGCATTCAGTCATTTTTACAGATTTACCTGCTTTTGAAACATTTCAGTAAACACTGCTAATAGGGATTAGAAGTTAAAAGGGGAGACAATTACATTTTAAAGCATCCATGTGAAAACAAACCTGGAAAAAGATGCGAGGATTTGGGGAGAAAAACAAGAGATTCTCTTAGTGCATTCCTGTGAATTATTCATGGGATATATCGTAAAGTAAATCAGGAGAGCAGACCACAAGTGCACAGTATGTTGTCTTTTTTCATACTGTTACAGTGGAATACAAAGTAAAAAAAGAAAATAATCAGGAGGAAAAAACACTTTACTGAAAAGAGCTCTTGCCACAGATATTCTTGAGATACCATGTCACATTAAAACACCAAGTGTTTTACGTTATTCTTAGTTCTGACGTATGAAAATAAAGCATGAAGGCAAATTGACAGCTAATCAAGTCAAACTGATGGATAAGAATTATTTGTAGCGCAACCTTATAATTTGAAACAATTTGTTTGTCTTTTTGAGTGGAAGTTCCCCAAACCGGAAGTGCCTCCCATAATTCAAAACTTAGTAGGCTGAAAAAAGGTGGACCAGGGGTTCATTCAAGTGGAACACAAAGAATGTTGGCAACCAAACAGTTCACATTGTCTTCCATTGTACAGACACAAAAAATATTTCTCTCAATTTATCATAAAAAATATCATATTTTGTGTTCCACAGAATAAAGAAAGGCATACAGGTTTGGAACATCATGAGGGAGAGTAAATCTATCTCTTTAACAAGGTATTTTGCCATTTTAAAGTTCAGATGAAATTACAGTAGCGAGAGATCTTTAGTTTTGTATTGTGATATAATTCCGAGTTTAACAGATTATTGAAAAGAAAAATGCAGGATGGGGACTTGATTCTATTCATCAGTTGTTGTGTGGATGGATGCAGATGAACCGTAGTTTCAGTGGCAGGGTTTACGTGGACAAAAATAATTGGGGAAGTCCTGCATGTGTCACCAGAGAGACGTTTGTTGTTCTCAGCAGAAGGTTCAGTAATACTTCAGTAATAGTTAAAGGGATAGTTCACCCAAAAATGAAAATTAGCCCATGATTTACTCACCCTCAAGTCATCCTAGGTGTATATGACATTCTTCTTTCAGAAGAATAAAATCGGAGTTATATTACAAAAGTCCAGGCTAATCCAAGCATTAGAATTGGATTCATAGTTGCTCTGTTTTTGAAGTCCATAAAAAGTGCATCTGCCCATCAAATAACATGCTCCACGTGGCTCTGGGGTGTTTATCGATGCGCTTGTGTAAGAGAAATATCCATATTTAAAACTTTATCAAGTAAACTTTCGACTGACCGCCTTCCCTGTTCAATTTATGGAAAAATTGTTGAAAGTTACCCTGCCGATTGAAAGACTAATGCGACCAGGTACGCTCGTCATGACGTCACGTACGCATCTTGAGTTTCACTTTCAACATTCAACACTTTTCCATGGAATGCGGTCGGTCGAAAGTTTACTTGATAAAGTTATAAATATGAATATTTTTCTATGAATCATTGTTCTAATGATTGGATTAGCCTGGACTTTTGTAATATAACTCAGATTTTATTCGTCTGAAAGAAGAATGTCATATACACCTAAGATGACTTGGGGGTGAGTAAATGATGGGCTAATTTTCATTTTTGGGTGAACTATCCCTTTAAGTAAAAACTGCAACAACAAATTGTCAAAAAAAGAGTAAACAAAAAAGAGTTAATTGTCCACAATAAGATTTATAATAATGCCAAATTTAAGAAAGATTCCACAACCTGTTCAGGCATGTTGAATGTATATTCAAGCAGTGGAGTCCTGCATATGAATACATTTACAATCATCACAGTCAAGAAATAATTAATGCAAAAAAAGTCCATCATACTAGGCTATTTCACTAAAGCGCTGTAGTCCCTTAGGTAAATGTAATCATCATAAATGTAAGGTATTTTGCTATAATAAGACATTTTGGACTTTATACATTAAAAAAAAAGCCTAGAAAACTACCCCAATAATACATTCAACCTCAAGTGTTGTGGCTCAAATAAATGTGGTTTTAGAAAGGTATTTAGAAGTTTGCGTGGTCAGTATTTAGAAGTGGTCAGTCACTAGGATATTTTGAATATATCGAAATATATATCGCAACTACACGCAATATCTGAATGATTTTAATAGGCTACTTCAACATTGTGAAAAGGGTACGTTTTAGGTCAACGCATATAGCAGAGAATAGACTGGGCAATCAACAATGTGACTTGCTTGATGTTAAAAAGAGTTATTAAACGCAATAACTTGCGAAAAAACAACTCCTTGCAGTCTCGCGCTGTCTGCTGTCTGACACACACACGGAAACGTGCGCACAAGCCGCCTCTTGTAAAGCATCCCTTCAGTTCTGTTTTGTGTCTTTTTACACACTCAAACTGTCAAATACACAGTTATGTCAAAATGGCTGTCTTGACAAGTATTAATATAAACACAGTTGGTTATGCTTTAAGTGAACAATATCAGTTGGGGAAAGAAACCGAATGCGTGTCAATAGGATCCGTGCATTAGGTTTTAAAGTCACAGCCTGCTAATACAGTAAACCTGCCGCTGTCTGTCAAACAACAAAAGAAAATGAGAAAATCATTCAGTGCTCTTGGCTGAATAACCTTTGTAGCTTTATTATGTCTCAGTATATATTTAATTCATGTGAAGTCTACTGTTTTTAGCTCTTATTTTTAATAACAAAGATAAATTAAAATGACAAAAATAATCGGCCACCACTAGTTCAGGTGTCTTTGTTTACCTGGATGTTCTTGATTTTAAGTTAAAGGTTGATATAACTATATATTACCAAGTCAAGCAAAAAGTTTTTGGTATTTAAATGTTGGCATTACATTTTTTGTTTGTTTACATTGATGTTAAAATGATTGATAAATGATAAATTGTCAGATTTGAAACATACATTTTTGCTAAAACACTGCTGGTCACTTTCAGAAGTTGTAGCGATGCTTTCTATCCCCAGAAAGAATGTGAAACATATCATTCTCAGTTTTTAAATATTTTGTTTTAATATAATTTAAATAGATTATACACACTTAAAGCAATATTGTATCGAATGTCGCATTATTTACCAAGGTATTGCATATCGCAATTTTCTTCAATATTGCACAGCCCTAGTGGTAATCATGATATTGTTATATCGTCATACTCAAAACACCTAATCTGTGTGACTCATATGTTGTCTGAGTTTGATGAAGTTCCAACAAATAAATTGTGCCAAGTGAAATTCTAATAATCCCCTGCTCTGTGTTTAGGGAGCAGTGAACACTGCATAGAGACCCTGTGAAAAAGAACACAGCTGGAATCTGACCATCTATTGAAGGGCTTATTAAACAGGTGCTCCTGATTAGGGGAGGTCAGTGAATTAATAAGCGCACTCAACACAAACATCACAAAGGTTACGACTGTTCGGCGTACGAGCAAAAAAGAAGGTGAATTATTTACTTAGGCTATAATATGCAAATTTATGGGTTAGTGTTTTTGTCTTAGGGGGGCATAGAAAGAAGAGTACTTCCTTCTCATTTCTTCTGAAAAACATTTAAAATCTTTTTCGTTTTCCAGTGTGTGTGTGTGTGTGTGTGTGTGTGTGTGTAATTTGGCTCCTGCTATTCAGGGTCATTTGTGCCAGGTACATGCTCTAATATCGCTTCATGCGGGTGATCCAGCCAAATATTCTTCAAGGTCATGCAGATTTTTACTTATTAAAAACAGAAAGGAGAACATAAAATGCCACATACACCAGCACAAAACATGAAGATGTTTGTGTTTCTCCAATGCTGAAACAGAGAAGCATTTTTAGGGCTCAGGTGTGCAACATGTTAATTTGAGCGCGTTTGTGGTCTGTCTTTGGGGCTCAGGTGCACATGGGCCCATGATGAAGATCATCTTTCCTGAAGTGTAATTTCAGAGGATGAAGGTGATTCAGCGACAGAATCCCTCCGTCCTTTCGCATGCTTTTCTGTCTGCTGATGCGACTGAAGGCCAACAAACAGTTGAAGAGTCACAAACACACACCTACCCCCAATTTCACATGCATGTACACTCTCTTTCTCTCTAGCTAAGAGCCCAGAACACAATTAGTGTGCCAGCTTTTCCTCCATCTATCTCCTCTCTCTCTCTCTCTTTCTCTGGTCCACCCCTCCCCCACCATCTCCAGCCCTGCAGCTCATTGGCGGAAGATCAACACTCACATACCTCAGTGCTTTGTGTTTCTCCAACACAGCTCCAGCGGTGAGCGCGCACACACATACATCCATGTAACCATACTATCATAGCATGATCTAATGGGTTCGGATATGACAGCAGTAAATAAAGTCCCCAGCAGAGCCACTTAACTGTCTACAAACACACTACACACAAACAGAGCTACCAATGCTGTGTGTGCGCTACTCAATAGAGATCCTTCAGAGAAGAAGGAACAAGTGACTGAACATTGAGACCACAAAAGCCCAAAATATGATGAACAGGTGCAGTTTAGTGCAGCATTATTATTTGAACAAGTAAAATGTTAATCTTTTGGAGAAAGAGCACAACACATAGACCGACGACCGATAATGATCTTTTCTAAACCAGGGGTTTTCAAACTTTATGATGCCAAGGAAAGGACCCCCAAATATGATGAACCTTTATGAGGGACCCCCTTCCTAAAATCCATCTATTTTTATGTACGAAAAAAAATTAAACTGTTAGATAAATAGTAAGTGTGACATTATAAATACAACATTGTTTCCCAACTTAAATTGGCTATTAATGTTGGATGCATAAACCTGAAGAACATTTTCAATTAAAAATTATTTGTATAAGCAACTTTCACAATAAATGTATGTAAGCAGCTTACGTACTGCATTAAGAATATCGCTTTACAACCCCAGTGAGCGAGATAAAGGGGCCTAGTGAGATAAACTCACTAGAAAGATACAAAGCAAACATAAACAATTCTGGAATGTATATGGCAAGAAAGGAGAGAAACATTTAGAAATGAAACAGTTAGAATATATTCGGTAGACTTTATCTATTTTTGCTTTGTCTTTTTATTCTCTGAAATTTTCTGGGGACCCCTTAGAACCTTCTGGAGGACCCCTGGGGGTCCCCGGACCCCAGTTTGAAAACCCCTGTTCTAAACTATACTGATAATTTGTATGCATGTCTGATAAATGATTTTTAATGTATTTGTTTTTGTTCAATTTTGTTTTCATATCATCATTAAAAAAAAGTTTTTATAACAACAGCAGCACCAGCACCAGCAACGATAGCAACAAAAGGTGAAATTAACTGAGAAAGTGTAATGTTTTCATATTAAGAATATAAATAACGGGAGTCTTTGCATAACTGTAATCATTTGTTTTAAACTACAGTTTAAAATGAAGGTTTAGGGGTTGTTTATTAGGCTAAAGAGTAAAGACAACAGAACAGTAAATACATTACATTAGGGTATACTGTATTTCATATACAGTGAAGAAAATTAGTATTTGAACACCCTGCTATTTTGCAAGTTCTCCCACTTGGAAATCATGGAGGGGTCTGAAATTGTCATCGTAGGTGCATGTCCACTGTGAGAGACATAATCTAAAAAAAAATGAAAAATGAAATGAAATGAAATATGAAAAAATTGTATGATACAGCTGCAAATAAGTATTTGAACACCTGTCTATCAGCTAGAATTCTGACCCTCAAAGACCTGTTAGTCTGCCTTTAAAATGTCCACCTCCACTCCATTTATTATCCTAAATTAGATGCACCTGTTTGAGGTCATTAGCTGCATAAAGACACCTGTCCACCCCATACAATCAGTAAGAATCCAACTACTAACATGGCCAAGACCAAAGAGCTGTCCAAAGACACTAGAGACAAAATTGTACACATCCACAAGGCTGGAAAGGGCTACGGGGAAATTGCCAAACAGCTTGGAGAAAAAAGGTCCACTGTTGGAGCAATCATTAGAAAATGGAAGAAGCTAAACATGACTGTCAATCTCCCTCGGACTGGGGCTCCATGCAAGATCTCACCTCGTGGGGTCTCAATGATCCTAAGAAAGGTGAGAAATCAGCCCAGAACTACACGGGAGGAGCTTGTCAATGACCTGAAAAGAGCTGGGACCACCGTTTCCAAGGTTACTGTTGGTAATACACTAAGACGTCATGGTTTGAAATCATGCATGGCACGGAAGGTTCCCCTGCTTAAACCAGCACATGTCAAGGCCCGTCTTAAGTTGGCCAATGACCATTTGGATGATCCAGAGGAGTCATGGGAGAAAGTCTTGTGGTCAGATGAGACCAAAATAGAACTTTTTGGTCATAATTCCACTAAACGTGTTTGGAGGAAGAAGAATGATGAGTACCATCCCAAGAACACCATCCCTACTGTGAAGCATGGGGGTGGTAGCATCATGCTTTGGGGGGGTTTTTCTGCACATGGGACAGGGCGACTGCACTGTATTAAGGAGAGGATGACCGGGCCATGTATTGCGAGATTTTGGGGAACAACCTCCTTCCCTCAGTTAGAGCATTGAAGATGGGTCGAGGCTGGGTCTTCCAACATGACAATGACCAGAAGCACACAGCCAGGATAACCAAGGAGTGGCTCTGTAAGAAGCATATCAAAGTTCTGGCGTGGCCTAGCCAGTCTCCAGACCTAAACCCAATAGAGAGTCTTTGGAGGGAGCTCAAACTCCGTGTTTCTCAGCGACAGGCCAGAAACCTGACTGATCTAGAGAAGATCTGTGTGGAGGAGTGGGCCAAAATCCCTCCTGCAGTGTGTGCAAACCTGGTGAAAAACTACAGGAAACGTTTGACCTCTGTAATTGCAAACAAAGGCTACTGTACCAAATATTAACATTGATTTTCTCAGGTGTTCAAATACTTATTTGCAGCTGTATCATACAAAAATCATACAGTGTGATTTCTGGATTTTCTTTTCTCTCACAGTGGACATGCACCTACGATGACAATTTCAGACCCCTCCATGATTTCCAAGTGGGAGAACTTGCAAAATAGCAGGGTGTTCAAATACTTATTTTCCTCACTGCATGTTATAACTTTTTAAAATGTTTTCTGTATTCTGTACTATAATTGTATTGTATTAATCTAATTTTTACAAAAATCGTTCAATTTTAGTAGGACTAAATACCATTTTACATTTTAAAAGGATGAATAAATTTTTGGTTTGATTGAAATCAAAACACAAAGTATTTTCTTCATAAAAATTATGTTTGTAATTTGTACATATGGATGTTTTACAATATTTTTATTCAAAATTGTGTGTGCAGAAGCACATATAAATTATTTCATTTTTTCAACATCTATAATTTGTCATCTAGAAATAAAAATTTGGTCCATGAGTAGTAGTCAATTGGTAAGGCCAGCTGGACACTTTCTGAGTTGTCATTGCTGTTGTTTTAAAATATGAATATGCAATACCATTTTAAGTAGCTAAAGATCTCCATTTCACAATACCAAATACCAAAACCACAAAAGCGTCACAAGAGAGCGTTAAACTACCTTATGTCTCAAAGCACATAACATTACAACAATTATTAACAAAAACAACTTAAAGAGCACTGACCTGTATCACCTGACTGCTGCAGATTCATTTCAGCGTTGATAGTGTTGCCATTGAAAAGCATAAATTCGAGTCACGAACCGCTCCGAGAATAACATCACGAGTTTCCATCTCTTACAAATTACATGGCGTGAACGCAGCATAAGCTCGTTGTTTTGGTTCAGGAGGAACTGTAAAAGGTGGCTGCTGTTTTGGTTGCGTGCTCGGTGACTGACATCTGTTGACAGGCAGGTATGGACGTATCGTTGCCCTTGGAACGAACATTTTATGGTCCTACATCTTTCACAGATAATAAACATATGAAAATACATTTAGACCACTTTACTTATTGATTGCTATTTGGATGTGAGGAGACTTTCAACCAGCATAACAAAAAATGTTTCTTGAACAAATTACCTACCCTACCTTTAAGTCCCACTAAATCCCATTTTAACTTTACTCACATAACACAATTTAAATGACAATAACAATATATACGCAACATTGCTGTTCACACTTCACACAAAAATAGAAATGCTGTATGCCTTGACAATACTGTAGGTAGTAGGGCTGCACGATTAATCGAAAAAAAAATCACGATCTCGATTCAAACATAAATGCGATCTCATTTCTTAATGTTCGCGATTCACTTCTGTGTATTTCCCTCAGATCATGCTGCGTTCACGCGTTATTGGTCACACCAGAGCTTGTCACACTCACACTATAACAAAACACTAACCAATCAATCATAAATCTCCACTCCTCTCCCTCATTGGCCACGTTCCGCTGTTACTGACGTGTAACAAGGCGGCAGACCTAAACGGAGTCAGATTTGTAGCGGTAAGAGGTAAAAATTAACCCCAGTGTGGAAAATCCCGGTGGCGACGGTGAGAGTGAGGATGTAACAACAACATTGGTACAGAAAAAAGGAGCACATTCCACGGTGTGGAGCTTTTTCGAGTTTAAACCTGAAGACGATGCGCAAGAGTTATTTGCAAACAGTGCTTTTGCATCATCGCAGCACCACAAGGTAACACCACTAATCTAAACAATCACCTCAAACGTCACCACAAAACACAGTACGAATTAGCCATGAGAGACAAGGGAGCCACACCACAAAATACCAGCCGCTAGACCACGCAAACTTCCATAACTCAGACGTTGTAGTACGGAGCATTGCCATACCCTCCAAGTTCCCAGCTGCACAAAGATATAACAAAAGCCATTATGGCTGTCACTTTTTATTCGATATTCGAATATGCATTCGAACATGACGTGAAATATCCGTAATCGAACTATAAATAAACTATCCGGTTTCTAAAGTGCCATGCAGAGCGGACCCGCGAATATTGCTGAAACAGGTGAAAAACATCCCAACTGTGTCGGATACGGGTGCGGGTCGGGTAAGGGAGAACACAGGTTTTAAACAGTCACGTGCAAACGAATATAAAAAATATATGCATGTACAGTGCAGCCGCTCCCATTACGCGCATCACGCGCTGCGCGTTGGGCACCAAGTGCTGAGGGGGGCACCACAAGAAAATGCTCTCTCCACCTGTATTTCAAGATGATAAAATAATTTCAAATCTATATTAGTTTATTTGTGCGCGCGCGCCCTCCCAGGAGAATCACAAAAAGACAAAAAAAACAAAAAGAAACAACGAAATAAGACAACAAAACCCCTCTCTCCACAAGAAAAGATATTAAATAATCATTAAAATAGAAATAAACAGTAATACGCATAGATTTACATCTAGTCTGTCTACATTTGTTGTTTCTACATTTTAATTTAATTGTAACTAATTACTTTTATTAAAAAATGTTATTCATTTTTAGAAAAAAGAAAAAATGAGAATCGTGTAAGAGAATCGTGATCTCAATTCCCATGGAGAAAAATCGTGATTCACATTTTAGCAAGAATCGTGCAGCCCTAGTAGGTAGATTTCAAAACTGATTAAAAAAAAAGAATAACTAACAGTGCCGTCAATGGGTCAAGCAGACACTTATCGACTGATGCCGACAATTTCCCAATGGCTACATAATCAGCCTGCCTGATACATCGGCCTATCTTGATCATTGAGTCCCTGAGTCAATTCAGTTCGGTTTTGAACACTTCCAAATAATTTGATTTTAACAGGAGGATGGAGTAGGTGGCCTTGAACATTTGCCAGAGTGGAGACTGGCTGTTAATTGCGTACTGTTTGCAAGTTCAGAAACAAGCAAACATGAAAAACCAAGGATATGACAGCTTTCTGAGCCCACATGGCATTCTTACGCATGTGTTGATAAAGCAGGTGCAAATCCACTAATCACTAATGCATTCCAAAAAAAACTTTTCCTGATGTAATTATGTGTGTCGGTGTATAATACCTTCACTTCATGAACAGCCGGCTCTATCACACTTGTATAACATCTCAAACACACAAACCGTTCTCCCTACAGAGTCAGGACATTCAGATCTATAGGTGTCCCTTCTCTTCATGTTCTAATGCCTGGACACAGTCAGACTACAGAGGACTTTCTGCATGAGACACAATGAAAAATTCAGACCAGATATCAGAGCAATCCAAAGCACAAGCAAACCAGTGACCAAAGCACACTTGAGCTTCATTTTCCTGGAAGAGAAAGCACTTCAATTTTCCTGTGTTTACACAAAGAAATATATTGAATTATATTTAACACCAAATGCATTTCAAAACAACTAAATGCAAAAAAACACTAATGACAATTGTAGGGTGGTAAAAAAGGTGCACTTCAAGATAAGATTTACTTGATTAGCATGGCTGCCGTAGACATCTCTTAAAGTCATGATGGAACAGAAGTATCGAGAGAACTTTTCTTCCGTATTGTAATAAAAATCTGAGTGTAATAGATTATTGAAAAATAAAAAATGTTTGAGGATTTGGTTCTATGCATCGGTTGTTGATTGGTTTTTAATATGTGGCTGTTGCACTAATGTTGTTTTGGGTTTTGGTGAATATTTTGCTTTTAAAACAGACAAAATGATTGGAGAAGTCCAGAATACGTCACCGGAGGAAAGCCTTTTCACCAAAAGAACGAATATGATTAAAAGCGGGGGCCTAATGCTATTTCATGCATTCTGACTTTTTTACACTGTTAAACACTGTATAATATGCTAAACATGGCCAAATAAAATAAAAAAAACAGTTGGACGTATGACAGAGTATTTCTGTGGCAAGTACACTCCTTCAAGATTCGTATACGTTTCGTAAAGTTTTTTCTGAGTATGACCCTGTATGACATCATAAAGGGCAGCATTCCTTGTATGGGCACTTCTACCGTGTTTGTTTGTTCTAGAGTCGAAACCGAAGGTTGGCGAGTGAAACTGCATCAAATGTGTGTTTTGCTGGCAATCGGCACGTAAGTGCATATTAATGTAAACAACACAAATGTATTGTGAATCTAAAGTTATCCAGGGATAATGCCATCATGTATTTTGTGTGTGTGTGTGTGTGTGTGTGTGTGTGTGTGTGTGTGTGTGTGTGTGTGTGTGTGTGTGTGTGTGTGTGTGTGTGTGTGTGTGTGTGTGTGTGTGTGTGTGTGTGTGTGTGTGTGTGTGTGTGTGTGTGTGTGTGTGTGTGTGTGTGTGTGTGTGTGTGTGTGTCCCACCCATTGCCGGCATCCACAAGCTCGGCTGTTTCCGAAAAAAAAAAAAAAAAATACGGTACAGCTTATCTGTCTTTAATAAATACGATAAAACTAAAGATAAAGACTCTTCAGAAGTTCAGAGATATGAAGGATGCAATACTACTCTATAGGTACTCAAGATTAACATGAGATTGGCAGAAACGGTGCGTTATGCACATGTAAAAAATAATAAAATATGAAACACATACATGGATGAATAAGATCTATAACCTGCATTTACAAAACACCCTCAAGTACAAACAAATCACTGACAGCGCTAGAAGATGAATGCTTTTCAGCATCCTCTTTCTTTAGTCAGTCTGCATGTGTAGCACTGTCTCTTGGCAGCTTTAAAAACATAAAATCTAATTTGTTGGCCATGTGGAGCTCATCGTGTCTTAAATATAAACCTCATTCATCTACAATGCTGTAATGTAGTGTGAAGTATGCTGAGAGGTGACAGGGAGAGTTTAATTCACGATTAAGATGACAGTCCTTGTCCAAACAGTGCATGAGTGCTGAGCTGACTACACGTATTTATAAGTCATAATAACAGCAAATGACCCCTGATCAGTAGGATGATTCCACATATTCTGGTAGAAATTTCTCTATTCCAGTATTTGGTTATGTGCTGCATTGTGTGTGAGAACGTGCAGTATGAGCTAAACCCACAGGAAATTGGTACAGGAGCTAGAGCCAGGTAAGAGAACATCTGCTGAAGGGAGATATAAAACACGCGCACACACACAAGCACAATCCCCACCTTAATCACCTCTGTGTTGATGGAGGCTATTTGTGTGGACAGAGATAGCTGGCTACAGCCTGAGAGGGAATGAGCACATCAGTATGAGTGTGCGTGGAACTCATCAAATGGATAAAATAATAAAACGAGGAATAAGTGTACACCCAGAAAACTGATCATTCCTGCAGGTCAGGACTACGTAAAACTCACATGCTTTAAAAACAGCTCAGGTTACATCAACTCTTACCTAATCACTATTATTTAAATCAGCACCAGATACAAATATCATGCTTCTGTGGGAATCACTGCAATTCCTCTGACTGAAAATGTAAAGGTCTAAAGGAATTGTGATGTGAAGTTAAAGAAGTAATCTGATCCATCACTCAAACGTCCCTTCTGGGATTAATGAAATTCTGTTTTAACCCCAAAAGTAGACTTTGATCAATTCTTAAAATTAAAAAAAACATGAGTGATTTGTTGAATACATACAGTCCCAATGACCCCCCAACATATCACTCCTGAGGTAATTCAACGGACTCAATGAACGATCACTTCCATATTTTGTCTCTGTGGCCACCACTACCGCCAGTGGAGGGCAGTGTCAGAAAACCGATCACCGATGTGTCTGCCTTATTTTTTAACAATTTTAAACCACTGGCATATTGGCTATAGCATGACTTATGAATTAACTGCATGAAGGCACCGAGTTGTATAATGTCTGTTGCAAACTCTAACGTTTTTCTCTGGGTAAAATAATTAAATATTTGCTAAAACAATATACGGCCTGCTCTGTGCCAGTATAAATGACGCTCGGGACAATTGACTCCCGAACTATGACTCCCGATCAGGCCAGTGCTGCATCTTCACGAAAGTTTATCTTTTGTACGTGCTTTTAAGCCTTGCAAATTTAAATATTAAATTTTGTGTGCGCACACATCCAAAGCATGTGCCTGGAAAGCCGCGTTTTAGACAGTGGGCAAATACTGAATTGAGTTCTCTTTCACGTCTTCTTCAATATATCAAAAAGCCTGTCTTGGTGAGTATCCTCGTAAATATATTTGGTTATATTTTAAATTAATGAAAACAGTTGAGAAATAAAACGCATGCGTACCAGTATATTGTGTCCACGCAGCTCTTAAAATTATAGTAGCCTAATATTGCTGTGCAGCTGTCTGTTTTAACTTTAATCAAACAACAAATAACTAAATAACTTTTTTAACTTTAATAAGGATTAATATCTAATATGCATCTTTGTTCTGTTGTATTTATTTATTTTGGCCTGTTGAATGTTAAATGGATCCAATCCAAATTCAATAGAAATGATTTGATGATGCAGGAATGACAAGTATCAGAATCGGCCAATAGTTGTTTGTTAAAATCGATATTGGTATATTATATTATATAATATATATTTATATAATAAAATATAATTTGTTGTTATCGGCAGTTATTAGAAATACAGTAGTACTAACGTAGCACTGAGATTTTAGCGGAAATACGTAGGAAGTCAGCATGCATAGAGTACATTGAGTTTACCAGGAAGGAACACGATCTGAATCTTTACCAAATGCCTCAAAGTACAAAAAAGTTAACTAAATATACAGCTCAGATTAGACTGTATTCTGCATTCTAATCTAAGGGTGTGTTGTGTTCACACTTGGCATGTTTGGTTCAATTAAAACAAACCATGGTACGATTGCTCTGTTAGTGCGGTGCATTAAAATAAGTGTGAACGCTGCCATCCGATCCTTGGTGCGCACCAAACAAGCGGAGCGAGACCGCTGAAAAGATGGATCTCGGTCCACTTCTAAATGAACTCTAGAGCGGCTCGAATGAAATATGAACACAACACGGAGCAACGACATATAAACAAACCAAAAACAGGAAGATGAGACCCTAAAAAGGACAAAATGCTTACGCATACATGCTTACGCAACGTGAACGCTAAGCGGACCAGGACTAAATGTCTCAGCGGTGCGTGGACGACAGTGTGCGACGCTATGCCTCGCCGCTAAATGACTAAATGTCAGGACTAAACAAACCAAGCAAACCGAGTTTAAAGGGTTAGTTCACCCAAAAATTTTAATTCTGTGATAGTTTACTCACCCTCATGTCGTTCCAAATCTGTAAAACTTCATCTTTGGAACACAAATTACACGTTTTGATGAAATCTGAGAGCTTTCTGTACTCTAAAGACAAAACTTTGACGCTTCAAAAAGTTCATAACGAGATCATAAAAGTAATCCATATGAACTGTTTTTTTTCCACATTTTTTAAGAGAATTGATCGCATTATATGATGAACAGATTTAATGGCTTTTATTCACACATAAACGATGATCAGTGAACAAAAACAGAGGCTTAACCGGACCTGCTTGACGCGTGAGAACAAACCTCATTGGTTGTTGCACGTGAAGAAAACATGTTTGGGCTTGTGTGAATTGATGAATGTTTATGTGAATAAAAGCCTAAATTCAATCTGTTCATCATAAAGCGATTAGTGTCTCTTCAGAAATTTTTGGACTAAACCGCTCAATTCATATGGATTAGTTTTACGATCTTTTTATGAACTTTTTGAAGAGTCAAAGTGTCTTACTGGTTTAGAACATAAGCGATTAGTGAGAAATGAATGACAGAATTTTTGTTTTTTGGTGAACTATCCCTTTAAGACTGCAGTAGTGCAGAAAAACACAGCTAGAGAGACCTAGAAGGCATAATGAATATCAATCCAGTAAGCAACATGTGAGCAAGTTAACGTCTCAGTTACGTATGGTAACCCTCGTTCCCTGAAGGAGGGAATTGGGATCACTTCAGGGAGCCCCTATCAGCTTCGAGATATAGAGAACAGGCCAATGGGCCATTGGCATGCGAGATTTGCATCTCGCACTCCGCGCGGGTATAAACAGGAAGCGAGAGCAACGCACTGATATTTTTCACTGAGGAGCCGAACTAGTGACTCAGCCATGCAGTGATGGTAAGGAACTGTGGCGACGGGATGTACGTCTCCGTTCCCTCCTTCAGGGAACGAGGGTTACCATACGTAACCGAGACGTTCCCTTTCAGTCGGTCACGTTCGACGTACATCGGTTGTACCGACGAATTGGGATCCCTTTGGAAAACGCCACAGTTACTACCACTTCCAGCGTCCAGTGAGAGCCCCTCAGACCCCGTTCTGATGCGGGCGGGGAAATTCACGCAGGGAGAGTCACACTGCTGTTCCGCAAGACCCACTCAGCAGACTATTGGATAACGCTGGGAAAGCGTGCCCGGAGGGGCGCGCTCTGCAGTGCAGTCAGCACCAGAGTTAAGACCCAAGAGGGTATAGAGGGAGGACGAGGCGGACTTAGTCTCCTCGCCCCCCTCAGGAACCTGACGATCAGATCGTGCTTGCCTAAGGACTCACCATTAACCAAGTCATGATTTGCGGCTATAGCGGCAACATACACCTTGAGGGAGGAGGGAGACAGCCTTCGCTCCAACCCGTCTTGAAGAAAAGAGAGCACAGATCTGACCGAACACTTTCGGGGGTCTTCTCGGCGAGAAGAGCACCAGACGACGAACAGGTTCCACTTCAGCGCATATAGCTGAAGTGATGGTGTCAACTACCGCTTGCGGTAGGTCACCTAGAACCTCCGCGTCCCGTCCAGGGACCAGACATGGAGTTTCCAGAGGTCCGGACGCGGGTGCCACCGGGTGTCCCGTCTCTGAGTTAGGAGGTCCTTCCGCAGAGGAATGGGCCAAGGAGGTGCTGTCGCGAGGAGCACTAGTTCCGGGAACCAAGTCCTGTTGGGCCAATACGGAGCTACCAAGAGGAGCTGCTCCTCGTCCTCCCTGACCTTGCACAGTGCCTGTGCGAGAAGGCTCACTGGGGGAAACGCATATTTGCGTAGGCCCTGGGGCCAGCTGTGTGCCAGGGCACCCCTGCCGAGGGTTCCCTCTGAAGGGTCAAGGGTCAAGCCAAACATCACTTGTCTCTTCATCAGACACATATCCTTCAAGAATGATTTTATGTTCAATATTAAAATAAGAATCAATGATAATCAAGTTATAACTATTTTTTCTACATTGGATAAATCAGTTAATCTTTAACCTCTATATTTTAATGAGTGATTTTAGTATTATATTTGCTGTGTGCTTTTGTATCCACATTCTACAGTTACTTCTCTGATGTCTGTGTCAAGGCGTGCTGACAGGCAACTGTCCTTGGGGTGTAAAACACTCTAGGAGCAAAGAGAACCCCTCTCTGCATGTGTTGAGCTATATGTCATCCTAAAGTGACCTTAGTCCACATAGGTTACAGGTCTACGTGACTTTTTGGGGACTCAGAGAAATGTACCTCTCTTATGTGCCTTTCTTATTAAAAGAATAATTTCACTTCAGTACTAAAACGTGATATCAGGATGTTTTGGAAGTGCTTGTTGATAGTTAGTTAAGATGTTCTCAACCTTGAGCAAACTGTTACTCTTTGGAGCTTTTGTGTGTATGTGCGTTGCATGATCTGTGCAGGTTCAGCATTGGAGATGGACTTTTCTGCAGATGATACGAGACGTGGAGACGCCATTCTGCGACCTCCGAGGTCATGACGATCTAAATCTTGGCCTGGGCGACAACTAGTCTATGCATTTTTAGTGATATGTGCTCCTATCTGTTTACGTGTGGAAAGTTGCATACGTGCATGTTGTTAGAACCAATCAGAATCATTCCACATGGCAGTAATGACGTGTCTAGACCTTGAAAACAGTATAACTGTTCAGGAAATTGTATGTACGTTAGGCGGAGGTGGGGAGACTGTTAGAGGGAGCGCAGCCTACGAACTCCTTGAGAGACTTGAAGCTGGCTTCTGCTGATGAAACTGCAAACTATTCTTCAGTAAATTTTTCTTTAATTAATCTAACTCCTGACTCTTGGTCTTCATTTCTCACTACTGGTCCTGGGTCCTAAAGCTGTTACCCCAACAGTTTTTGGTGGAGGATGCGCGAGCAATCAGTCCTTGGTACACCTCTGGCAAACAAGTAGATAAGGTAGTATATTTTTATTATTAGACTTGTCTGACTGGAAGAGACTGGGTAAGGGGAACGGGAGAGCTTTATTTCGACGGGAATAAGGAGCCCAGTAAAATGTGTTTCGGCTGAGACGTCTTGAGTTAAGAGGTAAAGCTTGGAGAAACAATAAAGGGGTATAAGGGGAGTCTTGTCCAGGTAGAGGAGAGAAAGCCTAAGGGGGGCTTTTTGGTGACCACACCACTCCTAGAGGCAAGACGGCACTGAATGGTTCAGTGATCACCGCAAACCTGCTCCGTCTCTTCCAACTCAGACAGGGGGCCCCCGAATTTAGGAAAATAGACAGTTAGGGATTAAGTTATTAGTTAAACAAAATAAAAATAGATTCAGGGTTGTTTGCCAGGGATGCATCAGGAACGATCCCGAGGAAAATGTAAAGTATGACCCAAATTGGCATGGACCAGTATATGTGACTTTTTCGTATAAGTGTACTTTGCAGTTTCATCACGCAGAAGCCACAGCTGTGTTGGTTAGAGATCGCCGCCTCCATCTCCGCTGGTATAATTTCAGGTGAGTATGAACTTTGACTAAAATGATGGCTAACAATTTGTGACATGATCAGTCCAGATAAAGATTTTGAGACAAAAGAGAGCAAACGCTGTAAGCAGCTCTGCTCGGAAGCCCTGACATCAAAGAAATTTGAAGGAATTATTAAGGAAATGGGCAAAGGTTTTAATTCTAAGTGGAAAAAGTTAATCTTAAGTTAACTTTTGTGAGATAAATTGGCAGAAATAATTGGAAATGATGTAGGATTTGGTCTGTGTAGTCTGAGTAAAGGACTTGAAGTTGTTTTTGAAACAAAGCAGGAAAAACAAAACAAAAAGGCCAAGAGATGTGTGAGCGGCGAGTCTTATCTGCCCCCTCCCCTCCGGCGCTCTCTTCTCAGAGCCGCTGCAGATATAGTCACGGACACGGAGGGAGTTTAAACAGAGGGGCACAGATTGAAAATAATGAAATAAGTAATAAGTTCAATAAATTTAAGTCGTAAGGAATTCCTGTTAAAAGGCAAGATCAATGATAATTTTAATATAAATTATGAGGCAAAATTAAAGACAATGATGATACAAAGTGAGCAGAAAAGATATATAATTAGAGACATAGTGGGTTTAAATGATAAAAATGTATAATACATTTTCCTGTTCCTCTGACTCGTGAAAAGTTCTGATAAGTTTATTTGACTGGATGTTGGTAAAAACATTGCTCGTGAGACAATAATTGGTGTTAAAAGCTAAAAACCCTAGAAGCTGATGTTTTGGTTTCCAAAGATAAGCTCATGCTGAGCTGTAATAAAACAATTCGCTTATCTGAATCTGGCCCACCATGTCATTTCTGGTGCTGTGGCTAAAATTAGAAGAGTAACTCAGACTCAGTTTGGATGTTTGAAGTTTAAATGTATTGTTTTGGGCAAAAGACAAATATGAAATTATGATCATTTGAAAATGTAATTTCTGGCAAAGGATAGAGTTAAAGGGATAATGTCTGATGTTTATTGCAAAACAAATGTAATCTCTAGCCAAGTCTTATGCTGTTCTAGAGTGACAAGTTAAAAGTTTATGACAATGCAGTACCAGTCCTGAATGCCTCAGAGTCTCTCTCTATGTTGGAAACCAGCTCAAGGCTGATGTTTGAGCCTGTGCCACAGATGATCGAAGATATTGATGAGTAAAAGCACAGGGCATCACTTGAAAATAATAAGACATGTTTTAGGAAAACATGGTGTGTAAAAAGGTATAAGATGTTTTTACACACAGACTTTAAATGAGAATGAATTTAACATTAAAGTTAAAGTCTTAGAAGACTGTTGAAAAAGTTATCAGAGAGAGAGAGAGACTGCTTGTGGAAGCAGGGATGGTACAATTTGTTATCGCCCTGCTAAAGCTGAAACAAAACAAAGAAATGATATCAGAACCAAAACAATCCAGCTGACTTTTGTAGAGACAAATTAATAATGAGCAGACGTAAAAGCTGAGTTTAAATAATAATTTGAGTTAACACTAAAAGTAAAATTTGAGAATGAGCAATTCATGTTTAATGTGTGTGTGGGTGTGACTGCACTTTATGTTTTGTATGTGTCTGTTCCTAGAACTGTTCTGTCCTGATTGGGTGTCATTAACCTCTGGAATGAGTGTTTGACCATTACAGATGGGTTAAGGTAAACGACAACCTTTAGAGAAACTGATAATTTTGAAGAAATCTGGTGAAAAGATGATCCAGAACACGGGACGAGCTTTAAATGGATTCTTATCCAGCTCTGTCTGTTATGACAACCTTTGTCATTTATGATGTTGATTTGAATTACTCTCTGGATTAGTTAAAGTGGAATTGTAAAGTTAAAGATTGCCGTCCATCATGGGTTAAAATCCTTGTCTAAATTCAACTGAGGGCATAAATTTAAATCATGTCAATTGATTAAAAATGGTAAACGAAAATATTATAGACTTGATGGCAGAGACAAAGTGACAAATTGGCTGAAGTCACTATCTAACTTATCCAGAGACTCCCTCAAAATTCTGAAAGGCCGGAGGGCGACCAAAGAGATAACTTAGAAAAGGAAAAGTTTGATTTTTACTTTATTTTAATTTTTCATGATATTTTGATTTATATAGAACCACAATTAATGTTAAAGAAGCAAGTGACTTTAAGTCTCTCTGTGTGACTGAGATTGAGATAAGAGGAATATAATATTTTGGTTTCTGCTGAGCAGTAGAGATAAGAAACAATAAGGATCATATGGTGTATCTGCAGACCATATTTTTGATACAGGAATAATGAGAAATAGCCCAAAGAATAATGTTGTGAGAAATAGAATTTATAAACACTTGTAAAGTTAAATGGAGTTAATATAGATATGAATGAACAAATCATTTTAAAACGGCTTTAAAGAAATTGATGATGACTTATAGTCCAAATTTAAAGTAATATGGGAGATTATGAAAATGTGTTCTTGGTAAAGTTATGACACTTTTGGGTGTAAGTGGCAAGATAAGGCTAGTGAGGATTTGATGAAGTATCACTGCCAAGTGACAAGAATTAAGAGGTTTAAGATTTTGGTCATTTGGAGCTTACACCTGAAGAGTTTTAATGGACAACACATTGAGAACAGAAATACAAGAAAATTTAAAGAAGGGTACTTTAAAGAAAACCCTGATGAATGATTTTGAATGTTTTACTAACAACAAGCTGATTGGGTGTAATAAGAATTGATAATTAAGTCATTTTGATGAAAAGGTTTTAACATTAACTTTTATTTTTATTTTTATGGATGTTCATCAACGGTCATGTGGGCTATGAGGGGTGAAGAATGGGTCTGTTGGAAATAGTACATTTAACAAAAGGTTTCTTGAGTAAAAATTAGGAACAAATTTATGTTTTAAGTGGAAAGAATGTTATGGATGATATGAATGTTTTCTTTTATTTTCTATTCTTTGAGAAAGACATGTATAATGTGTTGTGCAATTAAGGGGGTACATGCTATATGAGACTGAATGAAATTGAATGGATTATTCCATGGTTTATTTTTATTTATTTACCTTTTATTGTTGGTTTATCTTTTTTTTTTTTTTTATTTATTTAATTTTTATGTCTATTTCAGGCCACTATTGAGTTTTATACCTGAAAAAGATTTGTTTTGAAAAAAAAAAAAAAAAAAAAAAAAACTTTTAATTACAATCCCTATCTTCGGGTGATATATCTTGGATAATGATGAAAATGGGGGTTAAGTTAGTATGTAAGGATGAATATGTGCTTGTTGGTGGGACATTGTAAATTAGGAAGAAGCCTAAATTGGTAGAAACGTGAAGGGTGGGTTCTAAAATTAAATTTATAATCAAAGACTTAATCAATATTTATTTTTCTATATTATTATCACGAATTTAATGAGCCTGTCCAGGTATGATTTTGTTTCTTCCTTTATATTTTCCTAAGTTTGTATTTGGTCTCTGAGTGGTGACTGAGGGTCCGTCCTAGACGTGTGTGATGTTTCACGAGAACACTTGTATCAGGAAAACTGTGTGATCAGGAGCTATAATTAACCTGTCTCCATGTTTTTACTAATTTGAAAGCAGACCGGATGGCTCTGATGACTCTTGAATGCACTTTCCAAAAGGTTCCAGAAAAATATCGGATCCGGTTGCGATGACCAATGAGAATGAGGTGATTTCCCGATGACGGGTAAGACCTTCTTGTGGCCAGCAGAGGGCAACCCACGCCAATGGGGGTCACCACTCTTGGGGCACCTCCAAGAAGGGGGGTGTTTTTTATGTGAGGTGTGTATGAGAGGTGAGGCAGATGTCTGTGAGGCCAGCAGCATCTCTGTTGGGAGGGGAAGCTGTGTTTCGTAAGGGCCAAGGTCAAGACTGGACACGGCAGCCCCTGCCCTAATATTGGCCCCTCTATACCGCTCACCAAATACCGCATAATTGAGAGCCAGGAAACACCTTAAAGATTGGCATTCGGGGGTCGGCTGAGATCATTCTGGTCACTTTAACCTTGCAAATTTCAGTCATGTGTTCAGATTTTGGAGGCATCACACGCCTCTAACTTGATGGAAATGCAGCGCCAGTGAGTGCTCGTTTAGCCCGGCTTCCAGAGATTAAATATGGATTTGTCTTTCATTTTATTTATTTTATTTTATGTTATTTTATTTTATTTTATATTTCCTTTTACTGAAACCCTAAAGAATTGTATGAATACTATTGTACTATATTGTCGGTTCCCCTCTCAATGAGAGAAAGCACGTTATCAGTATGTTGATCAGGAGTTTTGAGAAAAGAAGAACATTGGGGCCCTGTTTGTGAGTGGAAGGGGTAAAGAGCCTCGGAACGGGGACTGGTCTTTTTAGTGGCCAGCATGTCCGTGATGAGGTGAAGAGACAATTGTGACCCTAAGGGAAACATGCGTCACCACTTGACCTTCCGTAGTGACCTCACTGGTAGACCAGACGTGGCGGTATGGGACCCCCCCATATGGTCTAAAAGGGGGGAATGAAGGGTCAAGGGTCAAGCCAAACATCACTTGTCTCTTCATCAGACACATATCCTTCAAGAATGATTTTATGTTCAATATTAAAATAAGAATCAATGATAATCAAGTTATAACTATTTTTTCTACATTGGATAAATCAGTTAATCTTTAACCTCTATATTTTAATGAGTGATTTTAGTATTATATTTGCTGTGTGCTTTTGTATCCACATTCTACAGTTACTTCTCTGATGTCTGTGTCAAGGCGTGCTGACAGGCAACTGTCCTTGGGGTGTAAAACACTCTAGGAGCAAAGAGAACCCCTCTCTGCATGTGTTGAGCTATATGTCATCCTAAAGTGACCTTAGTCCACATAGGTTACAGGTCTACGTGACTTTTTGGGGACTCAGAGAAATGTACCTCTCTTATGTGCCTTTCTTATTAAAAGAATAATTTCACTTCAGTACTAAAACGTGATATCAGGATGTTTTGGAAGTGCTTGTTGATAGTTAGTTAAGATGTTCTCAACCTTGAGCAAACTGTTACTCTTTGGAGCTTTTGTGTGTATGTGCGTTGCATGATCTGTGCAGGTTCAGCATTGGAGATGGACTTTTCTGCAGATGATACGAGACGTGGAGACGCCATTCTGCGACCTCCGAGGTCATGACGATCTAAATCTTGGCCTGGGCGACAACTAGTCTATGCATTTTTAGTGATATGTGCTCCTATCTGTTTACGTGTGGAAAGTTGCATACGTGCATGTTGTTAGAACCAATCAGAATCATTCCACATGGCAGTAATGACGTGTCTAGACCTTGAAAACAGTATAACTGTTCAGGAAATTGTATGTACGTTAGGCGGAGGTGGGGAGACTGTTAGAGGGAGCGCAGCCTACGAACTCCTTGAGAGACTTGAAGCTGGCTTCTGCTGATGAAACTGCAAACTATTCTTCAGTAAATTTTTCTTTAATTAATCTAACTCCTGACTCTTGGTCTTCATTTCTCACTACTGGTCCTGGGTCCTAAAGCTGTTACCCCAACACCTCGGTCAGGGAATAAAACAACTGGCAGTGGGTCGTGTCGGGGGCGGCAAACAGATCTATCTGTGCGGCCCCAAAGTGACTCCAGATCAGCTGGACCACCTGGGGGTGGAGTCTCCACTCTCCGGGGAGCACCGGTAACCGTGACAGCTCGTCTGCCGCATGATTGAGCGGGCCCGGAATGTGAATGGCACGAAGGGACCTCAGATGCTTCTGACACCACAGGAGGAGATGGCGGGCGAGTTGAGACATGCGGCAGGGAGCGTAGACCACCCTGTTTGTTAATGTACGCAATGGCCGCAGTAATGTCCGTCCGGACCAGAACGTGCTTGTCTTTGAGCGGCGTTTTGAAGCGGCTGAGAGTAAGACAAACTGCCAGCAACTCCAGGCAATTGATATGCCATTGCAATTGGGACCCCATCCACAGACCCGAAACTGCAAGCCCGTTGTATGTGGCACCCCAGCCGGTGGATGAGGCATCCGTGGAGACAACAGAATGCCTGGACACTTGTTCTAGAGGCACTCCTGCCCATAGAAATGAAGGGTCCGACCACGGGCTGAAGGTTAGGCGGCATCTCGGCATCACTTGGACAAGGAGGGACCCGCTGTGCCACGCCCATCTCGGGACTCGGCCATGTAGCCAGCATTGAAGCGGTCTCATTTGGAGCAGCCCTAACGGCGTTACTGCGGCTGCCATATGCCCCAGGAGCCTCTGAAATTGTTTCAGTGGTACCGCTATGTTGCGTTTGAACGAATTCAAGCAGTTCAACACTGACTGGACGCGCTTATCTGTGAGGTGCGCTGTCATGGCGACCGAGTCTATCTCCAACCCGAGAAAAGAGATCCTCTGTACGGGACAGAGTTTGCTCTTCTCCCAGTTGACCCAAAGACCCAACTGGCTGAGGTGCCGAAGCACCATGTCCCTGTGTTCGCACAACTGATCCCGCGACTGGGGAAGGATCAGCCAGTCATCAAGATAGTTGAAAAGGCGAACACCACGCTCTCTCATGGGAGCAATGGCCGCCTCCGCGACTTTCGTGAAGACACGGGGCGACAGGGACAGCCCGAAGGGCAGGACTTCGTACTGACATGCTCGTCCATCAAAATGCAAAGCATAGAAATGGTCTGTGTCGAGGGAGAATCGAGAGATGAAAGTACGCGTCCTTCAGGTCGATCGCTGCAAACCAATCTTGGGGACGGATGCACCTGAAGATGCGTTTCTGCGTTAACATTCTGAACGGCATCCTGTGAAGGGAGTGGTTCAAGTATCGCAGAACCAAGATCGGTCGAAACCCGCCGCATTTCTTGGGTACAATGAAGTACGGGCTGTAGAACCCAGACTCCATATCGGCTGGAGGGACCGGCTCTATCGTGTCCCTCGCCAGTAGGACAGCGACCTCCGCCTGAAGCACAGGGGCGTCCTTCTTCGATACTGAAGTGAAGTGAACGCCCCTGAACTTGGGGGAGTGCCGGGCGAACTGAATCGCATAGCCAAGTCTGATGGTACGGATGAGCCGTCGAGACGGGCTGGGAAGCACTAGCCAGGCTCCCAGAGACCGTGCAAGCGGGACCAACGGCACCACAGACGTACCCGCAGCGGGGCAGCGTAGCGGCATGCAGGGACCCGACGGACGGCATGGTAGCGGCCCACAGTGGGGTCTGAGTGTGCTGTGCAACACTACCTGCTTCCACTGAGGGGGTGTGCGAGTGTGGGAAGGCCGCTTGTGTGCGTTCCCACAGCCGGCACCCCCTGCTGGCGATTTGGAGAGGCACCAGAGGCTGACAAGGCATGGGAGCGTTGTACACCGCCCAGTGCGCTCTCCAAATGAAGGAGGGGCTGAGCGTGGCAAGGCTTTGTGGCGTTGCACACGATCTGCCTCACCTCCTTCCTCAGCGGGTAACAAGAGCGGCGAGGCATAGCGTCGCACACTGTCGTCCACGCACCGCTGAGAAGAGGGGAATGAGAGGTGAGGCTTTGTAGCATCACACACTGCCATTCTCGCCCTCTTGTGGGGAGGGGAATGAGAGTGGCGAGGCTTTGTAGCGTCGCACGCTGCCATTCCTGAACTCCCGAGACGCAGAGGTATTGGAACTGCTCTTGAGAATTTGGGTACCACTGGCTGTTTTTAACACCAGTGGCGGAACAGAATTACTAATGGTTTTCCACCCGGCCCTCCTCCGGGGGAAGAACAGTTCCAACCAAATCCGGGTCAATGGTGTTTCTGGACCAGTGTGGACATCGTCTGGCCAAGGGCCAGCGCTGTGCGCAGCTCAACCTCGGCTCAGAACTACCCTTGTGCATTAAGCAGGGCGGAGGTGGCCTGCCAGTGGCACTGCCACCCCACCGATGAGGGTAGTGAGAGAGAGGAAAGCTTTATAGAGATTATGGCCCTATTGGTGTTCCATATTTTGGCACCAAATAGTTCCACAATGCCAAAGCCTTCCAATGCACATCCGGGAAAGGCAAGGGGCGGGCAAGGCGATTTATGTGTTGCACTATGCCTCAGCCACCCGGGAAAGCATGGCTGTCAAGTATGAATCTGATTCAGCACGAGCGCCCACTATTATAGTGGGAATCTCAACATCATCTTAATTTTCAACACACAACAGCCCTCTCTCCGATGCAGCGATTGACATCTGACATCTTAAGGACCAGCAATCCCATCTGTAAGCTACCAGCAGACATGTGAGATAGTGAGTGTGGCCGTGAGACGGCACACGGCGCGCTGAACACTCAAGCCTTTATGAAAAAGGCAAGACGAACAACGCTCCAACGTGGCTATGCTCTCATGAGAGAACATAAACCACCCACAAACACAGTCTCAACATGCTTGCAATGCGATAGAGGAGTGGGGGGCCCACGGAGGTGTACTCGGCAGGGAAGCCTCACTGTAATCCTCGGGTCACCCAGGCTTATCAGCCAAAGTAGCCCCCTTTCTGGTGCACCAGAAAAGAGACTAGATCGGGGTATAAGCAAAGGGACTCGGCCCTGTTTGAGGTATAATAGTCTCGACCACGCATCGGAGGTGCCAAGTGACGCGCGCTGGGTTGCTGTGGCAACCCGTACTGTCACCCGGCAGCTAGACAGCACACGGCGCTGAACACTCAAACCCCCACACGGAAGGTGAGATGAACAGCACGTCGACGTGAACCCGTTCCCCTGAGAGAACACGGATCACCCACGAACACAGTCTCAACATGTTTATGCGAGAGGGATCGTGGCCGTCAGGACAGGAAACAACTGCATCCAGAAACGCACAGGTGGAATGACGTCTTGAAAAAGACGCAGTGTCACACCAGTGTTGCTCTTTTGTGAGGAAACGCTCTTTTAACGGTGCTGAAGCACCCAGGGGAAGACCGCAGCAGCACACAGGAGATAGTGAGTGCAGACACAGGACTGCACTGAGACAAACGCCCTCACCAACCAACAGTTGCTGTGAGAACAGCAGTTTGTTATGCTGATGCAGCGGTGAGCACGCGATCGCGCTGATTGTGCCTTTTCGCCAACACAAAGCGTCCCTCTCGTTCTCTGCAGTATCTCTCTTGTAGATAGGCTCTCTTTTAGAAAAGCAGTCTTGCTTCATCAACGCCGTTCGGCTCCAAAGTGAATGACGTCAGTGCGTTGCTCCTGTTTATACCCGCGGTGCGGGGCGGCCTGTTCTCTATATCTCGAAGCTGATAGGGGCTCCCTGAAGTGATCCCAATTCGTCTGTACAACCGACGTACGTCGAACATGACCGACTGAAAGGGAACCACTTTCATCCACCCAACCCACACCTTCTGTAAATGCGACTGTTATTTCAATCCAAAGTAGCATTGTGTACAGTTGCTGATTACTGCCTTTAAGTAACTAACTATTAAATATTTTTGCAAGCAAAGTGAAAAGAGGTGCTGTAAATATCAGGTTAGACCTAAGCCTATCTAGTTATGGCGTTGCATTGTATAAAGAAGTGGACCTGCCAAAGACATCAATGACCAATGACATACAGAAGGTCAATATGTAATAAATAAATAAGTAGAAAAAACAGGACTTTTTCTAACTGACTATAAAGCAAAAAGACCAGATGAAACCTTGAATGAGAATTAAACACAAGAGCAGCACAGATCACAAAAGCACAGACATTTAAAACAGTGTGCAGAGGATTTCAGTTTCCATAGACACAAATCAAAAAACTTTATCAGACATGCACAGCTTGCTAAAATGAGAGAGGGAAAAAACACAATAGTGCTTTAGCATGTTGTTGATTACTATTGTACATTCTTAGAGAACTAGGAGCTCACATACCCTCCTAATTGAGATTCAAGGCATCAGAGCATCACAGTTATACAACACCTGTCATTAACATATTACATTAAACTTAAAGGGTCGGTTCATGCAAAAAATAAAAGTTTTTCCAACCATGAATGACATATTGTCTTTTGTGAAACACAAGATGCAGCAAAATTCACTTTCATAATATATGAAAATAAAGCGAATGGTGATGAGGCTGTCATTCTGCCTAAACTTTGTTCCGCCGAAGTTCTCTCGTTTTGTGTGAACTAACACTTTAGAAAACAGCAATATAATAACACAACATTGGAACTCTTTTTTAAGAAGGCAAAGCTTGTTTCAGCCTTATGTGAGCAGAAGGATGTCGACTGGAATTGAAGCATAAGGATGGTTAACTTAAATTTTCACTGGGTATGATATCTGACTGAAGTTTGATGATCAACTGCAATAATCGCTTGTTATTTCGTCGCTGAAATCTTGAGTGGCGGTGCTCGTGCACTTCCTCTCACTTGATTGACAGCCCGTCAACAGCGCTCGCGCCCTGCACGCGAAGCGATGGAGCTTTCTAGCAAATCCACAAGTACAGGCGACTACACCACAGATTATCCATATAAATCCACACATACGGTCTACTAGCAGCAGATATTCAAATAACCTGAGCCTGAGCCTGATTTTCAACAGATACTTTTAACGTGAGTTATTAGGGAGAAAAGAGTTAAAGTTAGTAATTCCCCTGAGGAGAGCGGTGGGCAGACAGCTCCCTCTACATCAACAATAACACGCTGAAAGCTTTCTACAAGAGCTCCACTGCTAAATCATTTCTCATGCAACTTTGGCTACGAGAACAGAGGTTAAATGCATTATAACGGCCTCTTGATACAGCAGGTAAGTAGTACGCGTACTTCTAAGGGTACAATAAGATATCCCTACACACTATCCGATTGGAAATTGAGCGCAGCGTTTTACCTTTAGTTGCGCACTCTCCGCCATCTTGTGACTGCTAGCGCAGGCGTGACGCTATCGAGTCACGTGGTGTACACGCGCATCTCGTTGCCGGCGTAACCGCTCACACGTTTCTCAACGAGTAGTGCTAAAAATGCTGCGTGGAAAACTTGTATTGTTTTGGTGGAAAGCATGCTTACTACAAGTGTCATATTGGAGAGTGAAGCCTTTAAACCGGATTCTATTTATCTAAAAATATATATAGCCTACAAACTGTACCAACGATTACACTGAAATGCTTTACATTTGTTTTGACGTTGTTTTCAGTCATTACAAAGTATTTCTTGGTTAGCATTTTCCCCAGTATACTTTTCCACAGAGATGGGTGCAGGTGCCGGCATCGGTCTGAATAAGTGGCACCACGTGTTTATTTGACAAGAAACAGTTGATTAATAAAAGCAAGCAACACAACTCCCGCCAAAGAAATGTTCATATTCAGGCTTCTTAATGAGTCATATTTCATACTTTCATAACCCTATTTAACAGAATCGTGTATTTGAACGCTCTAAATATAACATTCGTGCGCGATTGAAGCGAAAGGACCGCTGAATAAACCCATTGGAATGTGCAGTGTCAGTTTTCACCACTAGATGGAAGTGTTGTATTTCACAACAGTAATAGACGCCGAGGCTCAGTTTCAGCTGTGGGTTAGTGCAGGGGTTTTCAAACTTTATGATGCCAAGGAAAGGACCCCCAAATATGATGAACCTTTATGAGGGACCCCCTTCCTAAAATCCATCTATTTTTATGTACGGAAAAAAAATGTAACTGTTAGATAAATAGTAAGTGTGACATTATAAATACAACATATTATTTTCCAACTTAAATTGGCTATTAATGTTGGATGCATAAACCTGAAGAAGAACATTTTCAATTAAAAATTATTTGTATAAGCAACTTTCACAATAAATGTATGTAAGCAGCTTACATACTGCATTAAGAATATCGCTTTACAACCCCAGTGAGCGAGATAAAGGGGCCTAGTGAGATAAACTCACTAGAAAGATACAAAGCAAACATAAACAATTCTGGAATGTATATGGCAAGAAAGGAGAGAAACATTTAGAAATGAAAGAGTTAGAATATTCGGTAGACTTTATCTATTTTTGCTTTGTCTTTTTATTCTCTGAAATTTTCTGGGGACCCCATAGAACCTTCTGGAGGACCCCTGGGGGTCCCCGGACCCCAGTTTGAAAACCCCTGGGTTAGTGCACTTGTTTGCAAAAATTGTTAGCACGTTTGCAGGCTAAACATATATTTATTGGCAACTATTAAGCTGTAATATTGGGAAAGAAATTGTATATTTTCATGGAAAAAACTTTTTATATTTATTTAAATATTGCTGTTTAATATAGCCTATATTTATTTGTCTTAGGGTAGCCTGCAACAATGCAGGCCTTGACGGCCTTGACGTTTTCAGGCATGTATTTCAGGTAAGGTCAGTATAAGTTTCTGGCTTTCGCATTAAATAGGCATATTTTATTTAATTCGTGGCAATGAAAAATATTAAAAGTGAGGAAATATCTTGAATTCACGAGTCAATACTTGTGGCTTTGATTGAACTTTTATTGAAGAATGAGGCAAGAGAAAATTTTCTTTTTGACAGAAAAAAGAAAGAAAAGTAAAAGAAAGAAAAGAAATACTCCAAAGGTCTTATGACATTTAGTTTGAGCACTTTGATGTGGAATAACAACTTCTGTTCTCAATTGTCTATTTGGGAAATATGGGATAAGTGCTTGTTCAAACTTGTGTTTGTTGTACATTAATATGACGTACAGCTGATTTTCAATCATTTTTGGGTTAAATCGTTTTGGATAGATTGGTCTGAAATGTTGCTTATTTAAAGTGCTTAATATTGATGATATACACAATTAATTTGGGATAGCACATCAGTGAATTTGTTTAGCGAAAAAACAATTACATGTAAAAACACATAAATAATGAGAATAATCAATTCCAGTTTATGAAACTTCACATTATACAGTTCATTGCACATTGCCACATATTATGTATTTGTATTGTTTAAAAAAAATCAGCCTATTTACACAAGTAACCGTATAATTATTTGAACGTTTGTTGTAATCCTCTGGTTTGTTTTACTCTGTTTTCCTTAAGTAATCCTAGACACTTCCATCCACAGAATGTTCAAATGCCACTTTGGATGGATTGTGATTGAGCAGTCCTCAGTGTCCAGTGTGCATATCCTGAACCTCTCAAACAGAGTGTAAATGGAGAATTCCTTTAGGGGAGGTTTACAGATGTCACTGGGGTCCTGGGATGCAGCTTTAAGTTAAGGTGGTAAGAGGGGCGGCTTAAAGGTGCAGGTCCCTGTGCAGTGGCGTGGAGTGAGCATTTTGCAGGAGAAATGGTGAAGAGCGTCGTGAGCTTCTAGGGAAAAGGTTGATTGAGATCAATGAATCACAGCACAAGGGAAATCTACAGCTAATCCTTTCCAAATACTGTATGTCACACAATGACGTATGATACACATGCATATGTCTAATGCATGAAGATTAGAAAGCGATCACACTCCTCTCTAATCAGTACTATAATTTACAGTTAGCCAAACACGTTTTAATGCGCTTTAAGTATACTGAGTAATTCGTTTAAAAAGTAGCACTTGCATATTTCTTTTGTAATTCTCTTAATGCTTTAATGGTGGATAGTGTATTGTGTCCTATATTCATAAATTACCTTTAAGCTTCTGCTGAATTGCATAACGAGCCTTTCTCTCCTGATCCAACTCGTTGCACAATGTGTCTAAATAAAATAAAAAGGAAAATGAATAAATCATTTGCGGTGGGTCACAAACTTTAAATGATTCCCTGTGACCTAATATTTTCAGTCTGAAAATATGCAAGTGTTACTTTTTCTAAACTGACCTCTTTTCTTTTCAATTGTGCAAAATATGCATTACCTCGTACAATCTGCAGCTGCTGGACCATCTCTTCTCGATAAGACAGTTCCCTCTTCATTTGATCCTGAAAATTATCTGTTAGAGTCAACATGTATTAAGTTATAAATTGAAGAAATGATATAGCAAATAAAAGCATGTTATGAGTAAATCCACTTCTTATTTACCTTTCAAACTTTGAAATTCCCGTTCCAGTTTTTTTCTCAACTCCACTTGCTCCAAGAGCTGCTTTTGGAGCTCCTCTGTGGAAACCGATAGAAATCCCATCATTTATCATACCTGTGACTTTTAATCACCACACATGTCTCAATAGCTTTTGAGTATGCCACAGTCTTTTTTCAGAATTGTATTATTATTATTTTTTGTATCATGTATTTTCACTCCCTGTTTGTTTTTCTTGTCTAATAGCGCTATTTAGGTTACTAAGGCTAAACACACGGTCCCCGTGTTCTCAAGCATGACATTGCAAAATAATTAGGACAGTTGCCTGAGGGGTGTGTGGAAAACGAGCCTGACAGTGTGGATCGTCTGCAGTTCAAGGACAATTCTCAGTAATACACAACCGTGTAGAGATTAGCTACACTTATTTTTAAATGCATAATGCGTGCAAAAAAGGAGGAAACGTTGTAGCCTACACAAACAGGCCTAGATATGTTTGCCTTAGAAAAAGACGATTCCTTGTTGAATCTGTTTTTAAATAATCAATCATAATAATAAATATTTGTAATTAGTCAAGTTATTTTGTGTAAAATATGTTATTTTCCTAACACCTTAGCTTATTACAATGGACTATAACAGCTCAAAATTGTCCATAAAACGTCTAAATGTAAATAGGCCTACCTTTCGCCATATTTTCGATGTCTTTCTCGAAATTAAATCTGTCACCAGTTCTTCTCAATGCAGCGTCGCCTGCCAGAAAATAAGACAACAATTATTATACTGAATTCCAAAGATATAGGCTATTGTAAAAAACAAAACAACAACAAAAAAAACAAACCAAGAACAGGACCATTTTTCAATCTGCTACTCACTTGGGTTCTCTTTGCTAACGCTATTTTGGTCCAAACAGGATTTTTGTGATTCACATTCGTCGTCAGTTGAAATATGTGAATCTAAAGAGAAATATTCTTGTTAACAGGCCATTTATTTTTTATAGTAAATGGTGCATAATTCAATATAATTTCGCTAAAAGTCGATCAAATTAAATTTGTTTCAATTGTATAGACTATATGAATTATATATAGGCCTATTTAAATGATCTTACCATTTGTTTCCGGCGCGACGCGAGGAAGTTTAGAGGCCAAACATGGCAGTGTGTTTTGAAGAGATGCTCCCTCCTTTTCATTTGAGTACACCTGCAAAAATAACCCAAGCATTAAAAATAAATGCAACCCCAATTATGCATCATTTTCTTTTTTTGCTTACGCAACCATGCGTCAGACAACAGACTGCGTTTAATAGTAGCCTACTCTTAAAATGACCTACGAATATTTGGTAACATCAAGGCAAATTACTCGTATTACAAGGTAAATTCAGTCAAATGGACTGACAAAGAGAATAATTTGTGCAGTAACCACAGGGGAGCCCTTAGACCAATGCACTAATAGCCCTCGGGCGACAACAAAAATGACCATTCATTCTAAACATTTAATTTACCATAATTACGCGCCGCTGTGTTCTTTTATTTAGATCGTTCTACATTAATAAACTGAATTTAAACGAGACGTATCCATAACAACACAAATTGCAAAGTGTTCACAAATAGAAAAGTATAAACGTAGAGTCCATGTGCTCATAATTAAGCGTCATCACTCGCTATTAGAGTTGAAAGACTGCTGTAAGAGACAAGTGCCATTCTGAGCAATTACTTCTTTTATTCAGTCTGCCAGTTTGTTGATTCAAATTAATTTTACACTAAGCTGTAGATATTTATTTGATGTTTTAATAATGGTTGCAACACCACTGAATATGACAGTTTGTGAGACTCACATCGTAAGCAATGGCATCATTCTTCTTTGCCACCTGCTTGTTCTGCTTCTGTTCAGGGGAGCCCGCGTCACTGAAAGTGGCTATTTGGTCATCGTTCGGCTGCGGCGTTGGACAGTTTTCTCCCACGGGACTTTGCCGGTCATCCACGGAAAGTTGTATAGACTCCTCATCATCTGGAATTCTGTGAGTCTCCACGTCGACATCTGGCTCTTCGTCGCTATCTACACACGGAGAGGCTGATCTGTAGCTGGAGCTCTCACTAACAAAGTCTGGCGACAAATGGCCAGGATGAGCTCCCCTGTACGCGTCCCTGTTCCCGTAGAGCTTGGCTATGCTTTCTGCGTCTTTAAAAACTGGTCTGAACGCAGAAATATAGCTCAACTTTCTGGGGGTGCTGGGTTGACCCTCACTTGACCTGGCTTCATCTCCAGATTTGTCCTCGTCGTTCCTTAGGGACTGCGAGCTGGAGCAGCGCTCGCTGTCGAACAGACTGTCTCTAGGTGTGTTTCCTCCCCGCTCGCTTTCTGACATCTCAGCCTCGGTTTGCCGGCCACTCATGAGCTCCGTGTGTGGTTTTAGTTGTGCTGGTTGATAGGACGAGAGCGGTAGGCTGCCCGCGGTGGGCCAAAACATGGGGAACGATGGATAGATACCGTCCTTCGCACCTGGCCAGAACACACCAGGTACATTAGTCTTATTCTGCTCGCCAACTCCATCATCCTTCTTTTGACACAGTCCAAATGCTGGGAAAGTATACGGATGCGGGAAGATGGGTGGCGGGATCTTCTGGAGCATGCCAAAACTCTTACTAGGCACAGGAATGACCGGGTAGTTACGCACGCTGTTGGCTAAACTGAGGTTACCACGGTCGTCGTCGCAGCGCAAAGTTTTGTGAGGAATGTCAGGGGAGGAGGTCTGCGTAATGTTACCAGAGGCCTGCGGTTTGAGCGAGGAGGACATTTCTGACCCACTCCCCGGCATTGCCCGTTTCCGGCTGCCGCCGTTAAACATGGCCTTGACGTCCTCCCACGCGTGACAAATGTCATCAGACAAGCTTTTGTCGGTTAGCTTTAGATGGCGTCTCCATGAATTAAAATTGGCCGCGTCCGGCTGTGTGTATTTGGACTCAGGTGTGCGGTGCGAGTGAAATATAAATTTGTTGGGTGAAAAATACATATTACAATAGGTGCACTTGATGCATTTTGCCCTGGAGCTGTTGTACCTCGCAGGTATGAAGCTTCCTCGGCAGCCCCAGGCGCACTCGTGTGAAACATCGAAAGCAAAATTCTCGGGTAATTTGGGAGGGTTGTGAGCTCCGAGGAAGGATTTGCAGAGGCGCTCGGCCTCGCGTTTGGTAATCATGCCACAGCGGCGCGAGGAGATGGGCATGGCCCCCGCGCGCCTCAGGATCTCCAGCTGCACCGGTGTGCACTGCACACACGTAATTCCAAGCGCCACGCGTCTGTTGTGGATTTCGTTGTAGCTGTAGTTCTTCAGTAAAGTGTTGGAAATCTGCGCCAGACACAGTCTTTCCTGGCCGTCGATGACCAAAGAGACGATGGGCACTCCGTACAGCGCAGTCTCACTCACTTGATTGGGCTTCAGCGAGCTGCTGCCAGAATAAGGCTGCAGTTCCTGCTTCGAGGTAGGGGAAGAGCAAGCATCTCGTCCCGTAGAAAGCTGACCGGGTATCGACTCCATTCCTGGAAGTCTGTGAAGAACGAGTCAGAAATGTCAAATTTAAATTAACTATAATTTAAAAACTGGAGTTGTATTTTATGCAACTCCTGAGAGATGATCTAGAATTATCAATGTGTGCTTTGTGTTAGCGTTATCCTAATGTAACACGTTATTTGTTATAATGATTATTTTTTAGTTTTTATCTAATATAGGCCTGCAACATTATTTCAATAAAAAGGCTAAATGTAAAAATATATAAAAAGCCAAATGTTGCCTTTTTCAAATGTCTCCTTCCTGTCTACAATCAGTTACTTTATTTAATAATTATTCGTAGAATTATCGTTGCAAGATAATAGCATAAATGTTATTTAAAAATTAGGCCACAATTTTTACAATAATTACAATAAATATTTGAGCATTGTATTAGCTACATACTGTACAGTTAGTATTTTAGCTAGCACTTTTAATTAACAGCTTTATGCCTACTAATTAATACTTTGCCTTTTTAGGTTCACAATATTGACGGCTCTAACACTATCTTTAAAAGCTCGCACTCTCTGACCCGAGAGCCTGCATCATTGCTTAATGTCTCCAAATCGGCTCAGAAGCCGGAGCGATTACTTAAAGGCCTCTTACGGCGCTAATACGCAAAGGGGCAGAAGGGAAGAATCTTTTAGCTACTCCAATAAGCTTAGCGACAAGGAAAAGAAGCAGTAAGCCGCTTTCTGTGTAATTACACAGCCTGTGTTGTTCGACTTTGATCTGTTAATAAAAGTTGTATCATTTAAAATTAAACCATTGCGCAAGGAGCTGTTGTATTTTTTGTGTGTGCATATTTTCGTTTCCTATTATGTTCCGTAATGTTTAAATGTTTATGTAGGCTATAAACATTCTTTAGATTTGTCATATTATTTTGATTAGCCTGATTTAGGTGCTATAAATTCTATTTCGAAATAAAGGATCAGCATATTTTAAAACATTACAGGCTACTTTCTACCTAATCATTTTGTTAAATGTAGACCAAAATTATTTTTTTAAGAAAATACAAGGCTGATTATTAATTTGAACAACTTAATACACAACGTTAAATATAAAAAGAAACCTACCTTTTTATGAGGAAAAGGAGTCAGATGAGCGAGTGAGTTTGAGTCAAATTAGCAGGCCTAAAACAAGAAGGATAAAACGTCCGTCTGTAATGCGTAATGACAACTGCGAGTCTTCCCTCTCAAAACAGCTTTAGAGTTTCCATCCCACTCAGCTCTCGTGCGTTTTGACGGGAGCGCGAGCCGAGTGACCACATGGCAGTCCCGGAGCTCGTGCCTCTTCTTAATAGGTTGTGCGCGATCTACTTCAAGAGAGGGGACGCCAAAAAGAATAAGAAGGCACACCCACTGAGATCAAATCCGATTCTGGTATTAACCGTTTGCTTCCACTAGCCTACTCCAAAACAAAGATCTCTGCCAATTGAATTGAGCTGATAGATAGATAGATAGATAGATAGATAGATAGATAGATAGATAGATAGATAGATAGATAGATAGATAGATAGATAGATAGATAGATAGATAGATAGATAGATAGATAGATAGATAGATAGATAGATAGATATAGATTAGTGTAATTTAAGCGGTTTTGCGCATAGACGATAGCGCATGAATAAAGGCGGAATAGAGGGGTGAATAACAATGAACAACGGTAAATTATGATGCTTATTCCTCCAATATGCTTATTCCACACACACCCCACCCCCACCACTCATATAATGTACACCTGCGTCTTTTTCTCAGAGACTAATAAGTTCCCCATGAATTTTAGAACTTAACAAGGTTCATGTTTGAGTGACACTTCGGAAACCAAACAATATATCATTATGAATTTGAATTGAACATTTATTCAAGGCAACATGTCCACAGGCCATGCAGTCTAAACTGCTATTAGAAGCTCGCGGTCATCACATTTTACGTCACGTCTCCCGGTGAATGATGCACATTTGTTAAACACACCAGCCAGTGAGAGCGGCTAGTGTGTACAAACAGTGATATATCAGAGCAATGGACTGAGGTAAGTGGTGCAACCTTATATGGCCGTATTAACTATTTAAAACCTGATCAATGCCCTTCAGTTAACCCCACTATGTCTTGACGTAAAGATATCAATATCGAACCGGGCAAAGTTGTGCTGTCCGTTTGGAATAGTACGACACTAGAAAAGTGTTCGTCTCAGAAATGTTTTGGCGATGTGTCCAGGGATCATCATCAGTCACGCGTTTCAGTGCGCGTCTTCCCCTTATGAGGGGTTTCAAAGACAGACACTGGATTAAAAACAAACTCACTAAATAACTGATCTTGTTTTGTTTTTTCATTTAGCCTACATATTTTGTAAAATATTTCCAATCCATTTTAATTATTTAAGCAACGCTCCATTTTTATATTTCGTCTTTCGTTATGGTTTAAAAAAAAGCTTTGATTAAACGGTAATTAATTATATAAAATGTTAACAATTACCCGACTCAATTAGTTAATAAGGTAAAAAAAAAAAATGCCTTCGAGGAATGGTTCATCAGCAGAGCCATTACATCAGACAGCCTCCGAGCTCAAGTGTATTTTGTATTAACTGAACATGTAACTGCAGGCTATGGATATGTTGAATTATAGGCTATTTGACACGAGAAGGATAAACGGGTGCGTTTTTTATCAAAACATTTGTTTCCAAATGTTCGAGCAATAAATAAATAAATTAAAATAACCGAATATGTTTGCCTAGTTAAATGATATCATCACAGAGTTGAAAACAAACGGGAAAGTTAAAAAATCTGTCAAGCGATGCTCAGTATGTCCTGTGACCAAGGGGCCACGGCTTAACCTAATTCAATATTAATAGGAAGGGAAACTTTAACCAGATCTGCCTCGCCGTGTCTCCTTTCACAACCAAGAAGCTTCGTTCTGGCCCAACAATAATTACAATTTTATTCTGTAATTATTCCTTTCTTGTTAATTATTTAGAGCTCAGACTCAATGCAGCATTGTTAGCGTTTATGGCGGATGGACAGGGGCTCACATGTCCTACAAGACTGGATCCTCCCACGAGCAGGTACAGCTCAACACAACACTTGAAACAAGCCATCCTGCCATCATCATCATCACAGAAGAATGTCCCTTTAAAAACGTGCCTCCTCACAATATTGCAATCTCTCTAACAAAAATGCATTTCTATTAATTTAAAGGTTGTCTATGCCCTATTAATTTGAGTACCAACCAGGTCACTTTGTATTAAACTTGATGTGCTTAGTAACCTCTCTGACATGCTATTAAATAATCAATGATTGTTTTTACATAACGGTTGAATCAATACGATAAATATTGTGTTTCAGGACGACATATGCCATTATTGGCTCATTAATATACGCGCTATTATATTACACGGGCACGAGTAAACTAATTAAAGAAACTTTATATAGGCCAGTTGCTGAGTATGAAAGAAAGAATTGGGTGGAAAAAAACGTCTTCATTAAATATCGCCCTGCATATGATCTTTTTGCATGACATTAGGATTAAATACTACATGTGGGCTAGTTAAAAGCACACGGCGTTGTGCTAATAGTGAGAGGATATATAAAACAATGAAATAGTTTTTATATTATACCATATTACCGCGTAGAAGTAGGTCTAAACTAGGCTATATCTTTAATTTGTCAGTATGGTGTCAAATGGTTTGGACAACCAAGTCTTTGTAATTGAATAGACTAGAAAGTCTTGGAGTGAGTCTGGCACAACCGCTAGTTATTTTTAAAAGAATGCCCTTTAAGGCTAATGCCATCATCTCAGGGCAGTTTGAACTGATGCCCTCTGGTTGCCGTTTTAGAGAACTAAAGGCAATGAATATGAGATCAGGTGACTCTTTATTTCCACAGCGATTCGATTTTTTAAGGTTGAATTAAAATAAACACACACACACACACACACACACATTTTTATTTTACTAAGAAGTTCAGATAAGAACCACTTCAGATTTAAACCAATGTGTTAAAAAAAAAAAAAAAAAAAAAATACAGGAGATCCTGTCCTGGAGGTCATTCCGAAGATTGGCACATAAATCAAAGGCAGACTAATTCAGCAAGAGAGGTTTAATAAACGCATCAGCTGAAAAGCAGTGTTCTACAGTCACCGGTATATCCGCGCTGTATAAAAGCACGACCCCAATAAATTTCACTTTAGCGCGAGATCAATCAGCTTCTCTCATATTGATCTCTGTCGCCTTGACACCCTCGAGTCGCCTGCCGCAACCTTTTTGTTTCGAGTGAAAATAGCGTTTCGATTACTGTTTTTATTAGGAAAAGATTGCTACAAGAGGTTCGCCGTGGCCTGAAAATTAAGTGGTGACATTTTAATTACTAGACATTGATAAAGGAATCTTGATAATGGCTGTGAACAGGTCTTTCAGTGCTCGTCCGGCCCCCGCGCTAATCAAACTGGACTGCAGGAGAAAGGTCGCATTAGAGCAGCGGTATATGGGCCCCAACAGCTGAGGGAGGAGGGATACTGAGGGCCTTTAGCTGCTGGGGCCCATATACCGCTGCTCTAACGAGACCTTTCTCCTGCCGTCCAGTTGGATTGGACTGCTGTTTGACCCTTTGTATACGTGGCACAAAAAGTACTTCCAATTGTTTGGCTGTATATTTTTCATTGACCATGACTATTTATCAACTAAAGTTATAGTTGATATTGTTAACTGAATGTTCCTCACCTTGTGAAGAACCTATATATTATATCAACCATTCTCACTCCCAAGGCGTCAAAATCTGAAGCAAGGTCAAGCGCCTTCCGCGTCACAACGAAGACGCTAAAGTCACCCCTAGGCGTCACTATTTTGACTCGCTGAGTGCGTCAGATCAAGACGCATTTTATTCTTTGCATTTGTAAAAGCATACATGATTTTATTAATATTTAAAGGTTACTTTTATATTTTGGAGCAGCTAACCCAACTCCTACCCTAAACCTACCCACTCCTAAACAATATAAAACACACAACAGGCAAATACAAGTACAGTCACAGGTATTTATTGCAAAAACTTACCAACAACAGTATAAAAGTATTAACTCGTGTTGCATTCCAAGTCTTCTGAAGTCACACGATGTCTTCATGTAAAGAACAGAGTTGATCTTAATGTTTTAATCGCTGAGATGATGATCCTGCCGCGTAGTTAACGCACTCATTCATATCTCATTAAAATAATACACACGCCTCTTTAGCATGACGCATTCGGTCACAAGACACACGAGAGCCAATGACATTTTACAATCAAAGCTGACGTAATGACGCAATTAGTCACGAGACATACGAGAGCCAATGAAATTTCACTATGAAAACTGACGTAACGGGCGGCAATATTTGAAATTGTACGTGTTCGTGATCTTCTGCGGATGGAGACGCTGATCGCTTTTGGGGATTTCCTTCACACAAATCAATCGCTTGGCCTCGGAATATTTGTAGTTTTTTAATAAATTGTGCATGCAGTCGACTCTGCCTGTTATATCTGCGTTTTATACCACACGAATGGGTAGGTTTAGGGATGGGATGGGGTTGGGTTACAATAAAATGATGCTGGCTGATTAAATTGAGAATCACAGTCCAACATGTCATAATGGCAAAAATCATAACCCAATATATGATCAGCATGATGATAACTTTCCCAATGCCCAACGCATCTGTGTCTGACGCCGAAGGTTTCTCATTGAAATGAATGGAGCACTCAGCGCGTCGATATAGTGACGCTTAGGGGTGCCTTTAGCGTCTTTATTGTGACGCGGAAAGCACTTGACCATGCTTCGGAATTTGACGCCATGGGAGCGAGAACGGGTTGATTATATACATAGGCTACTAATATACACTACCATGTTTAATGTTTTTGAAAGAAGTGTCTTATATGCTCAAGCCTGCATTTATTTGATCAAAAATACACAGAAAAACAGTAATATTGTGAATAAAATAATGGGTTTCTTTTTTAATATACTTAATAAAAGTGTCACATGATCCTTCAGAAATCATTCTAATATGCTGATTTGGTAGATTTGGTAACATTTCCCTTTTATTATCAATGTTGAAATCAGTTGTGCTGCTTTTTTAATAACCTGTGATACTTTCTTCAGGATTCTTCGATGAATACAAAAGAAAAAAAGAACAGCATTTATTTAAAATATAAATATTTTATGACAATACACTAATGCCCAACAGTCTGAGGTCAGCAATTGTTTTCTCTCTCTTTCTTTTTTTAATTTTTTTAAATTAATTTATATTTTAATACTTTTATTCAGCAAGGATGCGTTAAATTGATAAAAAATTGATAAATTCCCCAAAAATATTAGGCAGCGCAACTGTCCAACATCGATAATAATGGAGTTTCAAATCAGCATATTAGAATGATTTCTGAAGGATCATGTGACACTGAAGACTGGAGCAATGATGCTGAAAATTCAGCTTTGACACCACAGGAATAAATCATATTTTAAAGGTATATTAAAGCCATTATTTTAAAATGTAATATTTGGCAATATTACATTTTGTTTCTGTATTTTTGATCAAATAAAGGCAGGCTTGATGAGTATGAGAGAGTTCTTTCATAAACATTTAAAAATAGTAATGTTTCCAAAGTTTACAGACTGGTACCGTGTACGTACACACACACACACACACATGCTCTCTAAAATCCTTCCGTCTGGATATTCATTATGCTTTTTCTATTGATCACCTTAATGTTACATCCGATGCACTGTGTTATTGTAAACATTAAGGTTGGACTGTGTAAGTGAACACTAACACTGATCCGGTTCAATATGCACTCATGTGGAAGAGGAGAGTGACTCCGACCTCCGTATCAGATTCCTGTCCTCCTCATTGTAGTCATCCTGCACGGACCCCAACACTCGGAAAACACTGGACCAAAACTGCATCCCATGACCACTAATGAATTATGTGTAATCAAATACCATCCTTTCAAACACACAAAGTGTAAACTATGTAATGCTAATCATCTGAGGGATAAACCTAAACCTAATCCAGAGGAGTATGTTTAAATAAATACAGTCTTTGAAGATGGAAGTAGGTTTATAATACTATATACTAAATTATTTATCTTATAAATAACTTAAACAGGCTTTCAGAATACAGATAGCCAAATGTAAATACATTTACGTAAACATTGCATTGTCAAGTCCATACAGTCTCGCACTAGTCCTGCATGCTTTTATGAATGAATGATACCTCAAATGCTCTAGAGAGGTGTGCTTTGAGCACCAGCACCACATATCATCATATCAAACTAGTTCAGATTATCCTGCAAAATAGGGAAACGTCATAAAATGCAGATAAATGAAACAATGAGATCTGAAAGGTTTTATTTTGAAAAATTACCTTTATGTGCAAACCTCACTTCAACTGCATTAGGTAGTCACATGGTTCGTGGTTTGTTTTGGCCAATTGTCTTTATAATCCGAGACATTCATTTAAGAGAGTTCCACATATTAATAAAAAAAGTAGCAACAAATAATATAACTTATGATACAGTTTAAAAAAATCAATAATATAATGTATTTGGCTTTGGTATGTGACAACTACATTTCAGAACTATACATATTCATCATTATATAGAAAAACTCCACTGTGTTGAGTCGTGTCGTGTAATAACTGAACATTTTCTCAACAGACACAGGCACTGATAAACCACAATATCTAAATAAAATATATATTTTGACCTTGTATTTATTCTTTTTTTTTAACTTTAAAGTAATACTGATGAGACATTAAAATGGCTACTAAAATATTTGATAAAATCCTCAGACAAGTGATGTTAATTCAGATGCATACGGTTGTATTGGGAGTTTGCTCAATATTTTATGAAGTACAAGAGAAAAGCAGATTCTGGCCTTAAGGGGTGTCATGGGATTTTATGAGTCACTATTGGCATTCTTGCAACAGTTCAGTGGATCCTGCTGTGCTAATACATATGGGGGAATATGTTGAGACTAACTTAAGACTGAGCTAATGTGATCTAAGAGAATTCACAGGTTCTGATTCTCAACTGAAGTTTTCTTTTCCAAATGGCTAGACTTATCTGATTTGCCAATGCCATCCCACGACTAATTCATACGTATTTTACAAGGTGGCTAATTCGTCCAACATCATTCGTATGATTTGTCTAAACCCCAGTGATGTGGTTTAGGGGCGGGTTAGGGGTAGGTAATTCGTACGAATTCAAACGAATTGGGCAAAAATATGCACAATTTAGCAAAAATCATGCAAATTTAAAAAAGTGAGGTCGTACGAATTAGCCACCTCATAAAATACGTACACTCTAAAAAATGCTGGGTTAAAAATAACCCAAGTTGGGTTGAAAATGGACTAACCCAGCAATTGGGTTGTTTTAACCCAGTGGTTGGGTTAAATGTTTGTTTAAAACAACCCAATCGCTGGGTTAGTCCATTTTCAACCCAACTTGGGTTATTTTTAACCCAGCATTTTTTAGAGTGTACGTATTGCTGTGAGATCGGGTTGGATTTGCTGTAAAACTTTGAAATGTATAATAGGCTTTCTTTTGGGGTTTTTAAGGTTTGGGGTCAGTAAGATTTTAAAAAATCTTAAAAAGTCTTTTGTGCTCACCTAGGTTGTTATTTAAAAAATAAATAAAAAATAAAGTAAAAACAATATTGTAAATTACATTACATTACATTTAATATATTTTAAAATGTAAATTATTTCTGTGTTGGCAAAGCTGAATTTTCAGCATAGTGAGTCTTCAGTGTCACATGATCCTTCAGAAGTCATTTAAAAATGATTGATTTGGTGCTCAAAAAACGGCATTAATATCATCAATGTTGAAAATAGTTGTGCTGCTTAATATTTTGGAGGGAACCATGCTTCTTTTTTCAGGAATCTTTGATAAAGGTTCAAAAGAACAGCATTTGAAATTTTAATCTTGTTAAACGTTTGATCCATTTAGTCCTTGCTGAATAAAATAATTAATTTCTTTTAAAAAATATATATCTTACCGACCCCAAACTTTCAAACGGTAGCGTACAGAGTTAAAAGTACATGAAACTAAGTCAATGCATGAATCAAAGCGATAAACCACTTGAATCAAGTTCACAATTGGGCTTATGCTGAATGAGGCCAAGAACGAAACCTGCTGGCCTCTAATGTAGCATTGCAGTCGGCTACTGCTGGACCATCTAAAAGCTCATCTGCACAAGCTGCCATCCGCTGCCTTCCACCGTAACAAGGCATCACATTTTTCTAACCTCAATGGGGTATCGCCACAAGTGGCAGGCCATTTGTGAAACTCAACAAAAAGTGTCTTTTAAAACAACAGCAGCATGACTTGCACTGCAGCAGGGAGCAATGCTCGAAACAACCCCATATATTTGAAAACTGTAATGTTTCACTGAACTCGAAATGATTTATGACGTGCCCACAATGTTGTGGCAAAACCAGATTGTGGCTTTAAGTACAGACAGAGACACTATTTTTTCCTCAGATGGAGTCGAGCGAGCAACCGCCCCCCGCAAGGATCTTCTGTGAAAACATTTACTTTGGAATCTGCACAAAAAGTCAAAAGAAACCCACTGCAGAGGAACAAAGTTAAAGATTTGCATCAATGCAAACCAATATGCACGGCTAAAATCCTCATGTGGAGGATGCTAGCATAATCTGCATTAGACTCGCTGCAGTCATCTCACCGTGCACCGTTCAACTCGAGCACGGGAGGAAGTGCTGCAAGTTCAGCTGCTGCGTTTCTAGGTTCAGTGAAATAATAAAGTGAGGAAATGTGGACACCATCTCCCATAATTACATCTTGTTCCACAGTTGTTCACATGAGTCTCTGTGGCTGCTGGGCCTTGCGGTCCTCTAGGCTGCGGCACACCCACATGGACACGACCTCAGTGTTGCCGTCATTATATTGCATGATAAAGGCGTGATCCTGAAAAACAGAACAAGGCAGATAAATAAGTGATTTTTCATTTCCAGTGTGGCACTTCACTGATACATAACAGCAAAATAAATTAGTAATGGAGAGTGAACAACAATTATGCTCACTTGTTCAAAGACCCCAAATCTCACCGGATTGTACCATAAAAATGAGAAGGACGGATACAATATGACTGTCAGTCGTGTGCATGCCAAGTTGATGCCTACTGAGATGAACAGTGACAGATTGAGCAGCGTAAATGAGCACATCAGCCCTAATTTCTCAGCCACAAAGCCTCTTAAGTACTTGGTATTAAATAGTTCAACTTACAATAGAATGACAGTGATCCAAACCCAAAATCATTAGGAAGCCCTAATGAGGAGATATACAAGGAACTACAAGAGGGGAAAAAAAGCTAAATTGAAGCTGAAAAATCCGATACATCCTAAGAAAACTTCTCATCAGTAAGCAAGCCGCAACTGTTTCTTAATCTGATGTTCATTTGACGCAGACTCAACACCTTTGATGATCTTCTCATCCCCTTTTCACCATCACATCATCCTCTCTAATTCTTTCCTTCTTTCTCTCTCAACGAGGACAACGCTACACCATCAATCGTTCTGTCCTCTTAATGGTGAGCTCTGCCTGTGCCACAGTGAGGTTAATCACTCTCAGTGCTGGAGTGCTGGAGAGGGCAGTCCTGCCGACTCCTGCGGGGCGGCTCTACCAGCCACCCATCTCATCAATCACACAGCCTGGGCAGCCGAACGCTGGTGCCAGCTCTACAACCATACATGCCGAGGTGAAATGCAGCTCTGCCTCTGCTCGGGTGAGGGTCTGACCCCAGCGATAGCCTGCTTTCTGACCTGACAGAAGAGGCCAGGGAGAATTCATGTAATAATTCTTCAACTATGGGCTCGCTTGAACTTGGAAATACTTTTTGTGCTTTCACTACTTAAATGTGTCCACTAACAATGTCCAATACATGCATCACAGCAGAAATTCTGTCCTTTTAACTTTTGTCCTGAAAGTAACAAACACTTCCACCACGGTGTCATCCTGTAATATGTTTCAACAACAATCTGTGATGGAAATTACATTTTAAATAAAACGACTAACTCTTGCTGTTTTCAAGGCTTGCATTTATGTCAAACTTTAATACGTTTTGCATAATCTGACAATTGACCATTCGCAAAGACCCTGTTGCTATGTCCAACAAGCCATGGCGCTCTCACACCACACACGTTCTCACGTAGAGAAAATACATTATGGAGCAAAGAGGACATGCGGACAGACAGGACAGAGCAAGTTACTTTTGATATGAAACAAAGTCTAAACTTTGAAATTGTCATTTTTTAAAACGACATTTAAACAATAAATACCGTTTTGTGGCTCTTTAATGTGTCGTGATCGCTGTAACGCCTCAGTTAAAGCTGCTCGTGAACCGATTATCTCTTCTTTGTAGTTCATTGATAAGCATGAATTAAAAATAAGCATGAATTAAAAAAGAAATGTTGTTTCAACCGTGGAAAGACGTCAGTACACACCGTTTTTCCAAGTTTAAGTCCACCGACGTTAATCGACTAACTCTCCTGACTGCTTTGTCGGACAAAACGGCAGATTTGGCGATGTGATTGGTCAGATCGCCTGTCAATCAAACTTGCGGCGAAGGGTGAATTACAGTTGAACACATATGAATAAATATGCAACTCATAAACAATATTTACCTTGATTTTTCTTTTTTCCCCCTCACATGTCATGTCTCAAATTTCCTCTCAAGCACTTCAGAGACACTGTTGTCTCCTTGATAACCAAGTACACTCACTAACTTAAAAAAAAACTTGACTAGGGGCAAAATTGTTGTATTTTGGAAATTATGCCTCAACTGATGAGCAGTCATAGTTTGTTTAATTTATATAAATCTTGTTCAAATATGAATCAGTTTTAAACATTTTTTCAAATATCTGGGACTATGATAAAACTTAATTTGTTTTGTACATAAAAGACATTTGGAAAGTGATTTTATAACAAAACCCAAAAAGTTAATAACACCAACTCCTCAGACATAAAAGCGGCAAAAGTTGAAGAAAAAAAAATCAGAGCTTAAAGGCATAGTTTAGCCAAAAATGAAAATTGACGGTAAAAGTCAGTTGACGGTAGCCATTGACTTCCATAGTAGGAAAAAAAATACTATGGAAGTCAATGGCTACCGTCAACTGTCTGGAAAGAACAACTTGAGGGCGAGTAAATGATGACAGAATTGTAATTTTTGAGCAAACTATCCCTTTAAGCTCTGATTTTTTTTTCTTCAACTTTGGCCACTTTTATGTCTGAGGGGTTGGTTTTATTAAAACTTTTGGGGTTTTGTTATGTCAGTAGAAATGTCTTTCTACTGTCAACTGTCTGGTTACTAACATTCTTGAAAATATATTATTTTGTGTTCAACAATAGAAACTCATACAGGTTTGGAACAATTTAAGGGTGAGTAAGTGATGACAAAAATGTAATTGTTGGGTGGACTATAATAAATGTCGAGCACAGGAAGTGCAGGTCTGCTAACTAATGCAAACACATACATTTGGTTGTGTGTCGGATGACCTGAAATAAATCAGAGCTTAGATGGTCACCCGCTTGTTTGGATGTGTTGAGACGGATCACAAACACACAAAGCGCACCACCTGTGTGTCCCTCTGTTCCGTGTATGTGTGTGTGCTGGAGCATGCCAGAAACAGGACCTCCATTAATTAACCCACCTGCTGCTAGCTTAGCACACTTGCAGAGTGGAGAGGCAGTATAAATACTCTGTTAGTTAGGTCATTATCGTCTCCCTGCTTTACTTCTCCAACACGTGAACAAAAAAATAAAATAAATGACAAAATCTCATTTAAAAGTGTGGCTACATTAATCACAGCCCTATATCAAAGTGTGATAATCACCTGAATTCTCTATTCAAGTAAAACTGCCAAACCCAGGGGAAATCTCACCTCTCTCTTTAATTGTTTTGAGTATGTTAAAGGCTTTTTAATCTAAGATTAATTTATGCAATTTTAAATAACTCTACATATGATTAATAAGCTTGAAAATTAAAAGGAGTCCAAAGCAATTATAACAAGTGGTTGGTCATCACCTCATTAGAATGTGTTAGTGAACAGCGACAGCTCGGCGTAATGCGTGTCATTGCGCGTGTGTGTGTGTGTGTGAGTGTGCGCGCGAGGCTGATATTGAAGCTGAGACAAAACACGAGAGAGAGACACAGAGTAAGGAAGGTGAAAAAGTCAGAGTAATAACTAGGTCTTTTCAGATTTGCATACTAACGACCTGCTCCCACTGGATACAGGACGATGTATATGACAATGTTGAGATTTCATAAATGCTGATCTTTTAATTCAGCAGTCACCATGGGACAGACCATCTATCTGGATTAAAAAGCTGCAGGGTAGGTGTACTTCACTTACAGATGGCTTGTTTCCGAGCGGTACGGTTCAGTACGATTCGAGACCATAAACCCTGATCCGGCTTGCGTTGCCACCGCCAACAGTACCCTTATGATAGGCGTGGTGTAGCGATCTAAGTCATTCTCGTGCGAAGAAGAAAGCGACACAGTAAAACAACAATGGACAACATACAGCAGATCTTGTTCTTGCTTCTCGGCATGTGGCTGCTGTCACAAGAAGACGACACGCTTTGTTTAAGCCAAGGCTGCAAGGAAAAACACAGCATTCTCTGTCAACCAATCAACGTCTAGCTCCACCCTTTAGTACCGGACTACTGTGCTAGGTACCCCAACGGAAGGGTGCCAAAAACGTGGTACGGTTCGGAATTAGGGTATCATTCACAACTTCTGATAATGGAAACGGCAACAATAGAACCGTACTGAACTGTCCCGAACCGTACCACTCGGTGGAAAAGAGCCATTTAACACTAAACCTGAGAGTGAGATGGGAGTGTTGGCTACAAACACCTATGAAACACAAACACCTTAACAACACCCAAAGATTTTTCCAGGTCTGCGTTTCATACTCAGCGTTTTCAGAAAACTGAATACACAATATTGCTATGGGCTGGGAATCCAAGAACCTGTTCTTATTCTGAACTAATATCGATTCTAGAACAAATTACTATTACGAGCTGGGTCTTTCTAGTGAATCAAAGAATTACAGACTTAAACATCATAGTTAAAGTATTTAAAGATACACTATTGTCTTGGGACAGACCAGATATAACTTTCTATTCAGCAAAGAATCATGAAAAAAAAAAAAGATTTCCACAAAAATGTTAAGCAGCACAACTGTTTTCAACATTGATAATAATAAGAATTGTTTCTTGAGCACTAAATCAGCATATTAGAGTGATTTCTGAAGGCTCATGTAAGAATTAATTCAGCTTTGCCATCACAGGAACAAGTTAAAATACTTTACAATATACTAAAATAGAAAAAAGTATTTTTAAATTGTAATATTACACTCAAGCTCTTTTTACTGTATTTTTACCATTTTTATTTTATTTCCATATATTTAATCCTTTTAAAAAACTAAAATAATGATTAATGGAATGGATTGATTCCACGAATCATTAATTGTAACCATTACATTAATGTAAACTGGAATTATTAAGAGGAATTAAAGACAAACCCATATAACGTGGCTTTTGTCAGACTTTTAAAGTTGTGTTGAGTTGAATTGAAATAGCTTGAGTCATTCTGATTTTCTGAGCTCTAACATTTGACCAAGTCTTTGTGGCAAAGAGAGTCCGGCAGCTTTGAAGACCCCCTGTTATTAAGGGGGTGGGTGAGAAGGAGGGCTGGCAGACAGACAGTATCAGAGAGCTAAAAGGTAGGATTACCCTCCGGGGAGTTCAAGAAGCTCCTCAGCGTGCTAATGTGTAAACAAGTCATCAGAGCGGTGTCAGAGGGCTTTCAAAGCCTGTTCTCATCCCAATCCCCACGGCACAGGCCACTGGCATTCAGCGAGACTGTGTCTTTTTAAGAGCCGCTCCCATGGGTCTTAAAACACATGAACACAAGCAATCGCTCCTTAGCTCATCAGCCCACGTAATCAGGAAACGTGGGGGTGGCTATAGGAGCGCTGTGACAGATTCTGCGAGTTGTAGGACTCTTTCAGCTTTTTGTCTCTGGCTGAGGCTGCTGCAGCTGAGCCCCTGGACAGCCCGCAGGGAAAGGGAGGATTGGGGGGGTGGGGGTGGCAAAGGCCAGGAGGGGACAAAAGGTGCTAAAAGGCTGACTGACAATGAGAGAGAAAGATGTCAATCACTGCACAGCATCTAACTAAAACTGAAAGCTTTACACGTTACAGACATGTAAACATTTTTTAAAAATCCTGGATCTCCAGAATTAAGCAGAAGAAAAAAAAATGACAAGTGGAAAAGTTGAATAAAGTTATGTTTCTTTAGTTTTATTTAATAATATATTTTGAAATGTAATTTATTCCTGTGATGTCAAAGCTGAATTTTCAGCAGCATTACTCCAGTCTTCAGTGTCACATGATCCTTCAGAAATCAGTCTAAAGCGTTCAGCAAACAACAAAAACAAGCGGTGGCATTTTTCATTCACCTGACTCTTTTCGACATGTTCCCTGTTGTGATTTGATGTTGTCGCACGAAATGCGTCATCAGGTTCTGCGCTCCTATTGGTTCTTGATTTGACGGTCGTCCTAGGAGAAGTCACACTGCAGGATTGCGCCTCAAATCTTCTGACACTGCCAGAATTTTGTCCGAGGTAAAATTTGATCGCAACGGTCATTAATCGGTTGTCAAACTAAGGATCAAAGACTTCCGATTTTAGCCTAGGATCAGAGAAATCTTTTAGGATTTCAAAATTTGTCTCAGACGGCCAAATCGTGGCCAAAATCGCACGGTGTGCACCTGGCTTAAAAGGTCACTTCAGTGATTTAGCATTAAGCTTTGTATCATAGAAAACCCTGTAGTATATTTGAATTATGGTACTTTCCCCTCACACAACTTTTCAATGAATTCCTATGAGAGTTTAGCTTCCATATGCGTTCAGAAAACTCGCCAGACTGGACACGCGCTGAGAATGACAGTCGCGCTTACCTCAGCTACTACTTCCCTCTCGTGCTGAAAGAGATCTGACTCCTCCTGCTGTGTTTATCCTGTGACTTTCGTTCGGCTCACTCACACTTTATTGAAAATACACGTTCAGTTTTTAATTGTAGTGTTTATTCTCTAACTGAACGAAATTATTGTATTATTATGAAGATAAAAACAACGCTGGGGGCGGTGTAGGGAGTGGCCTCGTAGGGCAGCGAAGCAAGTGCATTCTTGTGCTCAAACACATTTGAGCATCTACATTATTAAAGCAATACTGTTGAATGCGTTTTTGACTACCTCTTGAAGTGCTCGAAAGTGGACAAGCTCAAACCGTTTTACACCCCGTTTACACCTGTATTTAGCGTCAACTGCGTTGTACACTTGTGATCCGATCGACCGAAATGCAGTCAGATTTCTGTGGACTGCGCTGTCCGTGGTGCTGAGAAAATCCAGCAGATGTGACAGCTTTTAAAAGCTGCTCACTTCTGTGACAGCGTGAGCCGACACACAACCTCAGATTATATCAGTCCAGCCAGTGGGGGAGTTTAAGTTGTTCCAAGTGGCACAAAGACTGAAGGGAGACAGGACACAGCATTTTTTAGTTTTTCAGTTAATAATCATTAGAGCCTGTGGGCTAAATTTGCAGACACAGATTTAGCCTAGGCTGAGACTCAAAATTCCAGTGAATAAATCAATATGTATTTCATTTAATTTAAGTCAGAGTCTTAAGTTTCCTTTATGGAAGAGGACGCAGGAATGTGTGCAAAAAAAAAGTTTTGCTGTAACTTTATTGCACATAACAATTTCCACAAATAGGTTGAACTTTAAACATAAAATACACAGAAATTAAACATAAAAATGTATAATTGTAAATGTTTATAAATCATAATTTATTGATTATAAATTAAATTATATATATTATATTTATTTATTTTCCAAACAAAAAGTTGTGTTCGCTAGGGCGATTCTATTTGATTTTGAGAATGTGAATTCTTTCATTTCTAATTTAGAGCTAAGAAATGCATCAGAAATCCCACTGACCAGACATTTTTATCGTTAAGCTTGTTACAGCCTTTAACCTGATTGAAGAAGCCTCAAAGAAGTGCTTATATTTCCAAGAATACTATAATGTATAATTTTTTTTTAAAAAGATGTTTAAATGGAAACATTTAAAAGGGTTTAATATCACAATGCTCAAGCACCTTTTTATCCTTCCTCAACTGAATCCACGGCAGAGGCGTCAAAGGTTACACAACACTTGCAAAATTCAAATTAATAGCCTGACGGTCTTAGAACTTACATGCATGGTGCAGATTTGTGGACTATGGAAAACAGGATAGAAGTTTTCAAACAAAAAAGCAGAAGAAACAAAAAGGTCAAGGTTTTACACAAACCCCTACACAGAGTCCCAACAAAAGCCTTCCTACCACACAAATACACTCATTCACTTACTCTGTCCATTGAATAATTGGCATTTCATGTTACAATCCTATTGAAGGCGTATTTGGACTTGGACTATTTGGGAGGGGGGAATGTAAAAGCGAGGAAAAGAAACTCACCATAAGGTTGTTTGGAGCTGGTCTTTCTTTGGGTTGCTTCCTCATACTGTGGGAACAAAAGCAGAAGAGGTAATTATAAATGTGATGCATGTAGCAATTAATCTTCCACTGTTAATTCAATAGGATGATGCAAAAGAAGCATGTCAGAACCCCTTGAGAATAAATAGAAATGTGCTTGAGGAGGACAAACCTTGACTTACCAGCATCGCTTGAGGACTCGTTTTACTCAATTTTGTGATGGCAAGTGTTCATGAGTTAAAGCTTCAGTGATATTTGTTATGTATTTTACATGATGGTATACACATGATTCACACAAAATATTCCAGTTTTTATTGTATTGAAAACATGAATCTCACAATAACACTATAGCAAAGCAGTCTTTAAGTTCATAATATAGACTTTTAAAGGACTGATATCATATGTATTTTATCATTTACTAAAGGTGATTTTTTGCTGCTGTGCTCTTAGGATTTCTATATAGAAGGTCTCTATGAAGTGTCTCTATGTGCTACACACAGCCAGAAACTGCAAACTGAGGGTTTCCCACTCTTTAACACCAGATTAAAGACTTTTCAAGTACCTGAAATTTCATCAAGCACCACCTGTAATCATGCTCCAGTATACATGGTGTACATAAAGGCATCTATAATAATACATCAAGCATAACATTTAATGTGTGAACATATAATGTTCTTTAAGATCAATGTAGATGCTTAAAATTCATCAAGATTTTTTTCAAGGGAATTTTGGGGTCATTTTGTTGTGGAATAGCCTAAAACAACACATTTTAATTTGAAATAAGAACCCACTGCACCTGACCTCACGCGGTTGTTCCTGTCAAAAAGCTCACATCTTGTGTCAGTGCATGTGCTGTGTTGCTTGTCTAATTTTGATGTGTCAGGAAATAACATTGGTTCTCATTTATCATACATTGTAAATTCTTTATTAGGTGACAATATATTAAGGTCATTCTATTTGTTTTGTTATTATACTGGAAACTGTTCATTCACATTGTTTCTCCTTTTTACCTAATATAAAATTATGCATTGTCATCACTGTATACAGTATCATGGCAAGCCTACCGAACTGTCCATGAACCTGCAAAGAAAACTTTCACCCTCTTCATTCTGTCATTTCACAATTCATTTTACATTATCATCATAGTCTGTATAAGTATATATCAGTGATATAATAACTGAAATTAACTTAAACTTGTTTTATTTCAGCTATATATATATATATATATATATATATATATATATATATATATATATATATATATATATATTTATTTTTATTTATTTATTTATTTCATATGGACATAACAATAACATTGGACAAACCAGATGCATTGTTTAAAGTGTTATAGCACATGTGCTAATTTTCAACACCTGTCCATAGGGGCTTTTACAACAAAAAACACAATTGTTTAATAAAACACTACACAATTTACACATGTGAACAACTTTGGCCCGATTTAAGCCACTGTTTGAGCTCTCTGGTGAAGATGTTAATATTGTTCTGCAATTTGAATCCAGTGGGAAGAGAGTTCCATAGTGTTGCCCCTCTGAAGGAGAAACTAGATTGTCCAAAAGATGTTCTAAACTTCGGGAGAACACAATCACCACTAACTGAGGCTCTGGTGGAAGGTCTAAAAGAGCCCTGACGCCTCTCCATGAGGCCAGAGAGCACTGGTGACACACAGTTGTTCATACATTTAAAAGTCAATTTCAAAATACTAAAATTTACAAAATTTTCAAAAGTAAAAAGCTTAGGTGGTAATATGGTAATATATATATATATATATTCTACAGTTTTAGTTTATTTAGGTTTAGTTATTTTAGTACTTCAACAAGATGTTGCCTTGGGAACTAGCTGAAATAAAACAAGTTTAAGTTAATATATATATACACACACACTCAACTAAAGGATTATTAGGAACACCTGTTCAATTTCTCATTAATGCAATTATCTAATCAACCAATCACATGGCAGTTGCTTCAATGCATTTAGGGATGTGGTCCTGGTCAAGACAAACTCCTTGTGGCGGAGGGGGCGTGGTTTTGCGAGGTCTGTAGCGGGGGAGAGAGAGCGGGGCCGAGCGGTCGGTAAGTAGGTCAAGTGCAAATGAATAACACCTGTCTCTGATTTCAGTAATTGGCATGGAGAGACTGATCAAGAACAAAACTCCACACTTTGGGGCGGCTGTCAATGGAGAATTTGTTACAGGCTCAGGACAAACAGAGACAGCTATACAACAGAGGTGCTAGCCTTCGTCAATTCATTCCGGGAGATAAGGTACTTGTATTACTCCCTACGTCGAGCTCGAAATTACTCGCAAAGTGGCAAGGACCCTTTGAGGTCACACGGCGAGTTAGCGATCTCAACTATGAGGTGATTCGATCAGATAGAGACGGGGCACGTCAAATTTACCACCTCAACCTGCTAAAGAAATGGTCTGAGGCGGAGTCAGTGATGCTCGCGATGGTGGTGAGCGGAGAGGAGGATCTCGGGCCAGAGGCGGTTCAAAAACCTCAATCTCTCGCTCTGGCCCCGGGGGGAGACCACCTCTCGCCCTCGCAGCTCGAAGACATTTACAAGCGGAGTTCGCTGACGTGTTCTCGCCCCTACCTGGTCGCACCAATCTCATCCAGCACCAAGTTGAGACTGAGCCGGGAGTTGTGATTCGCAGCTGGCCGTACCACTTGCCTGAACATAAGAAAAAAGTGGTTCAGGAAGAATTAGAGGCTATGCTCGACATAGGTGTGATAGAAGAATCCAACAGTGACTGGGCGAGCCCGATCGTTTTAGTGCCTAAACCTGACGGCTCGGTCCGTTTCTGTGTGGATTATCGTAAGGTGAACGCAGTGTCGAAATTTGATGCTTATCCAATGCCAAGGATTGACGAATTGCTTGATCGGCTAGGGACTGCTCGTTTTTATTCGACACTGGACTTGACTAAGGGTTATTGGCAGTTCCCCTTGTCTCCAATGACCAAAGAAAAGACCGCTTTCACCACACCGTTTGGATTACACCAATTCGTCACCCTTCCTTTCGGCTTGTTCGGGGCTCCCGCAACCTTCCAGCGTCTGATGGACAGAGTTCTCCGGCCGCATGCTGCATATGCTGCTGCCTATCTGGATGATATCATCATCTACAGTGCGGACTGGCAGCGTCATATGCAGCACTTGCGAGCTGTCCTGAAATCGCTGAGAAGGGCGGGGCTTACCGCCAACCCGAAGAAGTGTGCAATTGGGCGGGTGGAAGTAAAGTATCTGGGCTTCCACTTGGGTCATGGTCAGGTGCGTCCCCAAATTAACAAGACCGCAGCTGTTGTGGCCTGTCGAGACCCAAGACCAAAAAGGAGGTTAGACAGTTCCTGGGGCTAGCGGGATATTACAGGAGGTTTGTACCTAATTATTCGGACCTCGCTAGCCCGCTGACTGATACCCCTTTTCCACCAAAGCAGTGCTAGAGCTAGATAGGAGCCAGAGCCTAGTTTCAAATCGGTTCTTTGTGTTTCCACACCCAAAGCCCCAGCTCCGAGCCAGGAAAAGTGGTTCTTAAGTAGCACCAAAACATTGCTGGGCTAAAACAGGGCTAGAAGTGAGAACCGATTACGTCAGGCGTTGGGGGCGGGGTCAACATGACGAACACAGACTTGAGATCCGCCATTTTTGAAATAGCAGCTAATGGAGCTAACAGCTGCTGCTCGTTTGTAATCTCCGTCTATACAAATTACGGCAAACTGCACGAATGCGTTGGATTCGCTGTGTTTTCGTTGTGTTTTAATGCCGAAGTAGGATCGTAAAGCCATGTGAATCAATAGTAACGCAATGTTTGCATTGTTGATGGAAGGCTTGTTCGTAGCGGTGCTGTGCAGAGACCGATCGCCGTATGATAACGAGTCCAGCGAGAGCACACGACTCCTTATGCTTTTGATTCACTCATGCGTTTTTTTAAATATTATACGTGGATCGGTCTGCACAGCACCGATGCATCTCGAACAAGCCTGGTGTGTTTATGGCTCCCCGGCCTGAGTCGGGCGGTGGGGATATGTGGCGGAGGGGGCGTGGTTTTGCAAGGTCTGTAGCGGGAGAGAGAATAACACCTGTCTCTGATTGCAGTAATTGGCATGGAGAGACTGCTTATAAGCTGCAGCAGAGAGAGAGAGATGAGAGAGAGAGACCGGGACTGGGACTGCCAACGCCTGCCTACAGTGACCAGAGTTTGAGAAAGATATTGAGCCTGAGAGCAACGCTGTTTGTTGTTTTTGAAAGTCTTGAGTTTGAACGCCCTCATGCGTGACAGTTTTGAGGATCGTGAGATCAAATAAAGTGTGCAGTCCCAGTTATGCCAACCCCGTCTTCTTCCTTCCCTCACACACACGAATCAAAAACGCTACACTCCCGAACTCCAAACTGAATGTCAGAATGGGAAAGAAAGGTGATTTAAGCAATTTTGAGCGTGGCATGGTTGTTGGTGCCAGACGGGCCGGTCTGAGTATTTCACAATCTGCTCAGTTACTGGGATTTTCACGCACAACCATTTCTAGGGTTTAAAAAGAATAGTGTGAAAAGGGAAAAACATCTAGTATGCGGCAGTCCTGTGGGCGAAAATGCCTTGTTGATGCTAGAGGTCAGAGGAGAATGGGCCGACTGATTCAAGCTGATAGAAGAGCAACTTTGACTGAAATAACCACTACAACCGAGGTATGCAGCAAACACGCACAACCTTGAGGCGGATGGGCTACAACAGCAGAAGACCCCACTGGGTACCACTCATCTCCATCTCTTCGTGCCCTGGATGTGCATCCCACAAATCTCCATCAACTGCAAGATGCTATCCTATCAATATGGGCCAACATTTCTAAAGAATGCTTTCAGCACCTTGTTGAATCAATGCCACGTAAAATTAAGGCAGTTCTGAAGGTGAAAGGGGGTCAAACACAGTATTAGTATGGTGTTCCTAATAATCCTTTAAGTGAGTGTATATATATATAAACAGTAACACTTTAGTGTGGGGAACACATATTCACTATTAATTATGACATTTGCCTCAATAAACTTCTAATTTACTGCTTATTAATAGTAAGGTAGTTGTTGCATTTAAGTTTAGGTATTGGGTATGATTAAGGGATGCAGAATAAGGTCACGCAGAATAAGGCATTAATATGCGCTTAATAAGTACTAATAAATAGGGGTGTGATGAGACATTTATCTCACGAGACGAGACGAGACACGAGATTGGGTTCACTAGAACGATACAAGATTTTTACATAGTATTTCCTCAAATGATGAAATGCATGACTAGAAAAATGGTACAAGCAGAGCCATATCGCATTAATTATTGCAGGCGATACGTCCGTGATAATTAATGCGATATGGCTCAACTACGGTTCTGTGTAGTAAATGCCGCTCCATCTGAAAGCAGGTGATGGAGATTTACTACTAATCAAAGAACCGGCTTTACTGACAAGATGCGCATAATGTCATGCGATATATCGCCCAGCCCTATTTGAAATCGTGGCACGAGATCTCTGATAAAACTATTAAAGGTCCCGTTCTTCGTGATCCCATTGTTCAAACCTTAGTTAGTGTGTAATGTTGCTGTTAGAGCATAAATAATACCTGTAAAATTATAAAGCTCAAAGTTCAATGCCAAGTGAGATATTTTATTTAACAGAAGTTCCCTTTCAAAGCCTACAGCGAATGGCTGGCTTGGACTACATCCTGGTACTTCCTTCATTAATTACGTCAGTAGAACAGTAGAACAGACTAACCTCTGCCCACAAGACTACGTGAAAAAAGGGGGCGTGGTCTTGTTGCTGTCCCACGTGGAGAAGAGGACGGTCGCGTGGAGAAAAGGAAGTGTTGCGTTTGAGTGTGTTTGTCGCCATGTCGTCGAGACGCTGTTATTTTCATCCCGGAGTCAAATCACCTTTGTTTGACTTTCCCAGGGACGCTGTAGAGATCATTAAGCGCATATATCTCCCGTTAAGAGGCGTGACCTTTCCACGTGCGCTAAGCTGCTGTCGAATCACAACACAGGAACCGTGCCACGTTTGCTAAGCTGCGGTCAAATCACAACACGGGAACCTCTGGCACAATCAGAACTCGTTACGTATTTCTGAAGGAGGGATTTCATAGAGAAAGGAAGTCATCAGCCGTTTTTAGGACAGTGAAAACAGCGGTATACAGATAAGTAAATTGTGTTAAAAATCCTGTTTTTTTTACACGCGAAACATGAACACGTTATATTGCACACTGTAAACACAATCAAAGCTTAAAAAAAACACGAAGAACGGGACCTTTAATATGCATGCCAATAAGCAACTAGTTAATAACGAGAACTGAACTCTAAAACAATGTGTTACCAAAAAAACTATAATAGTGTATGAATGACACTAAAATAACAGTATTACAGACTCATTTCAGTACCCCGGCCACATGCAACTGATTTATGTTTGAAGCGGAAGAGAAACATCAGATGCTCTGTAAAATTCCATCAGAATGTCAACAAAAAGTTTTGGGTTTTCCAACTGACAGAGCATTCAAGCACCTTCCAGTTCTTGACTCTGGGACTTTGTAAATAATTGTATCTCCTTTTTCTATATTATGTCTATATTAAGTATCTGATCCCTGAATAAGCACTAGAGCTGCACAATTCTTGATAAATTGAGAATCACGATTTGTTGCTTTAAAATAGAGATCACAATTCGCCCATGATTCTGAATAGACACCTTAAGTTATGACAAAATGTTAATTGCTGCAGTCTACTTAAAAAAATATTTAATTAATTAAATTATGACTCACCCATAAAGACTTCAATTGTTTAAATACTGGATGAATCAGTGTTTATGAAAAAAACCTAGTTGTGTAACGTCATTGACACAATCTTTATTTGAAGCGTCAAGCTATTTTCAAAAGGTGATTTACTCTCTTTTAATCGCTTCCATAGACATCATTGTTTATATCCGAACTATAAACTTTTATCCCAGTTCTTCTGTGATCATTTGATTGTAACAGAAATAATAATAATCTGTGGTTGAAAGACTGTTTGTGAAGCCGTTTCATACCTAAACATGACAACTGTTCTCTTTGGCTCAGAGGCAGCGCCAACACAGATTTGAATGTTCTGCTGTGATCATAGGCTATACTTGTCAAAGGTTTAATAGACAGAACCAAATCATTGTCATTTAGGAATAAGATTGCGTGGGTGTTTTAATCGAGATCGCAATCTTTTAACATTTAATCTCGCAGCTCTAATAAGCGTGATTAACATGCAAAACAAATCACATTCATGCATTTGAGTTTCTGATACCAGAAAACCAAGAATGAGAGGAGAGTTTAGTAGTTTAGTGTCAAAATCGTAATATTATGAACTCAAATACAAACATAAATCACATGTTTCTCAATAAATGCCTTCTACAAAAGCTCCTAGATCTTGCATCCAGTATACATTCAACACCATCTTTATTTTCTCATCCTCTGTATCATTGTACTGTTGAGGTTAATATAACTGCATCACAAAGTGATAAAGGGAGAGGTAAGTAATTATCAATTCTCCTTGGCACAGATCACACCTATGTGCAAGTAAATTAGTCAAGCTGACCCAGATAAGAAATGGGAGGGATTATAGGGACAGAGCAGCCTACAGAGGGGCCCATTTGGACCATGATGAATGAAACACTCAGAGCAGGCTAATAATAGAAAAGGATGGTGGAAGAGCAGTGCCAGGCAGGGGTGGCACTAGTGAGCCAGGTGACCTGTTTGTGTAAATAAAGTGTGTTGCAGGTAAACATCAGCTGCTAAACGAATCCCCAAACATCTGGCTTCACCCACCATGCCCACAGCGCCAGAGAAACCATAAAAAGGGGTTGTTGGGGAATTCTGGTTTCTTGGGGCATGACCTGTGGAGGGCAAATTTGCGTGCGGATGTGTTTGAGAAAGCAAGGTCAGCAGACCAGGGACAGATGTTGTATAAATATTTACTGTTGTGTATAGCTAGTCTAACTGCTGTACCGTCTGGTGTGTAGACCCAGGAAAGGCCATTGTGAGTTCGGTCACTTCGTGTTATAAGTTTTATACATAATTTCATACTAGTTCAGGTTCGGTAAGATTTTTTAAATGTTTCTGAAAGAAAGAAAGTGCTGCATTTATTTGAATAACGAGATGTTATGTTGTTAAAACGACATATATTTTCTCCTAATAAGGATGTGCTGTATAGTGATGTGGACAAAATATGCCTGTGTCCACATTAGAGAATTTATATAGCCTATGTGCCTTTGTCACACTTCCATGTTTGAAAAGCAGAAGCAAGCTCAGCGTAAAATAGGCTCTTCCGCTGTCTGTATCAATGGCAGTGCCCATAGCACGAAATTGTTGTAATTTATTGATGTAGCCTACAGTTCTTAACAGATAGCCATGGGTAACAGGTGGCATGGACCGCTCATGATTAGCCTCAGTGGCATAACTTTAACCAAGTAATGACGGACCCCGGTGTAGCCAAATATATTTCGGTTGCATACCAAATATATATATATATATACACACACACACATGCATACATATACACACACACACTCACCTAAAGGATTATTAGGAACACCATACTAAAACTGTGTTTGACCCTCTTTTGCCTTCAGAACTGCCTTAATTCTATGTGGCATTGATTCAACAAGGTGCTGAAAGCATTCTTTAGAAATGTTGGCCCATATTGATAGGATAGCATCTTGCAGTTGATGGAGATTTGTGGGATGCACATCCAGGGCACGAAGCTCCCGTTCCACCACATCCCAAAGATGCTCTATTGGGTTGAGATCTGGTGACTGTGGGGGCCATTTTAGTACAGTGAACTCATTGTCATGTTCAAGAAACCAATTTGAAATGATTCAAGCTTTGTGACATGGTGCATTATCCTGCTGGAAGTAGCCATCAGAGGATGGGTACATGGTGGTCATAAAGGGATGGACATGGTCAGCCAAATTCTGACTCTACCATCTGAATGTCTCAACAGAAATCGAGACTCATCAGACCAGGCAACATTTTGTCCTATTTGTAGTGGAGATGAGTGGTACCCGGTGGGGTCTTCTGCTGTTGTAGCCCATCCGCCTCAAAGTTGTGCGTGTTGTGGCTTCACAAATGCTTTGCTGCATACCTCGGTTGTAACGAGTGGTTATTTCAGTCAAAGTTGCTCTTCTATCAGCTTGAATCAGTCGGCCCATTCTCCTCTGACCTCTAGCATCAACAAGGCATTTTCGCCCACAGGACTGCCGCATACTGGATGTTTTTCCCTTTTCACACTATTCTTTGTAAACCCTAGAAATGGTTGTGCGTGAAAATCCCAGTAACTGAGCAGATTGTGAAATACTCAGACCGGCCCGTCTGGCACCAACAACCATGCCACGCTCAAAATTGCTTAACGGTCCCGTTCTTCGTGATCCCACCGTTCAAACTTTAGTTAGTGTGTAATGTTGCTGTTAGAGCATAAATAATACCTGTAAAATTATAAAGCTCAAAGTTCAATGCCAAGCGAGATATTTTATTTAACAGAAGTTCCCTTTCAAAGCCTACAGCAAACGGCTGGCTTGGACTACATCCTGGTACTTCCTTCATAAATGACGTCGATAGAACAGTAGAACAGACTAACCTCCGCCCACAAGAATACTCGCAAAAAGGGGGCGTGGTCTTGTTGCCGTCCCACGTGGAGAAGAGGACGTGTCGCGTGGAGAAAAGGAAGTGTCGCGTTTGAGTGCGTTTGTCGCCATGTCGTCGAGACGCTGTTATTTTCATCCCGGAGTCAAATCACCTTTGTTTGGCTTTCCCAGGGACGCTGTAGAGATCATTAAGCGCATACATCTCCCCGTTAAGAGGCGTGACCTTTCCACGTGCGCTAAGCTGCTGTTGAATCACAACACAGGAACCGTGACACGTTCGCTAAGCTGCGGTCAAATCCCAACACGGGAACCGCTGGCACAATCAGAACTCGTTACGTATTTCTGAAGGAGGGACTTCATAGAACAAGGAACTCATCAACCCGTTTTTAGGACAGTGAAAACAGCGGTGCACAGATAAGTACATTGTGTGAAAAATACTGTTTTTTTTTACACACGAAACATGAACACGTTATATTGCACACTGTAAACACAATCAAAGCTTCAAAAAACACAAAGAACGGGACCTTTAAAATCACCTTTCTTTCCCATTCTGACATTCAGTTTGGAGTGTAGGAGATTGTCTTGACCAGGACCACATCCCTAAATGCATTGAAGCAACTGCCATGTGTTTGGTTGGTTAGATTAGATAATTGCTTTAATGAGAAATTGAACAGGTTTTCCTAATAATCCTTTACGTGAGTGTGTGTGTGTGTGTGTGTGTGTGTGTGTGTGTGTGTGTGTGTGTGTGTGTGTGTGTGTGTGTGTGTGTGTGTGTGTGTGTGTGTGTGTGTGTGTGTGTGTGTGTGTGTGTGTGTGTGTGTGTGTGTGTGTGTGTGTGTGTGTGTGTATATATATATATATATATATATATATATATATATATATATATATATATATATATATATATATATATATATATATATATATATATATATATATATATATATATATATATATATATATATATTGTTTTTTTCCATCATCCTTTGGCTGCCCTACAGTTTATGATCACGCTATTATTCATTTAAGTGCTATTAAACCATTTAAGTGTGATAAGACGCAAAAGAAATAACTCAAATCTTGCGCGCTGTCAGAGAAGCGGCTTTCTGTGAACAAATGCCGCTTCAGTTGTTGCAGCAGTGCCACATTAAGTTCCCTTTCCTGCTTGAACAGACAAAAACACACAAATTGATGCCAAATTCCTGTTTTGTCAAGTACCCTTGTAAGCACAGTCTTAAAATATTTAAAAAGTGTTAAATTAATGCAAGTTGTGAGAAAATAGGATGCATGTCAGATCCACGTCATGTGATTCAGGTCTTAAAGTGACAGCAGCCGAATAAACCTGCTGCTGCCTGTGATTAATGCTAATCAAAGAACAAAATACAAAGAGAATATCACTTATTGCTCCTGACTGAATAACTTTTGTAGCTTTAATAAGGATTAATCTATATTTAATTTATAATTTATGCAGTGAAGTCTGTGAAGTGTTTGATAACTATTCATTTTCTGCATATATAGTATATAGCTTAGTAAAAAGATGCCATTAAACTAATATTTAAAATATACTGTCTTTATGTTATTTCTACATTATGTTGTCGATTAAATGTGAAAGTATAAAAATAATTAAAAAACTTTAATGTTAGGTGCGATTAATTACAGAAACATTTGAGATTAATTAGTTAATCATCAAGTTTCATTTTTTTACAGCACTAATGCATAAATATATACTGTACACTGTTGTAGATTTTTTTATTTATCGTTTTAAGTTTTTATTGTCGTTTATCAAGGCAAATTCATCACAACATGATAAGGATGTATTTATTTATGAGAGGCACAAGAGAAGAAACAGATGTTTGGTTCAAAACACTCACCATTGTGTAATGAAGTGGACAAATTTCTCACTGAACTGGCCAACTGGAAGCACGGGAGGATCCTAAAAATAAACATATATATACACATTGTCAAAATCATTATTTATAAAAACATCCACAAAATATAATAAAAATATCAATAACGTGCTCATACTTTACAAAAAAATCTATGGTTGATAACTTGTAGGCTTTGTGTGGCCTTGACTAGGTTGCAGAAAGGTTACAATGCATAATGAGGTATTCTATGGACGGACAGTCAAAAGCAGCCGCGTATATTCAATTTTGGAAGCACCTGAACCCCTCTTTTGTTGGACAGTAGAAGATTTCTGATGCACTGAACATGGAACAAACATACAAACAGACAAAAAGCGTAGAGAGAGAGGGAGAGAGCCATTCATGGGCTCCTGAAGCAGAAGGCATACAGTTATTAAGAACATTTAGTTACAACCTCAACCTTCAAATAGTTAACATGGTAACCAATTTAAAGCAGCCATTTGTAATAGATAGACACAATGAAACTAAATGAAAAAAGTGAAATAGTCAAATTCCAGATATCTTTCAGATTGTGTGAATAGGACACTTGCTTCAATGCATGTATTCAGGCACACCACTGAGATTCATTCTGAGAACTGATACATTCATTGTAATATAATACTTATCAGGAAACTGGAGCCCATTTTAACACCTTTTCAACCACGAAAATAAATGTAATTAATATGACCTTTGGTAAAGAAAGAACTGATGATATCAACATAAAAGCCTTGGTGTTAAAGACAGAATTGAGATTCAAGGTGTTTGGGAAGGACTGATGTATTAGAAGGGAAGGGGTTTTGTTTTCTTTTTTAAAAAATGTCTGAGGGACAAAGTGAAGAAACCGCTTTAACAGTGTGGGGCTGCACGATTAATCAAAATCAAATCGAAATCGAACCGCAATCGCGATTTGGCGATTATGAAAACGTAAAGGCTGTGATTTTAATGAAATAAATATATACCCAGCGTGTTAGTGAAGAGTGGCTCTGTGATCAGTAGTAAATGCTGCTCCGTCTGAAAGCACTGCGAGTTTGAGTCGCTTATAATGTGCGTAAAAAAAAAAAAAGAACATTTAATAACATGTTTTAACTCACTTCATATCGTCAGTCAAGTTTTTGAAATGTCCTTTTGTGAGCTGATGTGGCTTCTTATCACAGAATGAGGCAGATGATAAATTATTTTATAGTATTCTATACAGTGATGAAGTCTATGTCGATTACCACTGCATTATAATATACTTTATTATTATGAAAATACTAGAGAATGCTTTAAGAACTCAAATACACCATATATTGTCGCAGTTGTGTGTTTATTGTCTTCATGTTTAATCAAAACGTTTCTATCTTCTTTTTATTCAGCCTACAGCGCTAGCTTCACATTATGGATTTCCTGAAAACATCATTATATTACTTCTCTCTGAGGCAAATGTTTTGTTTCTGCTCAAGGGCGCCCTCTGGCCTCTAGTATGAATGAAACATGATTGTGTTTAGTGCCCAGCAATGCTCACTCCATCCTATTTTGGGTAAAAAATAGGAAAAAATAAATAAATGTATATGACAATCCATATGTTTTTCTCCAGTGTACAGGATTCAGCCATGATGTCTGATTCAACTCGTATGAATGTTTATTTTTTAATGACAAAACTCAATCAGATTCAAGTCATTGATTCATTCAGAGCCGTTACTGAGTTACTGGCAGAATAAAACATGCAAATACAACAGTAGACCTAAAATAAAACAGCCATTCATATAACTGTTAATACAACTGTTGTGGAAAGTAGGAAGTGTACAAAATGCAGTCTGTTAAAGTAGGACGTGAACTAAAGTGCTTTTGAATACCATGCTTATTGAGCAAATCTGTAATTAGTCAACTAACAGTTTTTGGCTCCTAATTGTTTCTTTTTAGGAGCCAACATCTCCCTTGTCATTTTTTCTGTCATTTTCTAGAGTGTGAAACAAACACCTATTCAAATGAACATAGCCAGAGGTGAAAAAGCACAGCTATACATCATTACACATACACAGCCAAGACTCACAGCCTGGAGGCCACAGTACACTTGTGTCACAGTGTCCCATGCCTGGACCAAAAACACAGATTCAGAGCAATACGCATAACCAGGCACATGTAAATACAGCGAGATGCACACGGCCTCACACACGTACACAAACAGATGCACATACACTTATGGATGCGCAAACACCTTCATTTGGGGGTCTTTGATGTGGCGGCTGCATGATGAGGAGGATGATGATGATGAAAGCACTGTTATATTATGCAGCTTGCTGCCATTATCCAACACTACAAACAGAGCCAGACCACGGCCCGTCTTCCCTCCACAATACCAGCAGTAAATATACATGTAATTGCCCAGCAGCAATTATCAGGCAAAATTAGATCAGTAATTACAGAGGTGAATTTAATCCCGAGTCTTATTAGAAGCATCAGGGTTGTTTCAATACACGAGCAGAGAGGGACAATTAAAGACGGGCTGCCGTGCAGATCTGAAATAGACCGTCTCCTCTCCTACAAAGAAGTGCACTACAAATCAGCAAGATGCTGAGCAGAGCTGGACCTGATCGAGAGAAAGTAAACAAGAGGACAAAAACAGCTCTGGCGTGCTTCACCTCATTTAGCCGTTTATTCACCCTTCCCTGCGAGACCTTGCGGCTGATTATTTATACTGAGGTCACCATGGAAACCAGCCATACATACTCAAACACAATGCCCTTCAAACAAGCTAGACTGTCATTGTGGCATCCTCTCCAAGTACAAGTGGTCAGATTACCAGATCAACTACCTGTGACCTTCCTGAATTTCTCCCATTTACTTCATGACACTTCTTTGCCAAATAGTGACTTTACATCATTACTGATGGTAAGCTTTTTAATGGGTTTCAGATCGTACATTCACACCACAGAATATTCTTTCCCGTTTTTCTAATAGACTGGTCTTTATGCCCTTCTCGTGTGGATATCCTCTTTATTCTGCCTTTTTCTCATATTCTCTCAGGTACAGTTTCTAAATGTTCTCTTTTCTCCTGCTCTTTCAGTCCATCACATTCACTCTGCCTCTTTCTCGGTCTGTGCACTAGATTACTCTTCAAAGTAGGTCCTGGGGAGCACCCACAACTCCCATCTCAAGCTCCCTCTCACTGTCTCTCTCCGAAGGTTGTAAATCAGTGGCAGTGAGTAATAAGGCCTTGGTCAGCTGAATGCAGTTGGTAGCAGCATGGCGGCGCGCTCTCTGGCCTGAGGGAGATGGAGCGAAGGGCACGGCAGAAAATAGTTTGAGTGATGCCTCTGCCGGGTGAGTAATGAACAGTTCGCGCGGGTCAACTCATTACACGAGTGGCCGTTTAATTATTAATTACGTGCAGCAATCTATAGCAGAAAGGACACGTTCGGTATGTTTAATGTGTGTTTATGCTTCCCTCTCCTTCATCTCTCTGTGGCGCTCTGTTATTAGCATGTGTCAGTGAGTAGCTCAAGCAGAGAGGAGAAGGGAGAAAGAAGAGCACCTCCCCTCCCCACATACACACACACACACACAATTAACACAATTACTTATTAATTACTCACATAGTGGTGGAAAGCGCATTTAAATGCCGAAGTTACCATGGCCGACAGGCTTTAACTAAATGCTGAGGAGCCCGATGCAAATTTTGAGATTATTTGAGTGTGGTAAAAGATGACCTCTCCTACTTCCTCAGATCTGCTAATTTAATGAACGAGGTTTGCTGGGATACAGCCATTCAGATCATATGTTTTGGTTATCTTGCCATCTTTATTTTACTAGAAAAAAGCTAATGGTGGCCCGGGGTGAATATGTAGGGCTGCTGTTGAGTGAGAAGACAACAACAAATTCATAATAGCTAGACAGAGCACAACAGAATGGAATGGGAAAGAATGTGGGGGTGAAACTTTTTGTTGTGGTGAAAATGTAATGTTCATGCCGCAAGATACTTGAAAAAGTGAGATCAATAAAAAAATATATTTATAATATGCCGAGTTGCTGCTCATAAGAAACATTTCTTATGATTTATAACTGTTTATAACTTATAACGGTTTTCAAAATGAATGAAAATTCTTTTTTCTTGAGCACCAAATTAGATGGATTTCAGAAGGATCATGTGACACTGAAGACTGGAGAAATGATGAAATTCAGATTTACCCATCACAGGAATATCTTACATTTCAAAATCTATTAAAATAGAAAACATTTTACATTTCAATAATATTTAGCAATAATACGGTTTAATAACAGTTCAAATTAAATTGTGGTTTGAATTCCCATTGTTTATAGATTATTGTGCAGAGTAATCAGATGCATTTTAAATCATTGCAAAAAGCATCATTGGTCAAAAACTCCAATGATGAAACACAAAAACCCAAATTTCACTGTTTGGCCCCGGCATAACATGACCAGCTAACATAATTTCACTAATCATCAGTATATGGAAAGTGTGAACAAGTACTAGTCAGGTAGAATCACTATCATTCTGATTGGATTATAAGCGTAGACTAATTGCTATAAAAGGGGGGGAAAAGTGCTTCCAATCCTTCTTGAATTAGCAATGGTTACCTCCAAAGAAAGATGTGCAGCCATCATTGCTTTGCATCAAAATGGCCTCACATGCAAGGAAAATGCTGTAAAGAATATTGCACCTGAAAGAACTGGAAACTGGATCATCAAGAACTTCAAGGAGAGAGGTTCAACTGCAGCAAAGAAGGCTTCAGGATGTCCCATAGTGTCCAGCAATTGCCAAGACCGTATCCACGTGAGGGCTCAGCTACGGAATCGTGTCACCATCAGTGCAGCGCTTGCTCAGTATTGGCAGCAGATGGGCGGGAGTGCATCAGCTCGCACAGTGAGGCCAAGACTTTTGGACAACATCAAGAAGTTGTAGTATCAAGATGAGCAGCAAAAAAGACACCTCTCTTCAAGAAAAAAAAATCAAGGACAGACTGAAATTCTGTAGAAAGTACAAGGATTGGATAGCAGAAGACAGGTGCAAAGTTATTTTCTCTGATGAAGCCTCCTTCCGATTGTTTGGGACATCTGGAAAAATGATTGTCCGGAAAAGAAAAGCTGAACACTACCATGAGTCCTGTTTCGTGCCAATAGTGAAGCATCCTGAGACCATCCAAGGGAGTGGGCTCTCTCACAATTCTGCCCAAAAGCACTGCTATGAATAAAGAACGGAATCAAAACGCTCTGCAAAAGCAACTTCTCCCAACGACCCAGGAGCAATTTAGTGATGATTTTCCAGCACGATGGAGCACCACGTCACAAGGAAAGAGCGATAATGAAGTAGCTCGGAGATCATTACATTGAAATGTTGGATCCGTGGCCAGGCAAATCCCTGGATCTTAATCCCTCAGAGAATTTGGGGTTAATCCTAAAAGGCGATTGGACAAGCAGAAGCCCAAAAATTATGATTAACTCCCAGCACTAATAAGGCAAGAATGGATCGCTATCAGTCAGGATTTGGCCCAGAAGCTGATATCCAGCATGCTAGAGCGAATTGCAGAGGTTATGAAGAAGAAGGGTCAACAATGTAAATATTGATCCTTTGCATTTTGAAAGTTTTTCATTGTTGTTGTTTTTTGATCAAATAATCTACAAATACTGAAGCAGCAAACTTTGCAAAACATGACAACATTTATTAAAAGTAAAAATATGAAGAATTACTAGCCTGACTGAGTGAAATACTGTATACAATTCCACATACATGCCACAGAGAAGTGAGTTTAACACAGAGCTGTATCTATTTCAAGGAATATATGGGTTTAACTGACCCTGACCCAACTCCTCAGAGAGATGAGGGTGAGAAAATGTGTCAGGGTTTAGCTGGGTGTATTTTAGCGCCTAACGGATGTCAAGGTTAATGCAACAACTCTGTGGTCCATAACCCTCAGTTGTCCAGAGCCCTGTCATGCTACATTAAACCAGCAAACTGTGTGTGTTTTTACACAAGTGTGTAAGAGAGAGAAAGAATGAGAAGTAAAGAGAGAGAAAAATACAAAGACATTATTTAAAAATGTTGCGCTGCAAACCGTCCGACAAACAAACACTGTTTGTACAAATAATATATGAAACAATTTATAATTTAGTCATTTGTTAAACTATGATTAATTTACTGTCAAGTTTAGCCGAAAATGTCCAAATCTGGAGTTAAGCCAATTGTTCTGTTCAAGGCCTTGACATCAGCACGGCCGAGCTCTTGCCGGCTCTAGCTCTTCAGAGCTCAAACCCTGAGCAGAGCTGATAATGCTCGCTTCATTAGGAAACAAAATATCAGCTTTCCACCCCATTAGGGACGGCTTCGTACATGGGACACAGACTCACCTCATCAACAATGCACTGCAATAACTGAAGAGGCTGTGATAGAGGGGGGTAGGAGAAAAAGAGATTAGACCCCATACAACGTCCTTACAGTGCAAAGGAAATAAAATCATTAATGCAATAAAACAGGTAGCAATACAGCTTAATCAAATGCACTCTGACTCGGGAAAAGCCATTTGATCTGTAATGTTTTCTTATTTCTAATGGCACCTAATCTGAATACAGGCTGTTAAGAGCGTATTATTATCTGGTATTAACTTCAGAGGGAAGCAACCAAGCGAAGTGAGAAGAAAACTGCGAGGGGTTGCGAGAGGAGCCACCTACATCTCCGAAAATACATGAAAAACACTTACCATTAAGGAGCCCTGGTTCTTTTGAATCTGTACAGAGAAAAAAATAATAGAGAAAAGGATTTAGGTGAGAAAGCAAGCTACATGCAATTAGCATGTTACAAATCACAAGCGTTGCACCAGAACATTCTTATGATCACAGGCGGAAGATTAATAAAACCCTGATGGTAATGTATGGGCATGATGTGTTAACATCGTTTACATAATGAAAACAGTCACAAAAATTCTGATCCTCAATTAGGATAAGCTTCGCTTAGCCTTTTTTTTATTATTAATGTCAATTTCCTGCATTTTATTCACTTCCAGGTTTATATGTTTGACTCAAGTACACTCATGATACATATATATATATATATATATATATATATATATATATATATATATATATATATATATATATATATATAGAGAGAGAGAGAGAGAGAGAGAGAGAGAGAGAGAGAGAGAGAGAGAGAGAGAGAGAGAGAGAGAGAGAGAGAGAGAGAGAGAGAGAGAGAGAGAGAGAGAGAGAGAGAGAGAGAGAGAGAGAGAGAGAGAGAGAGAGAGAGAGAGAGAGAGAGAGAGAGAGAGAGAGAGAGAGAGAGAGAGGAAAATAAGTATTTGAACACCCTGCTATTTTGCAAGTTCTCCCACTTGGAAATCATGGAGGGGTCTGAAATTGTCACCGTAGGTGCATGTCCACTGTGAGAGACATAATCTAAAAAAAAAACCCCTGAAATTACAATATATGATTTTTTAACTATTTATTTGTATGATACAGCTGCAAATAAGTATTTGAACACCTGTCTATCAGCTAGAATTCTGACCCTCAAAGACCTGTTAGTCTGCCTTTAAAATGTCCACCTCCAATCCATTTATTATCCTAAATTTGATGCACCTGTTTGAGGTTGTTAGCTGCATAAAGACACCTGTCCACCCCATACAATCAGTAAGAATCCAACTACTAACATGGCCAAGACCAAAGAGCTGTCCAAAGACACTAGAGACAAAATTGTACACCTCCACAAGGCTGGAAAGGGCTACGGGGAAATTGCCAAGCAGCTTGGTGAAAAAAGGTCCACTGTTGGAGCAATCATTAGAAAATGGAAGAAGCTAAACATGACTGTCAATCTCCCTCGGACTGGGGCTCCATGCAAGATCTCACCTCGTGGGGTCTCAATGATCCTAAGAAAGGTGAGAAATCAGCCCAGAACTACACGGGAGGAGCTGGTCAATGACCTGAAAAGAGCTGGGACCACCGTTTCCAAGGTTACTGTTGGTAATACACTAAGATGTCATGGTTTGAAATCATGCATAGCACGGAAGGTTCCCCTGCTTAAACCAGCACATGTCAAGGCCCGTCTTAAGTTTGCCAATGACCATTTGGATGATCCAGAGGAGTCATGGGAGAAAGTCATGTGGTCAGATGAGACCAAAATATAACTTTTTGGTCATAATTCCACTAAACGTGTTTGGAGGAAGAAGAATGATGAGTACCATCCCAAGAACACCATCCCTACTGTGAAGCATAGGGGTGGTAGCATCATGCTTTGGGGGTGTTTCTCTGCACATGGGACAGGGCGACTGCACTGTATTAAGGAGAGGATGACTGGGGCCATGTATTGCGAGATTTTGGGGAACAACCTCCTTCCCTCAGTTAGAGCATTGAAGATGGGTTGAGGCTGGGTCTTCCAACATGACAATGACCCGAAGCACACAGCCAGGATAACCAAGGAGTGGCTCTGTAAGAAGCATATCAAGGTTCTGGCGTGGCCTAGCCAGTCTCCAGACCTAAACCCAATAGAGAATCTTTGGAGGGAGCTCAAACTCTGTGTTTCTCAGCCAGAAACCTGACTGATCTAGAGAAGATCTGTGTGGAGGAGTGGGCCAAAATCCCTCCTGCAGTGTGTGCAAACCTGGTGAAAAACTACAGGAAACGTTTGACCTCTGTAATTGCAAACAAAGGCTACTGTACCAAATATTAACATTGATTTTCTCAGGTGTTCAAATACTTATTTGCAGCTGTATCATACAAATAAGTAGTTAAAAAAATCATACATTGTGATTTCTGGATTTTTGTTATTTAGATTATGTCTCTCACAGTGGACATGCACCTACGATTACAATTTCAGACCCCTCCATGATTTCTAAGTGGGAGAAATTGCAAAATAGCAGGGTGTTCAAATACGTATTTTACTCACTGTATATATATAATGCCTTTTGAACAAGTTATATATGATTGTCAAAGAAATATCCAGTTTTTTTAAATCCCCGGCCTGTGATGCGTTTTGAGATATATATATATTTGAACACCCTGCTATTTTGCAAGTATATATATATATATATATATATATATATATATCTCAAAACATCACGCATCACAGGCTGGGGATTAAAAAAAACTGGATATTTCTTTGACAATCATATATAACTTGTTCAAAAGGCATTATTTTATATACATTTTCATGTATAATCAAGTGATAATAAAACACCATACATAGCATTTCTGTTGGAAAGGGGAGACCCATTGAAAGGTTAAAAAATCTTCAGGAATGTTCTATTTTGCACCCTCTTTACTGAATACAAGTAACCATCTGAGAGAGAGTTTATCTTTGAAGTAGAACGTTTTCACATATTTTGTTGTTTGAAACTAAATGCAATTTTTTCACCTGGTCACATGAGGCCAACGCTCCCCTCATGCAATCTGGTCTAAACTTTCTGCCTGGAACGCATAATTTAACCTAACAGCTAACACTGTGAAGCCACTCTGATGACATATTAAGCAAGTCATTGATTATCTTTCTCAATTAAACACGGCCCAGCTCTCTTTAAATACCTGGAGACGCTGGACCTTTAATGTAGGAACTAAATAACACACAGCATTGCCTGAAACTGCGAAGCATGGCAATAACCAGACAGTTAAAGGCATAAATATTTGTTTGTTTTTGCGCTGTTTTCCAATTACACCACTGGAGTAAGATTAAATACTTAAATGTGATCTCCACTAAACAATCAAGACGACACATCAGCTCGGCTCCTTTTTTAAAATGTTAAAGTGCTACAATTCCTAAATGGAAATTTAATGCAAAGCAATGAGAGATGCTTTTCCAAAGTAGTAATTTAAACGCTTATTTATGTAGGTTTTACAAGAAAATAACATTTCTGTCTTTCTACTTTGATATTTTACGTTTAATGCAGTGTTACTTCTTGTTTCTTTGTAAATATTTGTGAAATTTACTAGCGATTTCTGTGTGAAAACTGTTTCAAACTATAAAAAAAAGTCAGTGTATAGATACAATTAAAAAAAATGCTGATAGAGGCAAAGATTGTCCAAACAATAATAGTAAGGTGAAATATACAAACAAACCAGCCTCACTACATTCCAAGAGTGCTGATATTTAGTAATGACACTGCGATGCATCTCTGTTTGTATCACTCCACTTGTCTGTATTTGCAATGTTCCAGACCAAAGTATGTGAGTTGTGTGGAGAGGAAGCAGAGTTGTGTGATTTTGCCAATGCTTTCTTTCACTCCAGAAACGCTCACAATGAGGTTTCATCAGTGACCATGTGGTGAAAAATGAAAAACCTGGAGTGGAACTGAAGCAGAGTGACAACAGAACACTTAGTCCTCATTTTTTCTGAACTGCAAGTTACTCAATATTAACTTCTTGTTTACAGAACTGCATAAAAGCAATGTCATACTCAAAATTGTGCTGTTATACTAAATATGGCCACGGCTGTGATTACCTTCAGCCTCAACAGCTTGTTGTACAACAACACTCTTGCTAGGGTGATATTGCTTAAATATAGCATTAAAGCTCTGGGAGAGCAAAATCATACAGTATATTCAGATGAATATGGGGCTTAAAATGAGCTGAAACCAAAACAGCCGGAAAACAGAAAAGGCAACAACAAATCAATCAGGAGGAGAAGCGCTGGAGGCTGTATACACACGCCAGCCAGTCTGCAGTCTTCAAAGATTTTCCGAGCGAGCCATCGGGAGACGCCATTAACTCCTGACAAAGAATGCAAATTAATCCCAACATGGGGTGAGACGAAATTAAAGAGCCTTTTATAATCAATGACAAGATAACACATAGAAAACACTCACACCCTTGCAATCATGCATGCACTCACACACAAAACAGCGGCAGAGTGCGGCTGGAGCGGGGGCAGGGCATCAGAAGTTGATGCAGAAATACAGAGGGCATCGGGAGAGATCTCGCCGCACAATGGACAATGACTCTGCGAGCGTGTGTGTATGTGTGTGTGTGTGAGAGAGAGAGAGAGAACAGACAGATGCCTGGGCTGATGTGAGTGACAGGCCAGGCCTGAGGTAGCGTGTGTGCTGGCTGGGTGGCGTGTGCAAGCGTGTGTGCGTGCGATGCCTGCAGGTGAAGAGTCTGCAGCACCATATGGAGCTGTGAAAATTAACATCAAGAGCAAAAACGCTCTAGCAGTGGGAGGTTTAGCTCTCCCTCTCTTTCTTACTGACTAACCCCCTCCCTCTTTCTCCTTCATGCTTCTCTCTCTCTCTCTCTCTCTCTCTCTCTCCATTTTCATTCCATATGAATTCTAAAATGCAGGAACAGGGAAAAGGGAGAGTAAGAAAGATTAAAGGAGGAAGTAATGAATTAATGGGGTGTGTATACATGAAATGCTTCAGTATAATGCCTCTGGCTCTACGGGCCAAGAACAAAAGTTTTGCCATTCATTGGTTTCAACCGCTATCACTTTATCTGATAATGATATATGATGATGCACTCGGAGAAGAACCGCAGACCTGAATGGATTCCCATATCTCTGTCTATGAGTATTTTTGTTTTTATTTTGATGGGTTAGGTAGAGGCCAATGTCTAAAAGACACATTTCGGAAGAGAAATACTGTACAATATTTAACATCAAAAGATCCAATCATGGTTCCAGACACTACGAGGGTATGAAGTGTTTGTGTGTACATGTGAATACATTAGTTTATGTAATAATACTCAGTGGATTAACATGATAATGGCCCTGTTAATAGATAATGCTGGAGAGCAGAGAAAAACAATTTCAAATGAGACGAGCCTCGAGGCCCCGGGATAATGCACACACAAATGCAGGCCTCTAGCCTTCTAATGTTCTTTCTACCCATCAACTGTTCATCAGCTCAAACTGTTTGTTCATCCTGTATTTTGTCTTCCTATTTGGTTACAAATATCTACACTAAAATGGATTAGACCTTATGATTAATCAGAGCACTCCACGTAATGTCCTTTAAATTTCATGTATTGCACATCGATATTATATTGTAACTTCTGCCATTGTGCACAATAGCTTTACATCAAGTTATGTGTGAGATAAAGTACAAACACACACACACAACGCCAAGCCCAGCCTCCGTGACTGTTCGATGCTGAAGGCTTTGGCTCTAGATGCAGCCTCAAAATGTTTCTTTCTGATTTCCCCTGCATGCCCTGAGTGGCTGCTTTGTTTTAATATGCTAATTAACCCAACAGGCATGCTGGGAGTAATTTATTGAGCATTAGTCAACATTTCCCTCATTAAACTCACTGCTCTCTTACATGCAGAACTTTAAAAGCCTAGAGTCTGATTAGGAAAAAAAAAACTAGGGCACTGAATCAGAATCGGGTATACAGTATATTTCTACACGCACACATCTGAAAACTGTCACCAAACTAAATAATTGAAGTAACATTTTACAATATAATCATTTTAAATGTATTAACATTTATTGCATACGGCATTATAAACAAACAATGAACAATACTTTTGCAGCATTTATAAATCACTTATGCTCACAAAGTCCATATTAATTTGATCAAAAATACAGTAAAAACAGTAATACTGTTAAATATAAATACAATTTTTATTTTAATATATTTTAAAAATGCAATTGATGTAAAATCTGAATTTTCAGCATCATTACTACAGTCTTCAGGTGTCACATGATCCTTCAGAAATCCTTCTAATATTATTATTTGGTGCTCAGGAGATGTTTCTTATTATTATCAATGTTGAAAAAAGTTGAGCTGCTAAATTTTTAGTAATTTTTCTTAGAATTTTTAATGGATAGAAAGTTTAAGAGAACAGCGCTTTTGACCCTTAACATGAACCTAGATTAATACATTCGGTCCCACTTTATATTAGGTGGCCTTAACAACTATGTACTTACTTACATCAAAAAATAAGTACAATGTGCTTATTGGGTTCATATTGTATTGTAAAACACTTTAGCTGATATTGAGATGGGATACGAGTAAGGTTAGGGACAGGTGTGGTGGTATGGGTAAGTTTAAGGGTAGGGTAAGGTGTAAGGGAAGGGTCAAAGGTATTATGTAATTATACTGCACAACACAATTATGTAATAATAATGTAACTACAGAAATTAATTACAGACGTAATTACATGGAGGTAATTTTAAAAATGAAATTACAATGGAAAAAACAGCAAATATACACAATAAGTGTATCAAATGATTAGAACGATTAAAATGTTAGTACATAGTAGTTAAGGCCACCTAATACAAACTGGGTCCATAAATTCTGTAAAAGTATTACTCATGATACCTCATGCATTACTGTCATAATGTCAATGAAATTAACATTTTTGTAAAGGCGTTTACCATGTACAAATTAAGAAAAAAAAAACGCAGTTTACAAAGAAACAGAGCTGCCTTTAATAAAAAAATGAGAGGTTTAAGAATCAGAAACTCAGTCTGCTGTTCATAAACAAAACAATGAGTTATATAGACATATTCAGAATAATACTGGTATAGATTTAACTCATACGGCCCCGATATACACTCACCTAAAGGATTATTAGGAACACCATACTAGAGGCAGAGAGGAAGTGGCGCAAAACTAAAAACCCTACTGACCTGACCCTGTATCAGTCTCTCCTCACTTCCTTCTCTGCTAATGTCTCCACTGCTAAAACTACATACTACCACAACAAAATCAACAACTGCTGTGACTCTCGTGCACTTTTCAGAACGTTCTCTTTCGCTCCTTTGTCCCCCCCCCCCCCTTCATCAACTCTTACAGCTGACGACTTTGCATCATTTTTCACACAAAAAACCTCCTCCATCAGCAGCCAATTCTCCACACCACAAACCGACACGCACATCTCAACAACCATCACACATACGCTCCCCTCTTTTTCTCTGCTCTGTGAAGCTGAAGTCTCCAAACTCATCCTTTCCAACCACCCCACTACCTGTCCGCTTGACCCTATCCCCACTCACCTCCTTCAGGCCATTTCTTCTTCTGTTACTCCTGCACTCACTCACATTGTCAACACCTCGCTTCACACCGGGACCTTCCCCATAGCATTTAAGCAGGCTCGGGTAACCCCACTGCTTAAGAAACCCTCTCTGAACCCAGCACTTTTAGACAACTACAGACCGGTATCCCTTCTGCCCTTCATTGCAAAGACACTTGAGCGAGTTGTGTTTAACCAGCTCTCTACTTTTCTTGAACAGAACAACCTCCTGGACATCAACCAATCCGGCTTCAAAAGCGGCCACTCAACTGAGACTGCCCTGCTCTCGGTTATGGAGGCACTGAGACAGGCAAGAGCGGCTTCCAAATCCTCAGTACTTATCTTACTGGATTTGTCTGCTGCTTTTGACACAGTTAACCACCAGATCCTCCTGTCAACTCTCATGAAGATGGGCATCTCAGGAACTGCTCTCCAGTGGCTCAAGTCTTACCTCTCAGGTAGGTCCTTCAGGGTGTCATGGAGAGGTGAAGTGTCTAAGTCACATCATCTAGCCACTGGAGTCCCACAGGGCTCAGTGCTTGGACCACTTCTCTTCTCCATCTACATGTCATCACTGGGATCTGTCATTCAGAAACATGGCGTTTCCTATCACTGCTATGCCGACGACACTCAACTCTACTTCTCATTTCAACCAGATGATCCCACGGTTGGTGTTCGTATCGCTGCCTGCCTAACAGACATTTCTGCCTGGATGAAGGAACATCACCTGCAACTCAACCTTGCAAAGACAGAACTGCTTGTGGTCTCAGCCAACCCAGCACTTCATCATAATCTCTCCATTCAGCTAGGATCATCAACCATAACTCCGTCCAGGACAGCCAGGAACCTTGGAGTTGTGATTGATGATCAGCTAAAATTCACTGACCACATCACTGCAACATCCCGGTCCTGCAGATTTGCATTATACAACATTAGGAAGATTAGACCCTTCCTATCAGAGCAGACCACACAACTCTTGGTCCAAGCTCTTGTTCTCTCCAGACTGGACTGCAATGCTCTTCTAGCGCACTATCAAACCCTGATCCAGAATGCAGCGGCGAGGGTGGTCTTTAACGAGCCGAAGAGTGCGCACGTCACACCTCTCTTCATCAATCTCCACTGGCTGCCAATAGCCGCTCGCATCAAATTCAAGGTGCTGGTGCCTTCAAAGCAAAAAAAAAAAAGCAACCACTGGCTCTGCACCAATATACCTAAACTCGCTTATTCAGACTTACACACCTTCCAGGAGCTTACGTTCTGCCAGTGAACGACGCCTTGTGGTGCCATACCAGAGAGGCATGAAATCACTCTCACGGACCTTTTCCTGGACCACCCCACCTGGTGGAATGACCTGCCTATTCTCAATTCGAGCAGCCGAGTCTGTAGCCATTTTCAAAAACAGCCAAAGACACGTCTCGTCCAGCAGTACCTGACCAATCAAGAATAGCACTTAACATTCTATTCATTTTTCTGTCTGTCTAATTTATAAAAAAATAAAAAATAAAAAGTCCTGTGTGTTCTGTGTTAGATTAACTGAGACTTGTTACAGCACTTGCATACTGTAGCCTTTGACTGTTCTAGTTGCTTCTATTGCTCTCATTTGTAAGTCGCTTTGGATAAAAGCGTCTGCTAAATGACTAAATGTAAATGTGATGCAGCCAGTCAGCAGGCTCTCTATGGTGCTGGTGTAGAACCGTGTGAGGATGTGGTGGTTCATTCCAAACCTCCTCAGTCGTCGCAGGAAGAAAAGGCGCTGATGAGCCTTCTTCACAACGGCCTCGTGTGGACGGACCATGAGAGTTCCTCTGTGATGTGGACACAGAGGAACTTGAAGCTGCTGACTCTCTCCACCGGTGCTCCATTGATGGTGATGGGGTGGTGTTCTCTCTCATTCCTCCTGAAGTCGACCACCAGCTCCTTGGTCTTGCTGACGTTGAGGGAGAGGTTGTGCTCCTGACACCATCGTGTAAGAGTGTGCACCTCCTCTCTGTAGGCTGTTTCATCATTGTCAGTGATGAGACCTACCACCGTCGTATCGTCAGCAAACTTGATGATGGTATTGGAGCTGTGGGTTGCCACACAGTCATGTGTGTACAAGGAGTACAGGAGTGGGCTGAGAACACAGTCCTGAGGGGCTACAGTGTTGAGAGTCAATGATGAGATGTTGCTGCCCATTCTGACCACCTGGCGTCTGTTTGACAGGAAGACCAGGATCCAGCTGCATAACAAGCTGTTTAAGCCTAGAGCCCAGAGTTTCAAGTCAAGTATGGAGGGGACAATGGTGTTGAATGCTGAGCTGTAGTCTACAAACAGCATTCTCACATATGTGTTCCTATTTTCCAGGTGGGAGAGAGCAGTGTGTATTGTAGATGAAATGGCATCATCAGTGGAGCGTTTTTTTGCGGTATGCAAACTGCAGTGGGTCCAGTGAGGGAGGGAGAACAGAGCAGATGGAGTTTCTGATTAGTCTCTCAAAGAATTTGCTGATGATGGGGGTCAGAGCAACAAGACACCAGTCGTTTAAGCAGATGATTTTTGATTGCTTCAGTACAGGCACAATGGTGGACGTTTTGAAGCATGTGGGGACCACAGACAGGGAGAGGAACAGGTTAAAAATGTCCGTAAAAACTCCAGCCAGTTGGTTCGTGCACGCTCTGATGACGCGGCCCAGAATGCCGCCTGGACCCACGGCTTTACGGATGTTCACCCGCCGGAAGGATCGGGTTACATCCGCTATGATACAGAGAGTGTACCAACCTCTGCATCTTCAGCCACGAGCTCGCTCTCCGAAAGGGTGGTGTTAGTTCCCTCAAAGCGAGCATAGAAGGTGTTTAGCTCGTCCAGGAGAGAGGCAGCGGAGGGCATAACTTGCTTGTTTATGCTCCTCCGCATTACCGGAGTTAAAAGTGAAAGTCCGCGCATTGAGTGCCGCGCGAACATCCCCATTTAGCCACGGCTTCTGGTTAGGGTACAGCCGTATTGTTTTGGTCGGAACAACGTCTTCTACACACTTCCTGATGAAACACGTCACACTATCAGCGTAGACCTCGATGTCGTCATCAGAGGCCGACCGGAACATCTCCCAGTCCGCGTGATCAAAACAGTCTTAGCATAAAGTCTGATTGGTCCGACCAGCACTGGATCGTTCTGAGGGCGGGTGCTTCCTGTTTCAGTCTCTGCCTGTAAGCGGGCAGAAGGAGAACGGAAGAGTGGTCCGATTTACCAAATGGTGGGCGAGGGAGGGATTTGTAGCCATCCCGGAAGGGAGAGTAACAGGGATCTAAAACTCGGTTCCCTCGTGTGTTGAAGCTAACATGTTGATGGTATTTAGGTGCAATACATTTGAAGTTGGCTTTGTTAAAGTCCCCGGTCACAATAAACGCAGCCTCAGGATGCGCCGTTTCCTGCTCACTTACTGTCCTATACAGTTCCTTTAGTGCCCGGTCTGTGTCGGCTTGTGGGGGAATATACACAGCTGTGATGATGACCGCTGTGAATTCCCTCGGTAGCCAGAATGGTCGACACAGAACCATGAGAAATTCCAGATCAGGAGAACAGAAAGACTTGATAGAATGTACGTTCCTCTGATCACACCAGGATCTGTTGATCATAAAACATACACCTCGCCTTTGCTTTTCCCTGAGAGCTCCTCTGTCCATTCGATGCACGGAGAACCCCGTGGTTTCGATGGCCGAATCTGGAATCTCAGCAGACATCCAAGTTTCTGTAAGGCAGATAATGCAGCAGTCCCTCGTCTCTCGTTGGAAAGAGATCTGTGCTCTCAGCTCGCAGAGTTTGTTGTCCAGAGACTGAACATTAGCCAGTAAAATACTGGGAAGCGGGGGTCGGTTTGCGCGGCGTCTTACTCTGATGAGCACACCGGCTCTTCTTCCCCTTCTCTGGCTGCGTTTCCGCGGTCGGGCTGCCCAGACAAAGGGCTCCGCTGCAGTGTTTGTAAACAGCGGGTCGTCATTGAAGAATTTAAAGTCCGGTTTTCGGTGTGCAATTGCCGAACCAATGTCCAAAAGTGACTGTCTGTCGTACACAGTAAGGCAGACAGCATCCAAGACAAAAAAACACAAGAACTGTAAACAGAACAAACAAAAAACTACAATGTTGTGACGGAGCTCGCAACGCAGGAGCCATCCTCGGCGCCATCTTGAGCAGAATATATGTCATCCCAAAATCACATCCCAAAGATAATCTATTGGGTTGAAATCTGGTGACTGTGGTGGCCATTTTAGTACAGTGAACTCATTGTCATGTTCAAGAAACCAATTTGAAATGATTCGAGCTTTGTGACATGGTGCATTATCCTGCTGGAAGTAGCCATCAGAGGATGGGTACATGGTGGTCAAAAAGGGATGGACATGGTCAGAAACAATGCTCAGGTAGGCTGTGGCATTTAAACGATGCCCAATTGGCACTAAGGGGCCTACAGTGTGCCAAGAAAACATCCCCCACACCATTACACCACCACCACCAGCCTGCACAGTGGTAACTAGGCATGATGGATCCATGTTCTCATTCTGTTTACACCAAATTCTGACTCTACCATCCGAATGTCTCAAAAGAAATTGAGACTCATCAGACCAGGCAACATTTTTCCAGTCTTCAACTGTCCAATTTTGGTGAGCTCGTGCAAATTGTAGCCTCTTTTTCCTATTTGTACTGGAGATGAGTGGTACCCGGTTGGGTCTTCTGCTATTGTAGCCCATCCGCCTCAAGGTTGTGCGTGTTGTGGCTTCACAAATGCTTTGCTGCATACCTCTGTTGTAACGAGTGGTTATTTCAGTCAAAGTAGTTCTTCTATCAGCTTGAATCAGTCGGCCCATTCTCCTCTGACCTCTAGCATCAACAAGGCATTTTCGCCCACAGGACTGCCGCATACTGGATGTTTTTCCCTTTTCAGACTATTCTTTGTAAACCCTAGAAATGGTTGTGCGTGAAAATCCCAGTAACTGAACAGATTGTGAAATACTGGCACCAACAACCATGCCACGCTCAAAATTGCTTAATTCACCTTTCTTTCCCATTCTGACATTCAGTTTGGAGTTCAGGAGATTGTCTTGACCAGGACCACACCCCTAAATGCATTGAAGCAAATGCCATGTGATTGGTTGCTTAGATAATTGAATTAATGAGAAATTGAACAGGTGTTCCTAATAATCCTTTAGGTGAGTGTACTTCAAGCAAAATCGAAGAATGATCTGATGTGACGTTATTTTGAACAAAATCAGGCCAAAAAGAACTCAGTTTGGAGTTTGTTTTGGGAGATCGAAACAGTCTTTCCTGGAAAAGTTTGCTATGGCTGGTAAACATCTTTGTACTACCATTGGTTTGTGGTGTTTACATAATAGGAAGGTGTGCGAGAAGGCTCTGCCTTCTTTTACGTAAAAATCTTTTCTGCTTTATTTCTCCTGTTCAGTCCATCGGGGTCAGACGTCCTAGAGATCTGCTTTATAGTAGAAAATTAAGTTGCAACCTAGTTCTGATGAAACGTTTTTTTTCATGTTTAATACGGTAAAACTGCTTGATTTTAAGCAATCTATTGTATAAAGTGTTATATAAATAAACATGATGGGACTTTACTGGAGTGCAAACATATACATGTTGCAATGATCAGATGTTACTATGATCAGATGATTTTCTTATGCTTTATTAAAATGCTTGCTTCTTAATTTTGTTATTGAGAGGAAAGCGCGCAGCACATATTTACATATTCATCTAAACGCCGCTCTGGGCAGAATGGGTGGCATCAGATGTTCAATAACGGTATATCGCTGGTCACATATTTCAAACTTCGTTTTACCCCCAATCGAAGAACGAAAAAGAACTTTGCTGTGAGTAAATCGGGGCCTTTAGAGTTGCTTTTACGTCAATCATCTTGTGAATAATTAAGCAAATACGGTTAAACTTAGCCCCCTGGTTTATTTAAATAAGAACATATTACATACATAAGTAAGTAGATTAAAAATACTACACAACATCTATTCTACATCATGTCATACTACAGACACCATAAATTAAATTGACATGCTTTGTGCATGGGTGCTATGTGGGTGCTATGTGGTACCTAAACTGGGAACCCTCCAAATGAATCTGTATTATAATCCGGGTTTGTCATTCTTAAAATGGGATAATCTTGATAAATCCCTGCATGAAATCTGATTACAGGGTTGATGGGATTGAGAAATGGAGTAGGTCAGCAGGACTGTATGTAATGTAAACTGAGTAAACAAGAGTGGGATGAGCAATTGTGCAATGAACAGCAAATTAATTACTAGATCTTGAGGGAACTGGTGTCTGCGTGCCTCCAGGGCAAAGAAATGTTGAGTATTCAAAAGCTGAACATTAAATTTGTTAAACTGGTATCTGGTTTGATGAAGCAGACTCACCTGTGGATATGGAAAAGAGCCCAGCGCCAACTGCAAATGAAAGAACAGAGGGAAAGCTAACTTATAATGAAGTACACATGTATATTCACATACACACTCACTCACAAACATCTGCATAAGCACATGAGCTTTCAAATACACAGCTATGACGGACAATGTCTCAAACAGGATTTCTGGACAATCAAATCTGCTTAACATGAACATATTAAAATCAATTCCTTAATAATAAATGACATAGAATAGAATTGTAGAATTGTTATTTTCAGGCATATTAATTGCAATTAAATGAAAATGTATAGCAGTTTACATTCATATTAAATGTAATGAAACTTTAAACTGCTTTTTTGACCCAATTAAGTAGGACTTTGGCCGGGTGCACACTGTGCGATTTTGGCCACCTGAGACAAATTTTGCAAATCCTAAAAGATTCCTCTGATCCTAGGGTAAAATCTGAAGTCTTTGATCGTTAGTTTGACACCGGCAGCCGATTAATGACGCTGCGATCAAATTTTATCTCCGATGAAATTCTGGCAGTGTCAGAACACAATCCTGCAGTGTGACTTTTCCTACGACGACCGTCACATTGTCTTTGTTTTTCAAGACAAACTATGACCAAAATGAGCGCTTGAGATTTCTTTGTAGCTTTGGCATACAGTCTCATATTGTTTTGTTCTCTACGCTGTGCAATGAATCTCTTATTGACATTGTGTTTATACTTTGTTGGTTATAATGAAAGGATTCACAAGCACGCAGAATGCCGAACAAAAACTCTGCCGCTTTAAGCGGTGTTGAGTGGATTATGATTAACTTAAACATCAGTGATTGGCCACTGCGTTCACACGTTCAACAGATATGTCTGTGATTGACTACAAAGCTCAACGCTGCAAAAACACATTGTATATAGAAACCTTTGATGCTCTTCACAAAGTGCTTACACAACTCTCACGGGAGCGTTTTGAAGCAGTGGCTATTAGCAGGCACTGGAACTGCAGAACGACAGATATGGTCACATTAAATTATCACCTAAATCTTTTGCGAGACAAAGATTCACTTTGGGGGCTGCCAAAATGTTTTCAATGCAGGAAAAACCCTGTACAAGTGCGCATTCAATACAATTAAGTACACATATTTTTCACAAGGGTTTAAGAAGCAGTAGAGTTCTTAATCCTGCCTAAATCCCAACATCACAGTAGGTGTGTGTACATCGGCAGGCGTTAATATGTGAAGACTACAGCACATGCTGAAAATCATAATAAAGAACAGATGTAGAAAAAGCAACAAAAACTAAAAGCAAAGACAAACTATTTTCAAACCATACTTTGATTACATTCCAGTTATTTAGAAAATTAATCCAACTCAAACCACAGTGTGTTCATTTATTAAATCAAGCATACCCATCTCAGTTCAGGAGGTGACTTCAGTTCATTAGTTAAGAAATCTGCCAACAGAACACAGATGTACTTCACCCAAACTGCTTGAACACTCCAGGCGCCGAGACGAATCGATCACGTCTCTAACAACATAGTAAGGTCAATACGAAATCATAATCAGATCAATATACTGTTTATCAACTCATGATAATGTCAATCCATATGACCCATGATATTTCGCTCCCTAAACATCTCACTGATAATATCTAACAGTGTTGATAAATGCAATCAAGGAATTGACTCGAGGGATATAATAACAATTCATCACAGCCAATGAGAACCGCTGACAATTACAAAATGGGAATCAATAAAGCCAATGAAAACTACCAGCATGGCATTCTCAGTACATGAGTCAAACCACCGTACTAAAATCTAATGCACTCATACGTACATTTCATGCAGCTTAGTTTCTGCTTAGAAAAACATCCATTACAAAAAAATTAATTATACTCATACACCTCTCCTCTTTTCTTTTTTAGGAACACACACATACACACACACACACACACACACACACACACACACACACACACACACACACACACACACACACACACCTCTGAAGTAGAGAACACAGCACTCTAATTACTGGACGTTCTGCTGGCTGAGTGATTGATAGCGTTTTGCCACACTGACTCCACATCTTTCACTGTTACACACACAAAACACACACACTCATTTTCTTAAACGTTTCACTATACACACACACACACACACACACACACACATTTCTTCCTTAATAAACACCCATAGTATTTATTAATTCTCTTTAATATAATGAATACACAAATACGCAAACACAAAAGCTCATTCCTTACTCTATGCTCTCATGGGAATTCAAGGGGAGATGGTCCAAAAGGATAGCAGAGCATAAGAGTGAGAGAGAGAGTGTGTGTGTGTGTGTGTGTGTGTGTGTGTGTGTGTGTGTGTGTGTGTGTGTGTGTGTGTGTGTGTGTGTGTGTGTGTGTGTGTGTGTGTGTGTGTGTGTGTGTGTGTGTGTGTGTGTGTGTGTAGCAGTCAGTGGGAGATCTTGAGTGTGATCCATGCATAGCTGTAGGCCAACATCTGTTTGGACAGGCTGCCTGCAGGGACCATCAACAGCACTCAGCAGAAACACTAAGACACCGGTCCACTCGAACTATGAATGCTGGGCCATGTGTATAAGTGGGAAGGGGCGGGCGATATGACTAAAATCTTATATCGCGATATGAGCAATTTTATTTCACGATAACAATATATATCATATAGAGTTCATTTTGCTTTAAATAAAGTTATATTAAAAAAATGTATATTGAAATTTCATAATTCTTGTCACCATTTACAATATCTAAAAAAACAAATACTAGCCCAAGTAAAAAATAACAAGCTTACTGAAGAATTACAAGCATATAGGAAAACAAACTACTGTATGGTTCCGAATACAAGACAATGTTTTTTTTTTCTTAGAAATACATCTGAAAAAACTAGTTTGTCTTATATTCAGGGTCTAGACTTTTACATGTCAATAATACACCCGCAGCAATAGGTGACCCCAAATACGCGTAAAAAACGAGTGTGCAAAGAAATACGGTGTGTCAGAGTGTAATGTTAGAAGATCATGAGCATAAAAAGAAAAACGCAAGCAGTCACAGAAAAGCTTACCGTCTAAGAACCGTGTGACTGTTTGCATGCCTCGCTGATGGGACCAACTTTCAACGTACGCGATTATAAAATGTAAGGTGGTACCCAGATTTGAAAACTACAATAAGATTTCACTTCTACTGTTAATACAATTTTGGTAGGCTACATGGTTTTCACTATGAGATGGATAGCCTAATTGTTATATAATTCAGATGGGCTACAGGTTATTTTTATGGTATGCCAAAAAGTGTTTATTTTTTAAATGTGATAGTTTGTACATTTGACCAGTATTTATCATACTTTCAATACAAAAATTTAAAAATGAAAATATGCAACGAAAATTATTTTCAAATAAAAGCATTTTCTTTATAAAAAGAAATTCTTCATAAAATACAAGACTTTGTATTAAGAAATAAGAATTTTTACATATAAATTGTATAAAGCAATCGAAGTCCTCACACCTCTCAGACAGTGCTCAGAAACAATCTCTTTGTGCCCGCATATAGCGAAATGATGTCTTTCTCTGCTTCTTCAATGGTTTATAATCACTTGTTTTTAAAAGGTAATGCTTAAAAATGCATTAAAATGATAAGCTTTTAGTGACCACACAGCACAGCAACATCACGTGAGCATAACCGCAAAAAAGACGATAGTCCAAAATCTCTACCAGTTGACAAATTTCTACCGGAATATCGCCCACCACTATATGTAGGGATATATAAGAAATTATATTACTGTTTTACCTCCATGAAAGAGATCCCTACGCTCCACACATCTGAGTGGATACCATACTGTTCCCCAGATATCCGCTCTGGCTAAAGAAGCAAAGACACACAGACACATGAAGGATCATTATAATGCAGCTTACAATGAAACATGAATTGTGCTTGGAGTATAACTGGCATTGAAGATCACACACACATTCATCCCTTTGTGCAGTGGTCCTTGGAGATTTATTTAACAAGCTCTGTTGTCTATATGAGTGTGTGCATGTGTGTAAATTGTACTTCTGAAAGCATTAGATTTTTCTGGCATTTTGATTTATTTTTATTATACAAAACATTATTTGCTTTACAAACAAATATGTATCACTTATAAAAAAGACCTATGGCCTTCCCTACTCCAGTAAGTAGAAATTCTGTCTGAAAAGAGGCAGAAATGAATACTGCTTACCGCCATGTATGCATTGGTTCCGACATATGTTTTAGCAATGGAGTTCACTAACTGTGGAAGAAAGCAGGATAAATATTGGTTACACTTTATTTTAAGATGTCCTTGTTACAGTGTAATTATACATTTAAGTACTGAGTGGTGGGATGCCAGACAAACTTAGCCCCGCCCACAATTTTTTTTACACGGGCAGTTCGGTCTGGACTTGATCCATAGAGAAGTAATTATGCCCGAACAGAAATATTATATGTATTAACAGAAATATAATATTATAACACATTATATATTTTGGCATTTCTTCCTGGGTCTGTATATCACATTATTGGGGTCGCTTCAACCCGCGGACTTGGCAACACAGTGCAGTTGAGTTCTGTTGACATTTGACAACTAACGTTATGCGTTGCTCTGATTGGTTGTAGGTCTATCCAATTGAGGTCTTTCCTGGTTCGGTTTAAACACGCCCCATAATCACAGCCCAACGGAGCAGTATCAGACTCAAATTCTGACTAGAATTGAGTATGACGACGTCAGGCTAGGTTAGTGGCATTTAATTATGCAAAATTCACTGGGTTTTTTTATAGCAAGCACGGTCAATCCTTACAATTTAGTCAACCAACCATTTAAATATAAAAAACGAAACTTTGCATTGTGTACTTGTCCGCATAATGAAAAATAATGAAATAAAAGTATTTTGAATGAATAATATACAGATAGTGAGCAAAGAGAAATCCCTTTATAATAACTGAAGCTGTCAATCACTTAGCATGAGCTTACTTCTGAAAAGAAGATATGTTAAGAAATGTCATAATGGAAGTCAATGGTAACCAAAACTGTTTGGTTACAACATTTTTCAAAATGTTATCTTCTGTGTTCTAAAGAAGAAATTCATATAGGTTTGGAACAACATGAGAGTGAATAATTGATGACAAACTTTTGGGTAAACTATCCCGTTAAGTACCAAATTAAATTTTTAAATTAAGAGTTATGGTTTCGTTCAAATCTCTAATCTCAGGTATGAACAATAGTAATAGTAATGCAGTACTATCACGGTTATCATTTAAAAGGATCCCCCAGAGTTAGAAAAGTCCATACATACCATCAATAAGTGACAAAATAATGCCAACATTTTCCTATTTACATGTTGTGATGTGTATAGTTACATCGTGTACTAAGACCGACGGAAAATTTAAAGTTGTGATTTTCTAGACTGATATGGCTAGGAACTATACTCTCATTCCTTCGTAGTAATCAAGGAACTTTGCTGCCGTACCATGGGTGCAGCGGCGCAATGATATTACGCAGCGCCTGAAAATAGGCTAACTTCCATCAACATAACCAACATGACAACCTGCTTGCACAGGGAGCATGCTGGGGACTATTTTCAGGCGCTGCGTAAAATCATTGCGCCAGCTGCACCCATGATTATTACGCAGGAATGAGAGTATAGTTCCTAGCCATATCGGTCTAGAAAATCCCACTTTTCATTTTTCATCGGCCTTAGAGAACACAATGTAACTACACACATCACAACATATAAATAGGAAAATGTTGGCGATATTTTGTCACTCATTGAGCAGTAGGCTAGCTGGAGCCATTTACCTTCAGTCTTTGTCTGACGCACCCATCGCTAGCCTAGCTTAGCACAGAGTTATGGCACGCACGGAGATGAGAATGGTATGTATGGGCTTATCTAACTCTGGGGGATATGGTGAATAAGCCAAAATCTCAAAGTCGGCGTGTTTTAAATAATGAACCACAATTATTTACAGTGTTTACAAATCTAGATTCATGTTAATTATTAAAAAATATTTTTCTTAACTGCCAACTCATGTTCGTATATAATACATTAACATAAATGTATACTTGAGTCTTGAAATGTATTAGTACACCCAGAAATTAACGGTAACCTACATTAAAGGTGCAGTGTGTAGTATTTATGAGGATCTATTGACAGAAATGCAATATAACATACATAACTATGTTTTTAGTGGTGTATAAAGATCTTGCATAATGAACCGTTATGTTTTTATTACCTTAGAATGAGCCATTTCTATCTACATACTAGGGCTGTAATCTCCCAGTCCTTCTGGCTCGACCAAAATTTAGATTTTTCTGCTTTCTATTTTTTGCAGCATTCATTTCATCAGTTTTGCCACGTTCATTTCATCAGGTGGAAAGCACTAATTGCTAATAGGGGTGTTTTCAGAGCACCCCTGTTTCACAGGTAACAGTCTGTCTTCAGAACATCCCCCTTGTTTTCATTTATTTTGGATTAGCCCAACCCACTGGAGAAGAGAGACAGATTGAAGAAACGTTAGGCTATACTTTGCTGTATATTATTTATTTAATTGTAAGCGCGTTTTCCTAGTCAGTCCTCTTCTACCATGTCAATAAAGACATCGGCAGTGTGGCAGCATTTTTTAAAAATAGAAAATGGGGAAAAAAGACGAATGCAAATTTTGCAAGCAACAGTTTGCATATCACAGCTCGACGACAAACATGTCATATCACCTAAAACCGGTAAGCTAACCTGTCTGCGTTAGGCTGCCCCGTCTGTTTTGAGTAGGCTATATGAACATATCAGAATTGCCATATTTCAATGTTTTTTTATTTGGAGCCTAATGCATGATGCGCTGTGGCCACTGTTTATATTAGTTTTGAGCCTATGCTTTATTTTTCAGTTATGCACTTTATTTAGTTTCTGCTCTTGATCTGGATTGTTTAATAAATATTCCTTTTTCATTAAAGTGGACGTGCCTTTTGTGTTTAAGAGTAAAAGCTTTAAGTTAATAGTCTCTTCGTGTCTCAGCCGCGAAGCTGAGCTGATCCTATGTTACAGCTGCACAGAGTGGCTGAAATTATAGTGTCTGTCAATTATAATACATATGACAAAAACAATTGTCTAAATTATGTTGCATATTCCGCAAAAGTTCTTGTGATAATATCACTAGTTGACAACATAGTACTATATTTTCGGAAGTCATAGGCTATGATATTGCGCAGGTGCACGTGATGCAACGCTGTCAGAGCCGACAGACTCGTGTGTTAGACTCATTTCAGTGCAAAATAATCAGGTCAAAAACGATTTAATATACTACAAATAGCCTAGTCGTTTTTTATGTTTATTTATAATTAATTTAGGCAGACAGCTAATTAATTTAATGGTTTTTAGTCGAAAATTTCAGGACTTCAGTCGGCCAAGATTTTCTTTGGTTGATTACAGCCTTACTACATACACCGCGGGTCCCCTTACAGTGAAGTCGCCATTTTGCACCGTCAAAGTTCTACAGGAGCCCTAAACGGACAAACTGCTCTACAGAGCGCCACTAGCTACTCTCTTCTGTCTCAGAGGACAACATCTTTGTCCTGTGTCGGCCACCGTAGCTTCTCTATATGCTTTGATAGGGAGGAGGGAGGAGGGAGGAGGGAGGAGGGAGGAGGGAGGAGGGAGGAGGGAGGAGGGAGGAGGGGTGAGCGGTTGCAATTCACAACCTCACCGATAGATGCAGCTAAAATTTACACAGTGCACCTTTAAGAAATGCTGTAAAAGTTGTACAATAAAAAAATGCATTGTTGTTTATAATAATTAATGCATTAACTAATGTCAATAAATTGAACCATATTGTAAAGTTTTATCTTCAAAACTAAACTACCTAACAAACAGATTCCTTTTACTCATCCTAATAGCTGATGGAGATCTTAGCAGTGACAGTATTGGATATCTAGACTAGTACCATCACACACACACAACCTCAAAGGTGAAACATTATCCCCTAAACATTATGTGTACAGCCAACAATAATATAGAGAAGCTGACATATTCAGTCCTCTGACATAGGCAGCACAGTTATTATCTCTGTTTAAACATTGAAATTCAGTACAGATGTGACAGCAGGTGACCTGAGCGCGCTGCCATAAGCTAAAGGACACAGTAAGAGGAACTGATTTAAATTTACTGAAAAGAACATGTTATTGTGAAGTGTTATTGAAATGCCAGCCTGGTTTAATTTTAGTTTGTACTCTCACAGGAGAGAGACAGTGAGATCCAGGCACAATGGCACATGTCAGCAATGACAGGACAAACATAATGAGAGCGTTCCCCCGCGGCCTGACGTGCGCCGGTGTGCGTGTGTGTGTAAGTGAATAAGAGAGACATAGGTTTACTATACAGTGTCATGGTCTGAACGGGCACAGAGGAGAACGCACACGCACACCTCATCCAGGGGTCAGCTTCAACTAGAATCTCTTCAGGGAACATGGGTATGAATATTAATTAAAAGAGGGCTGTTTGGAGTGATTGGGCTCCTTTGTTGGGCTCCTGAGTGTATTAGAGGTGGAGAGACTGATGCTGACTTTCTCAGTCTGAGCTATTGTCTCCAGCCACGCGCACACGCACACGCCGTCACTCACATGCACTGAATATCTGCTCAATGTGGTAATTAGAAAGAGCGAGAAGTGAGAAGTGAGGAGCAATCTAGGGGGTATCTGGGGGTTAGCGAGCAAAGGCACAAAGTCCCTGGAGGAATGAGACGAAGAGGAGAACAGAGACATGGAGACTGAAGGGACAATGGATGATCTGATCAGACTGTGCTCACAACATACACAGACATACACAACATGAGAAGCACTTGTGTGAGTATACACATTCATGCAGACAAACAAACATGCACACAAATAAAATCACAAGATACAAATTAAAACATACTTGCGTGCTAACTCCAAAGTCACACAGCTTGACCTGACCCCGTGTGTTAACCAGCATGTTGGATGGTTTCACATCTGCGCAGAGAAACAATGCATTATGTCAGCATCAAATACCACTGTGACTAGATTACTTCTGCAGTTCAATCTGGTAGAGTTTAACTTTTAATGTAAATGTAACCAATACTCTTTGCATTAAGTACAAACTAACACTCCTTGTATTAATAGTTAACTCTTAAGTTAGTTTGTCGAAGGCAAGGATTACATTGCACTGTGATGCTGTGTGTCATTTCTGTGTCTGTTTTGAAAATTAGAGGCACAATCAGCAAATTAAAAATGAATAAACAACAAATGTATTACACATCATTGTGTCACACAATACATAAAATCAAATCTGACTCTGTATATGTCTAATTATAAATACTTAATTTCTGTAATATGATTACATCATTTAGATTGACCTGTAGGTCATTACTACCCAGCATGTCTGTTTTTACGTACACTACTGCTCAAAAGTTTGGATTCAGTAAGATTTGTGAGTCTTTTATGGGGGGTTTTGAGTCTCTTATGCTACAGACTACAGGCAGTAAAACTGTAATATTGTAAAATATTATTACAATTTTTAAAAAAAAACTGTTTTCTATTGAAATATATTTTGAAATGTAATTTATTTCTGTGATGGCAAAGTTAAGTTTTCAGCAACCATTCATCCTTCAGAAATCATTCTAATATAATGATTTAGTGTTCGAGAATCATTTCTTATTATTATCAATGTTGAAAGAAGTTGTGTTAACTTAATATTTCTGTGCAAACCTTGTTACATTTTTAATTGATGAATAGAAAGTTCAAAAGAACAGCATTTATTTGAAATGAAAATCTTTTGTAACTTTATAAAAAATTCTTTATTGTTACTTTTGTTCAATTGAATGTGCCCTTGCTGAATAATATTATTTATTTTTAAACAGTGTACTTACACTTACACATGCCTTAAATGACATAAATGAAGCGATTATTGTATATTAAATTACTATTATTTCAAATGTTTTACAAGTTACATAAAAGTGGCTCTCTCACCTCTGTGTAAAATCTTCAGGCTCCAGAGGTATGTTAATCCTTTTACCACCTATTGACACACACAAACGTACATACTCATTGAAAACAAACTCAGAAGAGACTCGGTATGAGTGTGTCTATATCTGCTGTCTGTAGAGGATAGAGCTGTAAATTATCTAAACAGTGGCATATCTTTGATTATTGTGAGAAAGCGTGAGGGAGAGGGTAATGAGGGTCAGAACCGGGAGTAAATGACAATTCAGCACTAATAAAGTGTTACAAAGAAATAACACACATATACAGGGCTGAGGGCTGGCGCGTGCCTATAGGCGAACTAGGCAGCGGGCTAGGGAATTATTGCACTTATAAATCAACAAGTTATCCCCCCATTAGTTATATTTAAATCTTAAAAAGTTAACTTTCCTCCATTCTTCCTAGTAGTACCACTGCCGTCCCACTTTTACAGCGACATTGGTCTACATGCAAAACACTCGGATGTACCTCCAAAAATATCATCTAAACAAATTTATAAAACTAAATCTGGACATTAATACAAAAATGATGACTTTTACTGCTGGTGATGACTAATGATTTTAAAAGCCCGACATGTGCTTCTGAAAGTTAGGCTTATGCATGTATGTGAGAGAAAGCGGGGGTGAAATCATGTAGCTCACCTTATTGCATGCATAATATTGTCGTACACAATATATTCATATTTATAATATCTTTAACCGCTTCGAAGAGCTGTGCATGCACAAGTGACGAGATTTCGGGTGTACGAGCACCGCTTGCATACCGCCGCTTCACCTCTACTAGAATTAATTGGCCACATTTTGTGTGTCACTCATTGAAAATGAACTAGAGACTCGTGGTTTCCATGTCTTGTGCAGTCTAGGATCCAGTGTGAAACTGTCTATGTCAAATTGGTACTGCTGCTGGCCCAATAGGAATTCTCTCAAATCTTCCAATGTCCAACTCCGGGCCTGCATATGCTTATTATACTATATAATATAATAATATATAATATAATAGCTGCATTTGCAGCTGTACTAGAGCTTGCAGATTTTTGTAAATAAAAATAATAAAATTAATTAAAAAACAGAAAACATGCTTGTATGCTTTTATTTTAGTGCAATTTTATCAATTAACAAAATCTTTCACATGCATCTCAAAGATCGTGTTTAATTGTGAGTGTGAAGTGGGGGCAGCACAACAATGTTTTGCCTAGAGCGGCAGTTGAGCTTGTGCCGGCCCTGCACATAGGAGTCACACAGGAGTCTGAGCTGTAACACATTCTTGGATATGCCAATATCTCCCAGTTTTCAAAATTCTCTGATATGCTTACTCGGCAAAAGTTTCAAGACTTGAAAGGACTTACTGCAACAGCAATCCTGCCCAAAACATGCTCTGGGATTCTCCAGTAGACATCCAGAGAGCCCCCTATTTCAAAAACAAATAATTCAATTAAATTTGTTGATACGCTGAGTGAACTTCCTGTGCAAATGTTGCCTCCCAGATGCCTGACAATGTCAAAACAGATGAGACTCACCATCCATAAACTCGGTGCATATTGATATTCTGTTCTCCACAAAGAAAGCACTGTAGAACTTTATGATGTACGGAGAATCACACTGTAAACAGAAAATCAAATATATCAGAACCATCACAAATCAACTCACTAACACTATCACGAACTTGATCACAAATGTACACTACTGTTCAAAAGATGCTGACCAAGGCTACATTTATTTGATAAAAAGCACAGTAAAATTAGTACCACTGAATTATTATTGCCATTTAAAACAACTAGTTTCTGTTCTAATATATATTAAACAAACACGTTTTATTATTATTATTATTATGAATGTTGAAAACAGCTGCTTAAAATCTTTTGTGGAAACTGTAATACATTTTTAGGATTCTTTGATGAAGAAAGTTCAAAAGAACAGCATTTATTTGAAATAAGCCTTTTCTGTCACTTGTGATCAATAAATAATACAATTTCCCAGCTGAATAAAAGTATTAATTTCTTCTTCTTTTTTTAAATCTTGGTAGTTTGAATGGTAGTGTATGCATATTTATAGAATGAGGAATCTGTGCTAGTTTATGGCAATATAGTGATATAAACATTTCTTTATGGTTATGAAAATAACATTTATTTATACTTTTACAACCCTCTGCAGACACACTGAAGCTCGAGTCACCATTGGCTAGTACATTTTGTATTTTACTCACCAGACTTTTTACATGAAATGCAAGACATTTTTTTTAAATAAATATAATATAAAATATATATATTTTTAACACTATTAAAGTCAAGTAATAAGCTATCTGTAATAAAATAAGAACAAATAATCAAACTACAGGCAATAGCACAAATAAATAATAGAACAAAGATCCTAATTAAATAAGCAGTGCTTTTCAGGTTTTACAGGTAGATCTAACAGTAGTTAGATACAGATTATTTAGATTAGGTACAGAAATTGAAGAAAGTAACCTAATCAAATGTAAAATGACACTGCATAGTCTTCACTGTATAAATTAAATATAGACGAATCCTTAATTAAAGTTACAAAAGTTATTCAGTCAAGAGAATTGAGTGATTTTTTTTTTTTACAGTGAATCTTTTGTTTGATTAACATTAAAAACATAGACAGCAGGAACATTAGGCTGCTGTCACTTTGAGACATATTGCATGGATCCAATAAACTGATACTGTACACGTGCGTTTTCTTTCTCTACTGTTTACAAGGCCCTAGCAAGACACTGATTAGCTGGTTCAGGTGTGTTTAATTGGGGTTGGAGCTAAACTCTGCAGGACAGTGGCCCTCCAGGAAAGAGATTGAAGACCCCTGACTTAAGTCATAACCGACTATGTTTACTAGGATACTCGTCAAGACAGACATTTTGACACAATTTTGTGTAAAATTGTCCGTTCAAGCGCAAGACAACATGAAAGAGAGCTTAATTCAGTATTCACATACTGTCAGACGCAGCTTTCTGGGCGCGAGCATCGGATGAGAAGTTTTTTTGTTGCCTCAGCATTGTAGAAGGTTGTTTTATAGGCTAACTGTTTATTGACTAATTTGCATTATTCACCTGATGTTGTCAATGATACTTTATTATAAAGAAAAATATACCACTGATGAAAAAATGAGACTAATTGTTTTCCTTAAGTATTTGGTTGGTAGTTATTTATAGTAAGCCATGTGATGCTAATGACGCAGTATTTCATTCAGTATGTGAAACTGGCTGATTATGCAATGTGATTGGCTCGTTGCGGCACAGGGTGACTGGTATCAATTCAAGTCTATCTAGCAGCTGTTGTCAGAGCAGGTTACTAGAGCAGATGGACTAAACTACACTGGCACTGATCGTTGAATAATTCATGACACTTCTTTCATACTTATCACGGTCATACACCTCAAATACACCTAATCTGAAATCTGAAACCACACACAGCTCTAAACGAATTTGGTTTTCACCTGGAAAAGGACTCCAAACTTAATCAAGAATAAAGAGTCCAGAGCAAATTATTTAGAGTATTTATGCGTGTTACTTTTAACTCTCAATGCTATATTCATCTCTCACTCAAGTATCGGTATCTTCAAGGACAGAAAACTAACAAAGTGACACTTGAGTGCTTAAGAGAGGGCACAAGGCTTAAAATGCAAAGTTTAATCAGAGGATACAGAATTTTAGCAACAAGTAGTTGATCACACTGGGTCTGCACATTTACGAAATTAGGTCACTGCTTTTATCCTCTGAAAAGAGGACTACAGATACAGATTAAGTAATCAAGCACAGAGAAAAAAGGGTCAGACCTTATAAAGGATCTCAAGCTCTGACATGATTTGCTTCTGCAGCTCCACCGTGATGTCGAGAGGAATAACCTGGAATACAAGCATAAGGCCCTCGTTTGAACAAACACTCTCAAATTGAACTTTATCAAATGTACAACCCATTTACACCCAAACAGAACTCTCAAGCTAAATAAATGATATTAAACCCACATATGCAATAATAGACTCTTTACACACAAGTGTAATTCCTTTACCCAACAATTTTGCATCAGGAAAATAGAACTTGCAAAAATAACTTTTCTGATTGTAATCATCCTCATGAACTGCATCAATACTTCGGTTTCAGCTCACTTTGAGGTTGAGAATGGATGCTTGAGAAACATGCACAAAGAGTTTCTCTTCAACCAGTATTGACAGGACAATCAACCATCTTCCGTTTAAAAAAAGCAAAGAGACATTCTAAGGCTGTACTTTCATCCAATATTACTAACGTTTTGAACTAGAAACATGTTTTTGTTGCAACCAAGGCACTTGCTCTCTCTCTCTTGCCCACTTTTGTAACGAAGCAGAGACTAGCTAAAATGCTTCTTTAGTTAAGGGTAGATTATCAGCCTCCCACTGAAATAATTGATTACAGGTAAGGCAGTAAGGCAAGGCCACACAGTTAAAGCTCAGCAGAGATCACTTACAGCCTTAGCCAAATAGATAGCCCTGCTCGAGCAAACCCAGGCAGTGCGCAGACGGAAAGATGAGCAGACACAGCAGAAGAAATGAAAGGAAAGGAGGACAGATAGGAGATAAGACATAAGAGAAGTGAGAGGATAACTAAACAGATGTAAATGAGGATGATGAGAGAGGGGGAGGGAGAGGGATACAATGTGAGAAAAGAATGGAAGAAATTACAGAACAGAGAACGGCTAAGATGGAAAAAGAAAGAGCCTCTCTGGTGTATGAGGGTCACAAGGTCTCAAACAAGCTTAACTGTGGCGGCGCGTGCAGGAGTGCTGGATTTGCTCTTTTGTGCTCTTCAATTAGCAGAGCACCATTAACATCTCTAGCAGTTATTCATCGCATCCTGCCGTAGTAAAGTCCACCTGTAACAGAGCCACTGAGGTCTTGCTCCGAGTTCACCTCTTCTGCACTGCAGATTCTTTCTTTTTTTAAAGCAAACTGGCTGTATGGTTTTCTAACCCATTAGTTGAATGCGAGTTATAATATCATATGTTGAGTCTTTGGAATGTTTTTATGGTTTTCATGTGAGCCAAGTAATTCTGAACAATAAGCCAAAATGCAATCACAAAATATGTACAAAAATGTTATTATTTAAGTTACTAAAGAGCATCAGTGAATTCATTTCACTTAATGCAATGTTTGAGCGGGACACTTTCAGTTCCAGAGCTTGAGGTTATAGACATAGTTTATATTTACAGACATATGTATAGTTTTACCTTCACTGCTACAATTCTCTTCCCAAGCAGGTGGTATGCTCTGTCAAAAAGGAAATAGTTATGATTAATGTCAATGCACACATTAATGAATAAACAAACAAATAAATGGTATATACAAACTAATGTTAAAATGCTTGGGTGCAGTGAGATATTTTTGATTTTTTGAAAGAGCAAGGACACATTAAATTGATCAAAAGTGATATTAAAAAGACATTTGGGCAATTCCGCAGAAAACTGTCACATCCATAACACCAACACAATGCAATGGTATTTAGTTGGCGTTATGGATGTGACATTTTTGCGTGGAATTACCCATTTACACGGTTACAAAAGATTTGTATTTCAAATCAATTCTGTTCTGAACTTTCTATTCAAAGAATATATCACTGTTCCTTATTACTTATTAGATATTTATTATATATATGCGTTTAAGCATATTAAAAGTGTCCAAATACTTTATGAGGCCAAAAAATTCAAGGATGGACCATCAATAACTGACATTCAAGGATGGAAACTATGTTTTTGAAAACTATGGTTTTGTTTAAATCAGAGCAACCCGAGTCATCTATATGACTAAGTAAGACACTTAGGTGCTTTTTAAACATTTGTATTTATTTACAGATTATCAGCATCTAAATCGCTACAAAAAAAAGAGCTCAGAGGAGGGGTGTCCTCATCCTAAGTGTCAAATGCAGGTGAGGTCAACCTTGAGTCAGTCACCTGCGAAACCTCAGACATTCTGAGCTGTGGAGCGTTATCAGCTCCGTTCCCGTTTCAGTGTGAGCTCTCCCAGACAGGCCTCCTGTTACAGGTCGAATTAACGGCAAAGCCGCAATTATTTAATTATGATCCTTGCTCATTTCGAGCAGTGGATCTGGTTACTGCAGTAGGTGCTGAAGAGGGTTTGGGTTACAATAACCCACGACACGGTCCATTCCACCAGATAATATACTATAACAACAGACAGCTGCCAAACGAGGGTGGATTCAACAACACAGGCGCACTGTGTGTGTGTGAACACGAAACAAAAACAAAAGAAAGAACAGAACAAGAAAAATAGTGATTTGATTATGATGCTCTGTACGTAGGTGCGTATACATCTGCAGTAAACAAATTCGTAATGGTTTGTGTTTGAGACAGTGCATGTGATTTATGGGAAATAGATGGCTGATCTTGTTACAGCTCCAGACACCTCGTAACTCCAGCAAGCCTTTAATTAATGTCGCTCTAAGTGACGCGACGGCTAACTTCCCTCATTTAGGACGACGACACTCGATCCCATCTCACCTCACAGTCCTCTGCAGGTACACTTTACACTTCGGAAGATTCTGAGCCATTCAAGATACAGAGCATGATACGCCCAATATGTGCTTATTGGGAACACATATTATTAAATTAATATGTATGGAAAATTAAATCTTAAAGGCCTGGTTTCACAGACGGAATTAAATCAAGATTAGGCCTTAGTTCAATTAAGACATTTAAGTAGTTTTTATAAACACGCCTTAGAAAAAAAATGGGACTAGGCTTAAGCCTTGTCTGTGAAACCAGGGGAACGTTTTCTAGTCATTTCTGATCAATTGAATAGTCAAACTCAAGTGATATCACCTGTTAGAGGTGGTACGGCTTAATGGGTAGTGACGGGTATAGCTCAGGCCTGATTATCGGAAGTCGGCCCACAGTTGCTATAGTTCCACACTGTGCATTTAGCGATTCATAAGCCATCACCATTGTGCCCTTGAGCAAGACACTTAACCTTAGGTCTTTCCACGGGGATTGCCTGTGTAATATGTATGTTTTAAGTTGCTTTAGGATAAAAGCATCTGCTAAATGACTACTAACTGCTTACTAATGCCAACCAATGATGTCGTTTAAATGGTCGCTTCAGGACATCCTGAACAGTAATGGATCCTACTAAGCCCATTAACAAAGTTCAGCTAAAGTCCTTGAACTTTGACCCTGCTGAGTAGTCATGCAGGGATGATTTAAGACTGACAGACGCATGGTCAGAGCGAGGCGACGTAGTGACGTGTGGTCCTGACCCCCGTAAATGTGTCCCTATTCTCTGTTTGTTATTTACACTCCAGAGCCCAAGGTAATGAAAGCTCTGTCATGCAGTATTCATGGACCTCTAGAAGACAGCCATCCCATGCATGTGCGTTTGCAGACGAACACACACGCACACAACCACACAAACAGGTTTCGATTACAGTGGCCAATGCGGACCAGACAGTTCTCTCCGTCTCTTTCTCTATGCCATCTAACCTGAGATGACCAGATGATCACCTCACCTGAAAAGAAAGCCACAAAGAGAGGTGCGCGAGAAGAAACAAAGTCTACACCAGTGGTTCTCAACCAGTGGGTCATGACCTAAAAATGTGTCGCAGATTAGTTCTAATAGGATACATAACAATCAGTAGGGAAAGAACTATGCTAAATGGAAAATAATTACAAATAATAATTTTATACATATATGATTTGTGATTATTTGCATTTAACATTGTTCATAAACAATGTATGCATGTATGTATGTGTATATTATATATATAAATCCATATCTTTTGTTGTTGATTTCACAGGCAGTGTCCAATCAAACTACAGTATTTTGGTAATGTGACATGGACTGGTTGACGTCCTCACTAAACAAAACAATACATGGTGAAAGACAGTATGAACTGGATTACATTAATTATGGGTTGACTTGGTTTGTACTGACCATAATGTGTTTATGAGAGGTGAATTATTGGTTGCCGAGAGCACAAAACCAATTCAAGAGAAAATTTAGAAAGTGGCATTTTCCTACAATCTATGCAAATAATTTTTCAGAATTTCAGTCTATAAATGTAAGAATGTTTGGTTTACTTTATCTTGTATTGGATATGTAAGACACAGGGTTATAAACACAATAACAACATCAAGGGGTGCAGGTTAGGTAAAAGCCTTACAAAAAATATGTATTTATTCTTAAGAAAAGCAATTTAAGCAAATACCCTTGGCTCCATCCTATGTGCAGTCTGATGGTCACAAAGGTATGTGTTTTGCATAAAGGAGAGTGTGTGTACGTGAGTGAGCACAGTAGAGGTGATCGAGGACAGCTGTGGAGATGGATGGGAGACTGGCCTAAATTTCCCTACGAGCCACATCAGAGATTATATTACATTACATTACATTACATTTCACCTGCCGCTACCTGTACTGCACTGCAGCTGTCAGTCTGAGCAGGAAACACAATAACTGTTTCCTTTCTTTAAAGATCATGAATATGCAGTGAAAACTAAATAAATAAATAAAAACAAACATTCCTGGTATTATGATCTTTTAGAACAAATTATACACCTTTTTGCAATGTGAGATCAAAGTTACCATTAACTATTAATGGATGTTCCATATAGACCTAAAAAGGAAATGTCTTTGTTCAGAACAGGTGTATTTCTTATCCATCATTTAAAAGAGAAAAAAAAAATAGAAAATGGTTTGAATGAAGAGATGATGAATGCAAAATTCAGCACTTTCTTTTGTTTGAGGGGGAAAAAATAATTCTAGGCAAACACATTTAGTGCTGAGCTTGTCAGACTGCATTCTTGTTTGGGTTGCAGTATTGGCTTTTTTAAAATGGTTGAACAATTTC
>CM042239.1:31699894-32017394 GCA_023566225.1 Romanogobio albipinnatus
AACCAAGAGTACTGTCACGACTGAAAATGACACTGATTTCATTAGAGAGTTCCATAAACAATTAATTAACATTAAGTTACTTACATTTTAGATGCAATATTGACTGTTTTTGTTCGATTTCAGGAGCAAAAATAATTCCAAACAAAGATAACCATAACGCTTCTCACAGCAATGGTGTGTTACTGAATGAATCATCCATTTGAATGAATGACTCAATGACTCACTCATTAAGAAGGTCACCTGCTGCCACCTACTGGTGGTTTAGTTTATTTCTTATTTGTATATTCAAACATATTTAAAAAAAATCTCATTACATTATTTAATGTAGTTGTACTTTTTTGTGTGTAAAATATTTAATTTGATTGGCAACAGCCCTATAGTGTCTTATTCTAATTTAATTTCTAGATCAAATAAAAAAATAAAAATAAAATGAAAGCTGAAGCATAGCCTATATTTAATAAGATTATGGAAAAAATGCCCTTTATAAAAGGTAAAAATATCACAAATATGCAGATTTAAATATGTCAAAGCTGATTGAACACTGATGAGAATATTGCTTCAGAATAAATTATATTTACAACACACAAAAAAAAAAAGAAATCCGGACAAGCAAATATTTTACTCGGACAAGCACGTGAACTGGCTTAATGTAGAGCCCTGCCTAACCCTACCCTTAAACTTACCCATACCACCACACCTGTCCCTAACCTTACCCGTATCCCACCTCAATATCAGCAAAAGTGTTTTGCAATACAATATGAACATTGTACTTATTTTCTGATGCAAGTACATTGCAGTTAAGGCTCTCAAACAGAACATGTTTTTCAGGTTTGAAAACGTGAGGTACACCCCACTGCCTTTTTTGGTTGACGCTTTTTAAATTTAGAAAAGAGCAGTGCGCTGCAGATTTTTTATGTTGCTAGGCAACCTTCAAATTTTTTTTTTACTTCAGGCGCTCAGAGCACTCCTACAAAAACGCGAGGTGCAGCAGGCTACAATGCGAGGCGCCCGGGGCGCATAAACAGCACGCAAAGCGCTCACTGCCAATAGAAAACTATTTAATAAAGGTGGCTATCACTGCCTTCTGAAGCGAAGCGATGCATTTGTGTAAAGAAAATATCCATATTTAAAACTTTACAAAATACAATTTCTAACTTCCGGCAGACCGTTTCTGTATTAAACTTACGGAAAAAAGTATAATGCCTTGCGCAGTTCAAAATGTTTACGCTACGTCTGACGACATTGCACACCAGTTACGCTTGTCAGACGTAGCGTAAACATTTTGAACTGCGCAAGGCGTTACACATTTTTTCCATGAATTGAATACAGAAGACTGTCCTCTTGAAGTTAGAAATTTTACTTTATAAAGTTTTAAATATTGATATTTTCCTTACACAAACACCTTCAGAAGGCTTTTATTATCCCCCCGGAGCCGTGTGGAGCAGTTATGATGGATATAGATGCACTTTTATGGACTTCAAAAAAAAAAGAGCAACATTCACTCCATTTTAAAGCTTGGAAGAGCCAGGGCAGTTTTTTATATAACTCTGTGTTCGTCTGAAAGAAGAATGTCATATACATCTAGGATGACTCAAAATTTAAGATAAATTAGGGTTACACTTTATTTTAAGGTGTCCGTGTTACAGTGTAATTATAAATTTAAATACCGAGTAATAATAATTAACTACATGTAGGGTTAGGGTTAGTAGTGTTTGGTATAGGATTTGTCGCATGTGACAATTTCACAATTTATAGTAATTACTATAGTAACATGTAACAAGGACACTAAAATAAAATGTTACTGAAATTAGTCCTACACACAAGCCTTGTAAGGACCAAAACCTGAAAAATGTCTTGCAATGAAACATCTGAACAATGTCTGGACTGGAGGAATGGCAACCATAGTATAAGTGGAATAACTGACTATGGGCCCTCGGATTATTAGAAAAACAACGCACTGCCAGGGCATTGTTATGTCTGATGTGAAACATTCTGCTTTTATAAAACTGCAGAAAAGCAAACACGATATTTACTTAGAAGTAAATAAAATGTCTTAAAACCATTATTATTATCATAATCATCATCAACAACAACAACATTCATATTAGGAATATTGTTAATAATAATAATAATAATTATAGTATTATTGTAAGTAATAGCTGTTAATATAATAACAATAATAATATTTATGATGAAAATGACTAAATGTTGTTGTTATTATTACTATAATTATTATTATTAATAACAGCTGCATTTTTCATTAACAAAAAAAATTATATCATTGCTATATATATCTGAACAATCCAAATAAAGTCATTTGTTTGTGATTGCTAATGCGACTGGTTAGGTGTCAGCATTTGTGTGTGTTATTGTAGGGGAAGTGTTTCCCCTTGTGAATTGGACCTGATGTGAAGCCAATGCTCTGCTGACAGGCCTCACCCCGACTACAGGGGCCCAATGCAGGACTTTTGATTAGGCTAAAGTATGGGAGAGAGACATTGTGTGTGTGTGTGTGTGTGTGTGTGTGTGTGTGTGTGTGTGTGTGTGTGTGTGTGAGAGAGAGAGAGAGAGAGAGAGAGAGAGAGAGAGAGAGAGAGAGAGACAGTGTGTGTGAGTGTGTATGCGTGAGGGAGGATGCTGGTGCTCTATTAACTGTGCATGTTACTGGTGTCACAGGGGATGTGACTGTCTTAATTGTCTATCTGACACACTTTAGTTGACAGACTGGCCTGCTAGGGGCCTGTGGAGGGGGGAGAAAAGGTGACACGGAAAAGAGGAGGGATGGTCAGCAAAAGGACACAGCTCTGATCACTCAAGATAAAGATCTTAACCATACCACAGAGAAAGGATCAGTGAACAGACCGTTAAGAGCAATCAATAGATGCTTTTGCATATTCACACAGAGAATCTACAGTGACAAATTAAATGGGATAAGTGAAGCATCACGGGTTGAGTGGTCCTGATGATACTGTACATTATATGTGTGTTTCAAAAAAGCGTGTTGTGAAGAGAGGGCTACTATACCTGTCCATTCGTCAAAATCTTCTTAAGCTCAGCTGAAGACTTCTTTAAACTGCTGAAGCAAAAATACAAAGTATGAAATTGTTTTACTAGAAGACTCAATAGAAGGCTCTGCATAAATCTGACATGCATCACTGCTGAATACACACACACTGGCCTTCAGACTGCAGGTCTTTGTCCTGTGCCAGGGGGTTTCATTATCTCAGACCAGATCCAATTATAACTGACAAAATGTTTCTGCTGTGCTGTATGTTTAGGCTATGAAGGCTTGGTGAAACATAGCAAAACCAATGTTATTCACATATGGGGCAGAAACAATGTAACCTCAGCATCTGTTTTCAGGCCTTCTCACTTGGGTCTCTCCAGCAATTAAAAGCTTTTCTAATATTAACGTGGAACCAAAAGCTCTTTCCTGATCATAACCCTTCTTTTTTCCAGTGATATTCCTCCGACCTTTACTCTTTTGTAATGTCTCTTAGCCATCTCTCTTTCTACAATCTTACTTCAAATCTCCCTCTTGCTCCCTCTACACTACTTGCTTTTTACTTACATCACAACTTATTGCGTAAGCACAAGGACACCAGAATAGGATACAATTATCCATACAATTTTATTGGTAATGTACACTAATGTTCAAAAGTCTGAGGTCAGTAAGATTTGTTTTTATGATGCTTTTGAGAAGTCTCTTATGCTCACCAAGACTGCATTTGATCAAACATACAGTAAAACAGTAATATTGTGAAATAGTATTAACATTTTAAAGAACCTCTCAAATTTAATATAAATATTATTTCCATAAATGTAATTTATTCATGTGATGCAATGCTGAATTTCAGCGTCACTACTCCAGTCTTCAGTGTCACAAGATCCTTCAGAAATCATTCTAATATGATGATTTGGTGCTCAAGAAACATTTCTTATTATTATCAATGTTAAAAACATTTTGCTACTAACTTTTTGTAGAAACTGTGTTTTTTTCAGGATTTTTGATGAATAGAATGTAAAAGAACAGCATTTACTTTAAATAAAACTATTTTGCAACATAAATGTCTTAGTTGTCACTTTTGATCAATTGAATGTGTCCTTGCTTAATAAATGCATTCATTACTACAACAAGAAACAAAAGACAAAACTTGCTGACCACAAACTTTTTAACGGTAGTGTGTAACCAGACGTGGATCCACCTAAAAAGCTAGTCCGAATTTAAAAAACACAATTTAGTCAACAAGCCACAAGAGGCTGCAAATTACAGTGATTTTACCACAGGTAAGAGATTCTTCTGATTAGAAATATAGTTGATAACAAGCTATGATAAGATTTTTAACAAGCAAAGTAGAAAACTTGAGGGATTAATATAGAATTGTATTACCTATCATTGGACCGGGAATCCGCTGCAGAGGAGCCCCTGCCACTCGAGGATTCGGGCCGTGTGTTCACCTGCGGGCAAACAAAGACAATCAGAACCCTGTGCTAATTAACCTGTGATTCAACAGCAAACTGCCTGGTTTGGCCGCAAGGTTAATTGACTTTTGTGGAGGAGACAGAGAGAAATAAAGAGAGAGGCTTGAGGAAAGGGGTCACTTCATCTATCAGGCAAAATTAAATATAACTCTGGGAACATCCTTGGGTAAAAAAAAAGAATGAATCAACATCACGTCCTTTATTTGTCACTAAAGAGGATTCATAAAGCTGCTTGTTGTCAGAGCCACGCTAACGGATTGCAGTGGGAGAATTAATGAAAAGGGCTCAAAGACAGTCACTATACAAATACGTACATTAATTGAGGTCTGTAGGTCGTATAGTGTAGTGCAGTAAAGCAGTGATTCTCTTCTTAATTAGTATCTATGAAGACCTCATTTAGATCAGTTTATTTATTTTTTTTACCCTTTTCAAGCCAATTAATTCCGAATTAAACCAAAACCAAAACAATCATACTATTTAGGTAAACAGAAACTGCACAAGCCTTCAACGCTTTAGGGTTAGTATGATTTTTTTTGCTAAAGAGATTAATACTTATTATTCTGCAATGACGCATTAAATTAATCAAAAGTGACAGTAAAGACATTTATAATGTTGAAAAAAACAAACTCTTCTTTTGAGTTTCTGAAAAAAAAATCTTATTTTCCACAAAAACATTAAGTAACATTAAGGTTTTTTTTTACTTTGATTTTTAAAAAAAATGCTACCTGAGCACCAAATCAGCATATTAGAATGATTTCTGAAGGATCACGTGACACTGAAAACTTGAAAAATTCAGCTTTTCCATCACAGGAATAAATTACATTTTATAATTTTAAATTGCAATAATAGTTCCATACTGTTTTGATCAAATAAATGCAGTCTTAGTGAGCATAAAAGGCTTCTTTCAAAACATTAAAAAATATATATTTCCGGCCTCCCATTTTTGAATGGTTTATCAAATAAGCAGATTTTTTAAAAAATACAACGAAAAGGGGGGTAGGAAATGAGAGAGATAGAAAGAGAGAGTCTTGACTTCAATTGACATTTCAATAAGCGTATGCTGCATAACCGATCCATGGCCAATTCTGCTGAAACAATCATTGAGACACATACCTTCAGGCCGTGTATGTTGCGGATCCCTGGGGTCTTACCGGCTGAAAAGAAAATTGACTAGATTGTAGATCACGTGAGGCCAGAGAAAAAGAACATGAGCAGAATATTTTAAATGTTTAAAATGTCAGAATTAGTCTATCTGCAACATTACAAGACAGGCATATTGAAACACAGCTTAGGGAGCTTATAAGTATATCATAAAGAATAATGTGTATGTGAATGTGTATGTGTTCAGAAAGAATTTTATGTTTATTCCTCTCACAGTGAGTAACGTGGGATTTGCTAACAGAAATCGCTTACACACAAACACACGTGAGCAGGGCAGTGCTGAATATGGGATTTTAAACTGTGATCTAGGTTGTAGTTGGGCCTCGGGCACATTTACTGTTGCGGTGTTAAACTTTAATTTGGGCCAACACACTAACACACACTTTACACACCTCGTGGAAATATCTGTAAAGGCTCGGGTAACAGTCCATTGATGCGATGCTCCATCACTGTGTTGCAGTACTGCGGAGAATAAAGTGGAACACAACTTAAAAACAGTCCGGTTCCTTTTATCAGTAGGCTATAGTACACACAGAATCAATATTATGCTCAGTGAAAGTATTTCAGAAAAAAAGTCCTACGGAGTATATAAAAGCAATCTTATGTCAAAAAAACAAAACATTCTCTTTCTCTCAGAGCCGCTTGCAGTGCTGGGAGGAAAAGAAAAGATGCTAAATGAATCGGGCACCATGCTCAGATAATCTTTTAGAAACACCAGTCACCCTCTGTATCAATTCATCCGTTGTAATGGCTGCCAGGCGCAGCCCAATCACTGGGTTATCTCATTTCAGCCTGACGTAAAAGCAATCTGCCAGTAACGGCTGCCTATTAATTAATTACACTGCATAATAGGCTGAAATGTAGTCTGGCATTTATAAACCTTTTATTATATTATTAATGTCATGGTAAGCTTTTTGTGTAATTATTATTTTTTTCTTTAATTAATCCATGCTATTAATACAGAAATTTAACTTAAAGCAATCTAGATTTCAAGTTTTGTTGGCACTGTACTTGTAGTTACATTTGAGACTTTGTGTCATATATTAATTACATTTATAATTTCTTTTAAATAATATTCAATATTTAATGCAGTTGCAATTGTAAAACTACATTTACTTACATAAGAGACTTCATATGATATTCTCTATGTTTTTTATTATTATTAATTTATTAATTCATAATATTGTATAAATATTGGAAATTATTTTAAAGTTGATCTTGCAGTTGACGTGTCATCTAGCACTTTTGCCGATTCGGTTTCAAAAGAACTCTGCTATATTTCAAACATGCGTACAGATTTGTGGCTCCTGCCAAAAGAACATTCAATGGATGTTTCGGTTAACAGAACCATCTGGTCGCTCGTCCTCTCTTCTCAGTCCAGCACGAGACCTTTGTGTCCAAACACAGAGCCCCCATCACACACAATAAAGCCATTAAAAACCACAGATCCAGATGGACAAGAGAGGAGGGGAGAGTGTCAGTGTTTGAAAGAAAGACAGAGAGAAAGAGAGACAAAGGCAGAACAAGACAAAGGTCAAAAGCAAGCCTAACCAAGGGGCCGGTGGTACAGCACCATCCCTCCGCCGTGTGCGAATACATGATGAATACGCCAGGCCGCGCACGAGGACATGCAGAGGAAGCAGTGTTAGAGCAGCTGTTATTAAATACCCTATTTATCACTGTCACCTCTCTGCACTGCCTGCAGGCACTGAAACCATGTAGCTCTACCAAAACACACACCTTTAATTTTCCACTCGGTTGCTTTATCGATTAGGCCTGCAATTACCTAACTAATCTGTAACAGTGTATTAAAAGAAACCTCCCTTTGTTGGACAATAACTAAAGGCAGTTTGATCACAGAAAGGCAGCTTGAGAGCTGGAGGGAACAGAGGAGTCGGACCTCCGCTCTGTTGGACCCCGATCATTAACACACCCCAAGCAAAGCGCTCTGTAATTAGCCGGCCCAGCCTGGGAGATCAGTGCCTGTGTGCGTGTGTGCAAGAGAGAGAGAGAGCGAGAGAGAGAGAGAGAGAGAGAGAGAGAGAGAGAGAGAGAGAGAGAGAGAGAGAGAGAGAGAGAGAGAGAGAGCGAGAGAGCGAGAGAGAGAGAGAGAGAGAGAGAGAGAGAGGCTACATCTGACATGGGTCAGTCTTTAACTTTGAACTAACATCCTGGAAAGGCTAACGGTAAGAAGGGGTTCACCAGGGACCCAGAACATCTCAGAGACCTCAGACTGATGATCGCTGTTAGAGTAAAAAAATAAAAGTGCAGTCAAGACAGTTTGAAGATCGGTTTCCACCAGAGAGATCGGTGAATTAGCTTACACACCTGTAAAGCAAGAAGTCATCTCTTAATTCCTATTAAGTCTACATAACAGTAGATCCCTTCACATGGAATTAATTGAAGCAAATTTATAAAAGGTCCCCACAGAGACCCCAAGAGCCACTGAGCCAAAGGGCACACACTTGAAATATGGCCACAATGATCAGTTAAACATAGGCATAAGCCTCAGAACATGTTACACGCATATTAAATTCCAGCCTTCTCAGCAGCTTGCGCTCTCCCCAGAGAAGCAAACGGCATCATGGGAGGAAAAACTCATTTTCAGAAAAAGTGGACTCAGTTGTGCTGTTAACCAAAATGCAACGGGGAGGCAATCTGCAACGGCAACGCGCGGTAATATTCACTGTCAGAGTAATATGGTCTCAAAGAACTATTTTGTGATGTGCGATGGCACGTTCCTTAAGAGGAAAATCTCTCCGTGCATAAGCATTAATGCAGATTGTTGCAATAACAGATGAGAATACTTGCATTGCCACAAATATCTCCAATGTCAGAATGTGTGTTTCAAAACCAGCTACTCAGCGACTGCAGAATTAATCAAGACAGGGAAAAAAAAAAGTTGAATTACACTCAGGCAGTGCAGGACACCCGCGAGACATCATTGTCAGTGTGTCACCTTCTGGCCTAATCTGGCTAATGACTGCAACGGCCTTGAGAGGTACAACATTGATAAAGCATCTAAAAATAAATAAATATCAAATATAAGTGATTTCATTTCCTGCAGAAGCGGTGGTTTTGAAGCCCATGGCTACTCGAGAGTCATTGAGAGCTGATGGGGGGTAAAAGACAACACCAGCTGAAAGTGGATTTTGAAAAATTCCTCTACCCAGGAGGGCTGTGCTTCTAATGAGGCGAAACTTTAAGTATTGAATAATAAATAATAAAAGTTGATAGTTCATTTAACTTCCACTGTACTTCACACGGGGAAAAAAATATTACGAGTCATTACGCTTGGTGTCCACAATGTGAGCAGTAAGTATTGAAAGCACTTTTACGGCTGTCTCAAAAGAAGAACGTTAAAAACAACACACAAAAATCAGAGAGAGAAGAAGAACAGAGGAAACAACATTCTGTGACTTTAAAAGGAACACCGTTTAAACACGTAATCAGGTAAAAGTTTACAATAGCTTTTTATTAAACACATGAGACACAAATATTTTTAACATTTTCAATTTGTGCCTGGTCACAGGGGGAGGCCACTGCCTGAGTCAACACAAAAATAATGAATACTAAGAAAATAAACAGGAATTTGATATTACACTTCCCTTACACATCCCTTTGCTAATCATGCTTGGTTAACACCTGTAAAATTTAAAATAGGGGGTGCGAGCCAGAGACGCATGTTTCCATGGAAACATTGAGAGGTGAAGCCAGAAAAAAGGAAATAGATGAAGAAATTGAAAAGAAAAGAAAATATGTAGCTACTTGTCATCCTTGCCAATCAGCAAAGTAATGAGAACACTTTCCCCAAGGGTGAATAGATCTGGAATAATAGATTTGTAATAGCTTTTCCCTTCCAACAAAACACTTTGAGCATTCAAAAGTCTAATACAACAGACTGTAATAGAGCGCAACGGTGACCACCCACTTTTCACCAGCCTTGCTTTCCAGAAGTATTTTCTCCATAGGCATTTCATTAAAGCCATTTTATTGAAGACAAGAGTCTCATGAACCAACCAGCTCCAAGATGAATCACAACATTACAAACAAGGGCTGTCGCAATATATCGGTACTGACGATAGCCGCATATTCCAAAAACGAAAAGCTGATATTGTGTTAATGTTACACACACACACACACACACACACACACATACAATATCATTGTTAAAATCCATAGTAGGTGGCAGTTGATATCACCCAACATAAAATGGAAAACGTAGTACATTATTTTTGAACACTTTTGTACAGTTTATGGTTACAAAACCTTCACCTCCCTACACTCATATTTTGAGTGTTTCAATCGGCAAAAAAGAGAAATATCAAATAAAGTTAAGGTTAGAGTTTTGGAATTGCAATTTAATGTTTTTGAAAGAAATTTCTGGTAACACTTTACAATAAGGTTGTATTAGTTAACATTAGTTAATGCATTAGTTAACATGAACTAACCATGAACAACATTAGTTAAGCATTAAGCATTGTTAAGCATTAGTTAATCTTTGTTAACGTTAGCTAATAAAAATCCAGCTGTTCATGGTTTGTTCCTGTTAGTTCACAGTGCATTAACTGATGTTAACAAGATTTTAATCATGCATTAGTAAATGTTGAAATTAACATTAACAAAGATAAATGCTTTAAAAGTGCAGTTCATTATTAGTTTATGTTAACTAATGTAGATAACTAATGAACCTTATTGTAAAATGTTACCAAATTTCTTATGCTCACCAAGGCTGCATTTATTTAATGACAAAATCAGTAAAACAGTAATATTGTGACATTGTTAGAATTGAAAACAATTGTTTTCTATTTTGTTTTATATTATTTATTAATAATTAATAATACTAATTATTAGATATTCCTGTGATGGAAAGCTGAATTTTCAGCATCATTACTCCAGTCTTCAGTGTCACATTATTTGATTTTTATAAATAATGAATGCTTAGCATTTCTGTGGAAACAATCATACTATTCAAACATTTGTGGTATGATTACAAAAAAGAATAAATTAATACTTGTATTCATCAAGAATGCATTAGATTGATCAAAAGTGACAGTGAAGACATTTATAATAGGGCTGCAACAACGAATCGATAAAATCGATAAACTTCGATAATTAATTCATTCATTCGTTGTGTCGCGCGACTATTATGCCCGTCAATAAGATGCGGAGATGTTTGAGTATAAAAAAAACACGGTTGAGCGCAAAGCAGAGTGGAAGCGGGCGAGCCATGCTGCACACGTCGTAATACGCAGTGGAAAAGCAAACCGAGCCGTACCAGTCGAAAAGCGCCATTAATAAATCGTAAAAGTGTGTTAATTGCAGTAAAAGCAACGCGACATGGCACGGGAGCACCACGGTGGTGATTCAGCACCTAAAACGAAAACATCTTTGAGTCCTTGATGAGGAGGAAGGGAGTTCAACAGCAGGGAAAGTTAAGTCACTATAAAATCCCACTTTTGTTCCGTTTGGAAGTGAGGAGCATGACGTCCCTCCAGTAGCTCTTCTGGTGCTTGTTTACTCGTTATCCAGCTTGACAAGCATGACAAGTTAGCGTTAGCTTGTTAATAACAGTAGTAAAGCAGGGGTGGTATAGTTCACAAGACTAAAGACACGTTTTATTCACTTGCCTTTTTTGGCCCATTCATTTTTCATTCTGTTGCTATGTTAATTTCGTTGACAAATAATTTGTCAATATTTTAATCAACAACATTTTTCACAGACAAAAACGAGACGAAAATCAAAACCAGCTTTGAATGACAAAAACTATGACTAATATCTGTTGTCATTTTCGGTCTTAAAGTGACAGCAGTCGATTAACCTGCTTCCATTTGTGCTCTTAATATTAATCAAACAACAAAAGACAGAGAAAATCACCTCTTTAGTTTTAATAAGGATTCATTATATTTATTATACATTAATTATTTAATCCATATTTAATCTATAAGGAATGTTGTATGCAAGTTGTTAGAAAGAATGCATATCATTCATTGAAAATAAGACAATGTGTTCTCCTTTAGGAGGAGTAGTTTTATTTAATTGTTACATAATATTTTTTTATATGTCACAGCAGTTAAATCTGTGTCTGTATTGCATGCTTAAACTTTAATATCATTCATATTAATAGGCTAATACAGTAGATGTTTTCTCCAGGAGTATATAATGGGTTTGGAAATTTTAGAGAAATTCTTAATGCGTTACAATTTAACTAAACCCATTAAATTTTGTGTAGAGTGTAGTGTAGAGAACAAGTTCTAAAATCCTGTGAAGTTTTCTGATTAGTATTTTTCTTTATTAATAATTAATAATTTATAGATTTATTGTAGCAACCTGTGCACTTTATGAAGATTTTTTGAACTGTGAATTTGCACTGTCAGTTCTGCTTTTGAATAAAGGAAATTAATGATTTTTTTTTTTATCCGATTCATCGATTAATTTAAAAAATAATCGACAGATTAATCTATTATTAAAATAATTTATAATGTTACAAAAGATTTCTATTTAATAAATGCTGTTCACTGAATGCTTTCTATTCATCAAAGAATCCTGAAAAAAGTATCACCATTTCCACAAAAATGTTAAGCAGATAATATTAATAAGCGTTTCTTGAACATTAGAATGATTTCTGAAGGATAATGTGACACTGAAGACTGGATTAATGATGCTGAAAATTCAGCTTTGACATCACAGAAATAAATTACATCTTAAAATATATTCAAATAATAAAAAAGTTAACTTAAATAATTTATTAAATATTAATTAAATATTTCAAAATATTACTATTTTTACTGTATTTTTGATTAAATAAATGCAGCCTTGGTGAGCATAACAGTTTAGCATAAAAATGTAAATGCTTCCAAACTTTTGACAGGTACTGGAAGTACAGTGCATTCAACAATATACCGACTGTCCAGCTGACAAAACGTCTTTCAAAAACTTTCAGTAGACAAAAACTCCCATAAAACATTTTTGAAAGTTTGTGAAAATGACATGATCTAGGACCTTTATACAGTGCGCGCCATTGTAAAGACTGTACGTCTATCCCTCTCAACCTCGTTTTCATCTGCATTAAATTCAATATTCATTATGTTTAAAATTATAGGCAATGTTATTCTTCAATGGCAACCTGGCTATGAAACATGTTTTAGGGTATGTTTACGTAACAACAATGTACTAAAAAAAGACAACAACATTATTAAAACGATCTCCGTTCACTCGAATCTGCAAAAATGATTAAAAAGTAGGGGTGTGACGAGATCTCGTGGAGTGTGACGAGATTGTTCATCGAGGCGAAAAGCTGTTTCGCGTCATATTGTCATTACGGAGTGTGGGGGTGAAGTTAGGATAGAATATGCCACGACAACTTTTACACTACGCCTCACTGTCATTTAGCTTTTTATTGAAATAAAAACTAAATCAATTCAGGTGGATAACGGTCGCTTCAATTCCATTTGCTCATCCAACACGAGCACTGATCACGTGAACAGAAGACTGACAGGACCGTAGCGGAAGATTCGTTGCGCAAGAGAAGCGTCAGACAAATGTCTTATCTTTTCAAATGTGCGTTCAGCACCACCGCTCCCTATTCACAGAGTATGCACGATCACAAAAGTGAAAGTAAATGCGAGTGCTCCCTGAGGCATGCGAGTATCTCCCAATATGAAAGCTATCAGTGTAGATAACCATCTCTTAGCTCTGTATCATGCTTGAAGAAAAATTCGGTCTCTATTTGCACTTTGAATATTGAGATATTATGAATATTGAGTACCCATGGCTGCACTTATTGTTTGCACTTAATATCTATGATCAATTTATGGAAAGGATTTCAAAAGTTGTACAAGCGCATAAATCACGTGCAGTTCTAAGGTAGAAAGAGACAATCATACAGGAAAGAAGCCAGTCAGTTGAGTTTGTGGCAAAACCTTTTACAGTGCTTGAGTATTGTTGTCTTTTACTGCATATGATAACTCATACTTAGAAAGTAGAACTGAAATGACATTCATTACAAGTTGATTAGTTAAAACATTTCAAAATGCACCTACAGACTATATTTCTAGTCATGCATTTCATCATTGAGGATTTCTTAAAAATACTATGTAAAAAATCTTCTCTCGTCTCGTTCTCATGAACAATCTCATGTCTCGTCTCGTGAGCTAGGGGGCTCTTAACACCCCTACTAAAAAGGCTGTATTATGCAAGCCAACCAGTATTTGGCGATGTCACTTTGTCAAGTAACACTCCTCAAACACGCAATACGCATGCGTGATCATGTAATACGTGATGTCATAGTGCGTCTCAATTAGCTCCCTAGTTTTCTAGGTAGGAAAAAAACACAGAAAACTTTTCTTCCCCCCACCTTACGTCAGGGAATAATCACCCTAATCCAAAAGCAAAACACCCCCTTCTCATAGATAATTGCTGCCCAATCTCCCTGCTAAATAATGCCTACAAAATTATAGCATTAGTTCTGGCTAAAAGACTAAAATGCTAAAAGACTAAATTTAAATTCCATTATTGATGAAACGCAGTCAGGATTTCTACCTAACAGACATATTTTGAATAACGTGTTTAATATTAGATGCGTTAGATTATTCACATTTACTTCAAACTGAAAGATTTATTTTATTTTTAGATTATTATAAAGCACTTGATAAGCTAGACCATGAATTTCTGTTTCAAGCACTGCACAAAATTGGCTTTGGAGTCCCCTTTTGTAATATGGTCAAAATGCTGTATGTGAATAGTAATAGCTCAATTAAGTTAATATTTGTAATAGTAAGTAATAGTACCTCTCCCAGATTCTCCTTAAAAAGGGGTGTTAGACAGGGGTGTCCAGTCTCTAGCTATCTTTTCTTGATTGCGACACAATTTATAAGTTCATCTAAAAGGCATACATATTTGAAATACGGAGATAATAATTAGTCAGTTAGCAGATGATACTGCCTTCAGCGTTTCCCTAAAGCTACAGGCTTACATCTTAATCTTAAATGTGAATTACTTTCGGTTAAAACCAGTAGGACTTCTTCAATTAATGGTATTGCAGTTAAAAATTGTGTTACATATTTGGTGTATAGATAACTAAAGATAATCTTAGGTGCTCTAAACAAACAAAAAAACAAACAAAAAAACAAACAAAAAAAGTTTAATTGCTGGCTACAGATAGGTTTGCTCGTTAAAGCAGAGGGTCTGTCTCGCCTTACTTATGCCGCTCAGTCAATGTACGTTAATAAACCCACATGTAAAGTAATGGACGGAATCTTGTCTACATTTTTATGGAAAAAACAAGCCCCATTATTTGAAGAAGTCAGTGATATTAAATTCTCAGAATAAGGGTGGATACAACTTTATTGATTTCAATTAATTAAATATTACAATTAAAATAAATTGGCTTAACCGATTCCTAAGAAATCTCCAACCTCTATTTGGAATATTTTCCCTCAATTTGTCTTCTCGCAGCTTGGTGGCACAAAGTTTGTCTTAATGTGTAAGTATGATGTCCAAAAACTCGCTGTAAAACGTTCTAACTTTCACCAACAAGTTCTTCTGGCATGGACTCTTATTTACAAGCATAACTTTTCTCCCCACTGGTGTTACATATGGAACAATAGGAATATTTTGTTTAAGAATAAATCTTTGTTCTATAATTAATGGTTCAGTAACGGAATATTACATGTTAGGCAGCTCTTTAACAAGGAAGGTCTGCTCTTAAGGTACCGTATTTCCTCAAATAAAAGCCTGTAGTCAATTAAACGCCGGGCCTCTGATAGTGGCCGGGGGCGTGGCCAGCACGAACAAATAAAGGCCAGGCTCAAATTAAGGCCGGGGGGAAATTATTTCCTTTCATTTCATGTGCATTCAAGTTCAGCGTAATGTACAGTAGGGTTGTGCCGAAGGAGCGAAACCATCGTGGCCATCGCCCCCCCGCTGGGAGTCTTGCGAGTGCGACGCACAATCCTGGTCTCTTCTATACTTAACCTAAACACTTTGCAGGGATTGCTCTGCAAATTAAATAGAGAATATAACTGATGCATATCTGCTATTTTAAATACTGTAGTCTATGAGAGGTGTGACGTTTGTTAGTCTGTGAAAGCTACACAAATGATCTGGACAATCTCTTAGCCTCTTGTCTTTTTTACACATCTTACTCTGCATTTAACTTAAACTATTTTATTTTGTACAAGAAAACAGCATAGGCTTCAAAATAAATTATGTTATTGAAATATTGTTAAGTGGTCATTTGAACTACTCGAATGAACATTTAAAAAACAATATGCAAAATCAAAATTGAATAGCTCCATAATGGATTGAGAAAAGTGCGCGCATTAGTTGGGTTAGAAAAATAACGAAATTATAGGGTTTTTTTTAAAGTAGAAAATAATATTTATGTAAAGAGATATATATTAAAATAAAAAGTGCTTAAAGGAACACAACTCTTCTTAAGTGGAAGGAAGCTTTTTTCCCTCACGTGGAATATAGAAAGCACATTAGTTGGGTTGAGTCTATAAAACACGAAAGAACAACAAATATATCACAAAAGTACATTTCGTTTTGTATTAATTGTATCTTAATTTTAATCTATGTTTTATCAACCAAATTGCCCGGATTTAATAAATAACAAGCAAATAGCCTATAACAGACAATGACATGAGGTGGAGGCGGCAGCGCGGCTTAAATGAACTACTAGAAAAGGAAAAAAACTTTAGTCAGGGACAGCCCTTACTATATATTTCAGATATGCCTAGATTTGATCCAGCAGGTCACAAAGGGAGTTCTGGGTTTAGCGCGCGGTGCTGAGCGGAAAGAGCTTCAGAAATGAGCGGAATCTCCAGAAAGGCGCTTGATCTCCACTGGAGGAAAAATTACCGCTCTTTCAACGCATACACCGCATCACAATATGACCTCATGTATGTTTTAAAAACACAATTCAACTTATAAATAATACTTTTTAATGGGCCACTGTTTATTACAAATAAATTATTAAATTCTAAAAATGAATAAAATGAACAAAAAATTGCATTGCATTTGCAATCCTTTGAAACCACCCCACTTCCCGCGCGCCCTGATGATATCGGTCCTCTGGAGCGCTATCGCTTTTCATTTAAAACGGTTTATTTAAAACAATTATTTTTTTCAAATAGATGGAATTCGAAATGCAGGCCTGCCCCTAATAAAAGCCTGCTTCAGATAAAAGCCGGTGACCTTCTGCAGTTCAGGTAAATAAAGGCCCCGGATTTTATTTGAGGAAATATACGGTATACAGAATTTCTTTCAGAATAAAGAATATTTACAAGGTTTTTCAATGAACATCGAATTTTTTTATTTTTTTATTAAGCGGATTCAAATGCCTGCTTTATAATAAACCTAATTCTCTTTCTATGTAGATTTTACATTCATAAATGTAAATTCTCGAATTGTAAACCTATTATTGTAGTATTCTCACAGGAGATAAAACATTATTTACTTACAATTACACTCTCGCTTAACAAAAAAGCTCTCAGAACATGTACAGTTTGCACAGCCTACAAACTTTTCACTGTTCTCAATGTGCAATTGTTATTAATTTGTGTAATTCCCTCTTCTTTCCTTTTCTTTTATTTGCTATTTGGTTCTCCTTTAAACTATGGTATTTGTTATTCATGTTTGTTTTAGTTTTTTCCCTCTATTAATGTTATTCGTAATTATTGTTATGTTCTAATTTTGTTGTGCCATAGTGCAAACTGAATGTTCAAATAAAGCATAAAAAAGGTTGTGAATCAGTATATCATGTACATGAATGTGGCCAACTTCCTGATCAGTGCCCTGACTACTGAACTAGGGAGCTGATTGAGACGCACCCATAGTTTTCACAAACTCACGTTTTTGTTATTTACATGGAGATGACGGTATAGGCATCACTTTCAAAACCTTGCACTTTAAAACCCGTTTTCAAAAGCTTACATTTTCAGGCCCACAAAACCCAAAGTTGTGTAAATGAACGACCAAAACGCGTAAGAAGTTTTCAGATGAAAATGGTGTAGTGTAAACGGCCCCTTAGAAATGATGCTGAAATCCCACTGTTTAACAGCTGAATCAAAGGTCTCAAAGAGCTCGGCTGCATTTATACATGAGGCATACTCACATACGACAGCATGGCTTTGAGCTCCTCATCACTGCGAACTGTGATTCGGTCGCCAACTTCATCCTCATCTGAAATATAAGAGAATCATTTGAATCATCATCTGTAACAGACATGCCAATTAAAACAACCATTTTTATCATGAATTCTGCACATTTTAAAGTTTAAATAAATGTGCTTTGTTTAATAAAGACAACAGCATTGAAAAGAGAACATGATAGTTATTCAGTAATATTTTCTGGTTGTTTCATATATACCGATTTATTGGCTATACTAATTATAACTTAAAACCAAAGTCAATAATTAAAATATAATAACAATGCTCACATTCAAAAGCTGTGACTGTGGCTTCAGGCATGACATCCCTGATGGCGGCCTGTCAAACGAGAGAATACATTGAGCAGACAAACATTTGACTGACAGCTGTCAATCAGCACAATTATTCTGAAAACCACTCATCAAAGAATGATATACTCCATTAATGGTTTCTCCCTCTAAAATGTACCGAGACATCACATGAGAACACACTGTAAAAACAGGTAAAACAGCAACTCACCAGCAAATCGTTAAAGTTGAGATGTGATGGACAATCCACTAATGAGTCCATGTCCCCCACCGGTGTCTTTATCCGGATGACGATTCCCTCAGATTCCATGCTGCACAGGTTATTTAAAACAAGTAAAAGCATAACAAAAGCCCACCGAGAAACATAATCTTGGCTTTCAGTGCAGATTCCCTGACACACAGCAGCTGTACAGCAGGCTAGGCGGCTAGCTTCTTAGCTCACTAACAGGGAAGCAAACATTCACCGCACAACTGACGCAGCGGCCACTCCGACTAATAAACGAGATATATGTCATTCCAGACGTACGGACTGTAGTTAATCCGACTGCTAACTAGGATTTCAAAAAGTATTTGCCAGTAGTTAACAAACTGTCAACAATGAAAGTAGTTTGGCGGAAGTGTATCGACATTTTACCCGGAAGCTGAACGTCAGCTGAAAAAACATATAAAAGCCTCAAATACTAATAAAATGACTGCTAGACGTTTAGATTATTATTTCAAAACATGTTGTCATTTTGCAGGCTAACCCGGAATGCTGTAGTTTTTTAAGTTGCTACCATAGACTGGTTGCTATAAGGCTTTAGATACATTATATGTTTTTAATTGAGCTGTTTGTATAATTTGACATAAAAAATAAATTAAAGTCATACATTAAAAAAAAATCTCACCTTTTCTCAGATTTAACTCTGTATGAAAGTTATTTTTTGATTTACCTTTAACCATACTTTTTTACATATAGCTATTATATGTTATGCTGTTAAATAGCAGTGTAATATGGGAGCTATAGAATGGTCATTATTACAAAATAAACACTGATAGGTTATATTTGAATTATGCAAAGAGCATTTTTTTATTTAATTTCATGTTGAAATATTTATTTGGTATAAGCAGGACAATGTATTCTTTACCCTTGTAAATAATTTCCTATTTTACTTTTATTATTACCTCTTTTCTGCTTTACTTATATAAAATTAAATAAAGATTTCCACTTTGCACAACACATTAGCGTGTAGTTGAATGTACAAAAAAGAACATGAAGTGCCCTGTTGATTACAGCCTTATCTTAGGGGAGGACTCATTCGATTCATTCATGGTCACAGCCTGATTGCAAAAGCCTCAACAGACATTGATCCTTCAGCAAAGAGTTTTATTTCTTTCGACCTCAGATTTCAGCTAATGCAGCTGGCGGATTTAGAGCAACGTGTAATGATAAACAGCTATAAAAACTAAGTCAGACCGATGGCAAGCTGAAATCCCCAATGATATGATCGTGGCCTTCCAAATAGGATCAGGTCTCACATCAAACTTTAAAACAATAGCGTTTCCAGCCTATCAATGCCCTTATTATTGGCCCTAAAGCTGCCCTGTCAATGGAACAAATGTGTAGTCTGAAAGAGTAGTGGAAGAATGCAACCTTAAATGTTTTCTTTGCTCACTTTGTAAGAGGATAAAAGCTAAATGCTTAAATACACAATGGGGTTGTGCACTATTGAATGAAGACCATTCTCCATCCAAACAGTCAGGTTTTAACCTCCTGATGTTAGTGAAAACTTACTAAGAGCTTTCCATTTAATGATCAGATTATATTACTCACAAAACAATTGTCAACTGAGGAGTTATAGTTTTGATAGCTCTAAAATGTACAGTTTGTGTAAACAGCTGAATCCACAAGTGGCTCATAAACACAATCGAACCAAATGAGTGGTTAACCCTTCATGCTCTGAATGAGTCATCAGCTGCTCTGCATGACATTGATTGTGTGTCACACAGCACAAAGTAATGGCTGAGTCTCATTGTTGCCGGTTTACAGACGGATTTGTAGACAGAAATGGAGTACCAGAGTCAATGTATCTAGCAGTAAAGTACTGATTACAAGAGAGATGTAACTGCAGTTTGTTGTCCCTCTGTGGACCTGCTGTTAAGGTCTGGTGCAGTATTTTAAAAAAAACTACAAAACATGCCACATCAGCAAACACAATTATCAGAAATCAAAGTGGACCGATGGCCGTGAGGAAGAGCATAGGAGAGGGCTAGAATGCATTGTCTGGTAATTAAAAAACATTTTATCAGGCCAAACGGTCTTCTCTCTCTCTTCCTTTCCATCGACAAGCTGCTTAGCTGAGACAGAGCAGTTTGACTGCAGACACATGAGCTGCTGGTGTTTAACTCTCTGCACTGGAGAAGAACAGGAACAAAAGACAAGCTGAGGAATTTTCCATTACAGCAAAATTGGCTGTAGTGAGTTCTTCCCCTGTTTTCACCGCAAAGACAAACATTTTCTGATATTATTATTTGTACAATTTCAAATCAGTCTTGGTAGAAAAGCCACTTAAGTTCTTTGGACATCATTATTTTGGACAGAAGTACAAACCGAGCACCATGGGAGTTGTTACCTAAATTAATTTAATGCGAATCAGTGGAGCAGCAACGGAGGAAATCATTTGATATTTAAAGTTGGCTTGAAATGGAAATGTACCCTATTTCTAAATGCATGTTTTGACTTCAAAATATTTAATCAAAATGTAGTAACTGGACCTTCTCTCTGGTGACGAATGTCATTTCCAGGCATTTTTTTAATGCCTGTAAGTGTTATATATGGCTTACATTCTAGACTGATTTCTTGATTTAAAAAAAGGTTTGGAAGGCGTTTGATTAGCCTGATCAGTTTCATCATACAATGCCTGAAACTCCACAAGCTTATTCTTCAGTTTGTAAAAGATCAGCACTATATTCCGTATTGACCATCACATCGCTCACCCACCTGATCCACTGCTGGAATGAGTCCAGCACCACTCTGATTGTAAGGGCTAAAGTATGAGCAATATGTAAATGAGATCCTCATTGCATCCATAAAGTAGTGATGCACATGCATAATTAATAGGCTTGTGAATATTTCATTACCTGATTATTTTATGCTCATCTATCACCATATAGGTGGTGTCTGCATCAGGTGCACCTATTTATTTATAGTTACTTTTTATCTGCAGTTTATGTCTGCATGCAGTCTTATCATATCCTGACATTTAGTAATGGGCGATATAAACGATATGCGATATAAACGATACAAAATTGGCCTACGATAGAGATTTTAAGTCTATTGCACTATCGCGATAATGCACGTTGATGACAGAATCTACCCGCGAAATTTAGAGCCACGAGCTGCAGTTGGCAGCAATGCATCATCGTATTGGTCATCTTGATTAAACATACACTCTAAAAAAAAAAGGTTCTATATGGCACCAAAAAAGGTTCTTGGCTCGTAATCATAGGGGAACCTTTTTTAGTGCTATATAGCACCAATTTTGGTTCTTCAGTGGTTCTTCAGTGGTTCTTCAGCGGTTCTTCAGAGGTTCTTCACCGGTTCTTTGACTAAGGTGCTATATAGCACCTCTGAAGAACCGCTGAAGAACCACTGAAGCACCAAAATTGTTTCTATATAGCACTAAAAAGGTTCCCCTATGATTACGAGCCAAGAACCTTTTTTGGTGCCATATAGAACCTTTTTTTTTAGAGTGTAGCTGAAAGCGAAACGGCGGAGCTGGTAAAAAAAAGAAGCAACATCCATTGTTTGGACTTGGTTCGGATTTAAGCCTTCCGACGCCCAGGTGAGCGGGCGCGTGCGCGCGCACACACACACACACACACACACACACACTCGCTCACTGTAGTCTCTGCAGGGTTTCCCAACCGGAACCATTTTTTTTCTTTCAATTTTTTCAAATAATTCTCTCTTTGTAAACTTTGTTCAATGCATGCGAGTGCTGCCGTATGTTCGAATATGACCAGTCATTTTCGCCGTCATCACCCGGGTGTAGTACCAGAAGACGCGAATGAGATGGCGCATGCTTTGAGAAAATGTGTCTCTGTGCACTCATCCGAAAGCGCGCACACGTCTCACAGCGCGCAAATATTGAGTTCTCTTTCAAGTCTTGCTCTTGAACGGACAAACTCACACAAAAAGTATGTCAACATGTCCATCTTGATGAGTATTCTAGCAGACATAGTCTGTATGCCTTAAGTAAACTTTATACAGTCGAGAAAGACGACGCATATCCGTGCATTAGGTCTTAAAGGGGCAGTAGCCTTTACTGCTGCTGTTTAATGTCAAACAACAAAAGACAAGGACATCACTCACTGCTCTTGATTGAAATGCTTTTGTAAGTTTAATAGGATTAATCTTTAATTTATACAGTCAAATATGCAATGTTATTTTACATTTGATCATTTTCTGTACCTGAAAACTAATGTTAGACGTAGGCTACCTGAAAAACCTGAAAAGCATAGTTTATTTTATTAGTATCTTTGCTCAAAAGTATTTATTTGTGCTGCTGCTTGTATTTAAACGATTTGTTCTTATTATTTTCTTTATTTTTATTTGACAGTAGTCCTTTTTTCCCTGAACATGGCAAATACTGAACCGTACCGAAACCATGAACCTAAAACCGTGAACCAAACCGAACCGTGAGCTATCTGTACCGTTACACCCCTATAGCGTAACGCATGCGAGGGGGTGCCACAAAATGGAGAGCATTTTCAAAGTGTGCCATGACTGAAAAAAGGTTGGGAAACACTGCTATAGAGGACACGAACGCATAAACCATCACTTCATGAGAATTTACCATTTCATTTGAGAAAACTGTCATATCATAAAATGAACAGACACTCAAAGGTCACGGCAACCCCTCAAAATAAAAGTTTGGTTTAACGTGAGAAATTTTTCAGAATATATAGTCTACTGTTGTAGCCTACAGTAGATTTAACTTTGTCTCTATGTAATAATAATAAAATAAATAATAAAAATTATGCCTAGATGGTTGCTTATTTTTCACTTGATCTTTTCTATAAACAATGTTTAGTTTTAAACAGCATACAGCCTTTAAATGTTTATGTATTATTTACTTATAATGATTATCATCATGAATAATAAACTTATTGAATTGCATTACATTTTTTTAAATACTTGATAAAAAAAAATTGTGGTACCGAAATTGGTACAGATCTGGCACGCATCTCCCTGTATCATTGCGTGATACTTTTGTATAATTTTTGTAAAGTTTTAGCCTGGTCACTATTCACTGCCATTATATGGATAAGCGCGTACAGGACGTTTTTAAAACTTTCTGCTTTTTTTTGTTGTTAAAATCTTTGCAGCTAGTGTACTTGAATTTTATTTATCTGCAACAATATGTTATAATTACAGTTTTGCACAATAAATGTTCTCAAAACTACATACAACGTTTCTTTCTTTAAAAAGCTTTCCTTAGGGTCTAACCCGTTCTGAAATGGTTCTATTATAATTTTTATATCGCAATATATATCGTTATCGCAAGAGGCTGCAATGTATATCGCAATATGGATTTTAGGCCATATCGCCCATCCCTACTGACAATTTTGAAATTATTTATAAATTATTATAAAATAAATTAATACTTTTATTCAGAGAGGATTGATTTAATAGATGACAGTCAAGAGTGACAGAGTGACAGTCAAGACATTTACAATGTTACAAAAGATTTGTATTTCAAATAAATGCTGTTCTTTTAAACTTCCTATTCATCAAAGAATCATTGAACAAAAATGTATCATGATTTTCTTGAGCGTCAAATCAGCATATTAGAAGGATTTCTGCAGGATCATGTGACACAAGACTGCTGATGCTGAAAATTCCTCTTTGCCATCACAGGAATAAATTATATTTTAAAATATATTAAATAAATGCAGTCTTGGTTACAAACAGCTGTCAAGTGGAGTTTTTTTTGTGTAAATGTTGTATATAGGGTTCCCTTCAGGGACCTACAAAAATATATTATTCTGTAATAGTATAATTTCTTCAAGACAATGCATTGAATCTCAAACAAGACAGTTCTAAACCAGCTTTGCAACATCAGAATTTGTACTAGATTCATGCATTTCAATATTAATATTGTTGTTGCTGTGTGTTGACGGACAAAGGTGCTCATATCTTTTTAAGTCTCTACATGCCAACACCACATGTTGTGGCCTGGCTTTGCCGTGTCTGCCCTAACATCTGTTTGTTAAATGGGATCATTATAAGCATATTAAGAGGTCAGAGGGATCAAGGTTTTGTGTTTAAACTATTCCATTTCCACAGTCATATCAGATCAGAAACACTGCGAGAGGGGAGTTGATAAATCAAGCCTGAGGGGGTCTGGTAATAGCTCTGAGCCAGGTAGCACAGCCCTCTGAGCTTATCCTATTCGTCACCTTAAACGTTCTGCCAGCGTGTATGTTAATATACTCACACTATTGCCTCTAGATCTGACCTATACTGAAGACATAATAAGGGCTACTCCCTCTATTTTAGACAACCCCAGTCCTGTTACGAGATCCAGTAATGTCTGCGGTACCATCAGTACACACACACACATGTATGTACCGGTATGTATGTATACATACACTCACCTAAAGGATTATTAGGAACACCTGTTCAATTTCTCATTAATGCAATTATCTAATCAACCAATCACATGACAGTTGCTTCAATGCATTTTGGGGTGTGGTCCTGGTCAAGACAATTCAAGTCAGTCCTGAACTCCAAACTGAATGTCAGAATGGGAAAGAAAGGTGATTTAAGCAATTTTGAGCGTGGCATGGTTGTTGGTGCCAGACGGGCCGGTCTGAGTATTTCACAATCTGCTCAGTTACTGGGATTTTCACGCACAACCATTTCTAGGGTTTACAAAGAATGGTGTGAAAAGGGAAAAACATCCAGTATGCGGCAGTCCTGTGGGCGAAAATGCCTTGTTGATGCTAGAGGACAGAGGAGAATGGGCCGACTGATTCAAGCTGATAGAAGAGCAACTTAGACTGAAATAACCACTCGTTACAACCGAGGTATGCAGTAAAGCATTTGTGAAGCCACAACACGCACAACCTTGAGGCGGATGGGCTACAACAGCAGAAGACCCCACCGGGTACCACTCATCTCCACTACAAATAGGAAAAAGAGGCTACAATTTGCATGAGTTCACCAAAATTGGACAGTTGAAGACTGGAAAAATGTTGCCTGGTCTGATGAGACTCGATTTCTGTTGAGACATTCAGATGGTACACTCTAAAAAAAAAGGTTCTATATGGCACCAAAAAAGGTTCTTGGCTCGTAATCATAGGGGAACCTTTTTTAGTGCTATATAGAACCAATTTTGGTGCTTCAGTGGTTCTTCAGAGGTGCTATATAGCACCTTAGTCAAATTAAAAAAAAATGTATACTTTAATTCAGCAAGGATGCATTACATGTTTTGTCTTTATTTGGATCAGCCACAGTCATGAATGACTAGTGTAATATGAAAAGGCCAACACAAATATTCTCATTTTGTGTTCCAATGGAAAATAAATAAATGCTGTTCTATCGAACTTTCTATTCATCATAAAATCCTGAGAGGGAGAGAAAAAAAACATAACGGTTCAAATATTAAGCAGCACAACTGATTCCAACATTGATAATAAGAAATGTTTCTTGAACACCAAATCAGTGTATTAGAATGATTTCTGAAGGATCATGTGACACTGAAGACTGGAGTAATGATGCTGAGAATCCAGCTTTGCCATCACAGGAATAAATTGCACTTTAAAATATATTACAATAGAAAACATTTATTTAAAATGGTAATAATATTTCACTAAATTACGGTTTTTACTGTATTTTCAATCAAGTAAATGCAAACATAGTAAGCATAAGAAAAATTAAACAAATCTTACCCCAACAGGATGACCAGGAAACAGAAGGGTCTTATATTATCTTAAAGGGATATATTATTATCTTATCTTATATTGCAATAATAAATGACTGACTGTGCATTATTCCATTGATTACATGAATATAAATAACAAAAAAATATATAATTTGTAAATACATGAACATAAAATATTGATTTAAATCATTATTTTGATTTATTTTATTTTATTTATTAACCTTATTTGATATAGAATAGACTACAGGTTTCAAGGATGAGATATAGTGTTGCCACTGAAAAAAGTCTTTATTAAGAGATTTTTAAGCACTAATGCTGCAACTGATCAATCAGAATCAAGTGCAAATTGGGCAAGAAATGTATTTGGAATCTAATTCTGATTGGATATTAGAAATAAATCTGAACCTGGTATCTCGCAATATTCACATTCTAGTTAAATTTTTTCTCTATAAGACTGATCACATATCCCAGCCTCCCCGTCTCAGTTATATTTATAATACGTCTAAATGAGACAGACTTAATGGGCAGATCTACAGGCAGAAGGTAGAAGTATTCTGCCCAATATCGATCCTAAAGCAGCTCCCGTATGCCTAATTCAGCAGCCCGCATGATGAGCATGCAGGCTCCAGAGGGTCATTTACAGTGTCTGTAAGAATCCAACCGCACTGCCTCATTGTAAAACATAACAAAAGCAGCTGAAATTCAAGCCTGGTCTGTACCTGTGCTCTATAGCGTCACTTTTTCATTAAAAACCACAATCCTGCAGCTGAGCCTCAGGGAAAGCCACAATGCAGCCATCTAACACAAGGGCAAACACACAGGACCTGACGCTAGCCTTCAAAAAATAAAAAAGCAGTAAATAAATAGATAAATTGAAGTGGGTTTTTGCAAAAGGGTTGAATGTAAATGGAGTATTGAATGTAATTGGGTTTGTCCAGCACTCCGTGCAACATTTGGGCTTTTATGTTTGTGGGTTTCTTTAATGTTTTGAAAGACTCCTTCTCCCTTTGTTTGCAGAAAGCTGATTAGTATATAGTGCTGTGAGTACCATAGCACATACGCAGCTAATGTTACATAGTCTAAAGTAGCCTGTAAATATCATACAGAGTGTGGAAAACATCTATAAACATATGATGGTCTGTTGACTAAGCTGCAGTGCAGTATTTAGTGATTTTGTGCTTCTTTGTGTGCGTAGCACTAGCTAGAGCCTTTGTGTGATTACAGAGTAAAAGTTCAGACTATAAAAACCCTCAGTGACACAGGAAATGTTGGACTGTCAGGTCTTGTGACCCCTGTCTGTGATGGAGACTGGCCACACGTTTCAATCTTGCACAGGTCAGAGACGGCAGGTTTGATGAATGGCATTTGGTCTTTATGAATGTTCTTGATATGTGTTTGTATTTGAAATCTGAGGGTCATTTTAAAGTCAAAGAAACGGATGTAACATGCTAATTTGAAGTTAAAGGAAGGATCCTGATGGAGTTCCTTCCTATTCTGTCCATATAATGATGCCCTCTGGTGGTGGAAATGACTTGAGCGCCTCACATCATTGAAAGAAACAACAAAAGAAAACATACCTCAAAAGAATCTGCTAAGAGGCCATATAGTTCTGTATAAACAGACAACAGCTTCTTGGCAAACAAAAGCATTGTGAGCAGACCTTATTCCATGATTGTGTGGAAGGAAATGGAGATGGCTCATTAGGTGTGCTCGCTTTGTAGCAGGGGATCCATCTGTAAAACATGCAGCACACGAGGAAACAGGAAGGAACTTTATTATTGCTGGAATCGATGTGTGGGAGATATTTTGTTGACACATCCTTGAAGGGTACAATCTCACTCTCACTCTGTTTCTCATTCCCCCATCTCATTCCCAAGAGATTTTCTCTCCTGTCACAACCCCGGATGGTCCAGCCACTAGAGGTCAAAGGTCAAACCCTAAAAGAGAAATTAGTTTATTGACACAATAAGACCTGGCAGTTTATTTGATGTTCCATCACAGAGTGTTCCAACCTTCCTCATGTTTGCCTCTCAATTTCACAGATCCCACGGGAGGGTGAGAAACAGAAGCTATATAAATGAGAAATCTATCACAGGTGTTATAACGCTTTGAGGTCCCCTGATCCTTTGAGTCCACATAGTGGCTAGTCTGTTTTAGATACCTCATATAGTAATGGGAGAGAACTTGTTACTTGAAATGTTACAAAAATGTAGAATTATAGCCACTCAACACTATTCGAAAGATATGGTGTTTACATTAAATAAACTGAAACTAAATTATCAGACTACTGTTTTTGTTTATCATTTATATAACACTATATAAATATGGCAGCAGCTATTTGCACTAAGTGCTATTTAGATGCTATTTACACTAAGTGAAAATAAAATTTTCTTAGCGCTATATGACATTTACACTAAGTGCAAATAGCTGTAGATGCTATTTACTAAGTGAAAATAGTGATACATTCTATTTACACCGTATAAAAGTAGCAGTTCTTTGCAGTATGTGTAAATAGTAATTACATGTAATTTATTCTTATTTTGACAGATACATACTATTTGCACCGTATTGTTGCACATTAACAGGATGCAATAATAACAGAGTATTAAATGGATGCCGCCTTAATGGGACAATAAAAGCCCTCCCTGCACCTAACCCTACCAAATAAATGCTTTTATTATTATTAAACATTTCGCTAGGCACTTTATTTCCACATTTAGAACATTTTCTTAATTTTTATTGAAAGTAAACACCTTTCCGATAAGCCTAGAAATCTAGACGCACCCTAGCGGCAGCAAATCTAATTAGCCAGGGTCGTCTAGCAACTCTCTGTTGGCTTGCGAGCTGGAAAAACCAAACTCTGATCAGGGCAATCAGGTCTGATCAGGCCAGCTCAGGTCTGGCTTGTCAGGCTACTTTCCGATGTGATTTGTGACGAGAAAAGAGATAAGAGCGAGCTCTGCAAAAGGCGGATTTGAACGTGGGTCGATTGCATCAAAATCAAGAAACTTTAGCCATATGCTTGCACTGATTGCACCACTGAAAACATTAAAATACAAGTGTTTTTTTTATTTTTTTTATCTTGTTTGGCCCAACCAGGCATTGTTAGGCGGAGCTAGTGCGAATTGCACTTGCCAACAAGGCACGCTATTTGCACTTGGTGTGAATAGACACTCCGAATAAAGGCCAATTTATAATTCTGCGTTGAGTGTACGCCGTAGGCTATGCGCGTAGCCGACGCCTTCGTGAGCATTTATACTTCTGCGTTCTTTCTGCGTTGATCTGCAATTACACCACCGAAATGCTAGTGGGCGGTGGGGTTTCTATGCTCCACTGTGTTGAGTCTCTTTCGGGGCGAAAAAAAATGGCGAATGAAAGTGAGCGGATCGTGTTGGAGTTAGAGCTGATCGATATTGAAAAAAAGTTACGTTATTTACTCAAATCAAAAAGCAGAAACGAGAGAAGGCTTCGGAGGAGATCCACGCCGGAAATGCGACGGTACCAAGCCGACCAATCACAGATCTTGCGCTCTGCGTCAGCGTGACGCTTAGTTACATTTTTGGGAAGGTGCGCGTCGTGGTACGGCGAAGGGTACGGCGTATGGAACAAGTCTATGCGTATGGTACGCCGTACCTTCTGCGTACACTCGACGCAGAAGTATAAATTGGCCTTAAGGTGCAAACTAGAACATTATATTTAAAAAAAACGTAATAATAAATATGAATAGTTGAGTTACATGGTATATGAATGTAACATTTAACAGACATGCAGTATTACAAAGAGAATCAATCAATGTTACAACAAGCAGTTCAATAGGGAATATAGAGCTTTTAAATGTAGATAGTTTGATGTTGGCAAAAACACATCTGCAGTCATTACGTTCCTGGAGCACTGAAGGAAAAGTGCTTAACCTTTTGCTGTACACTTACATCTGTTCAATCAGATGAGCAGACATTCAATAAGGTGGACTTCTGCATAATGACAGCTGATCTGAATAAGAAAAAAACAGAGCCAGTTTAGTAGGGGATGTGAAATAAGAGAGCCATTTGTTTCTTGCATCTGTGGAAATACACAAGTACGTGCATCAGAAACATTTAGAGATGGATGTGACAGCTCATTAACACACAATTGTCTAATGACGTGAAATACAAGGCCTCTGACACTTTACCAAGACTAAGCACATCCTCTCCCCTATAAACACAGCCATACTCTCTCTCTCACTCTATCCTGGAGAGGGTGATAAATGCCTGTGCAAGCAAGTCAACTGGACGATCAATCAGAGGCCAGCCCTCTTTCATCTGGTCAATGGCACTCTTGTTTCTGCCGTGGGAGAATGGCACAATGACTTTACCTCTTAATTATGTTGTTAATTGCTGTGTTAAGATTTCTGCAGGAGGTCCCTCAGGTTAGTAATTGAGGGTGGCCGCACCTGCAGACTCCAGGCACGCTGCATTTATTCACAATTCAATAACTTGAGTCAGGCGATAATGATCACCTGTTTTCAAATGCTGCTGCCTTTACTGTTAACACACTCTCGTAGTAAATATTGATTTTCTCTACAGCAAATTGCTTGAATAGTAAAGCAATGTATTTTTAAAGATTTCATGCCCTTGAAAATGTTGTTGATTAAGATGGTATTTACATTGCTTTTAAAGTATTAACACTCACTTTGAAATTGGCGAATTTTAAACAAACATTTGTGGTCAGTATGTTTTTTAAAGAAGTTTCTTTTGTAAGTTTTCTATTGTACTATAGTTTTAAATGTAATTTATTTCTGTGATGGCAAATCTGAATTTCCATTATCCATTACTCTATTTGGTGTGAAATGTTAATGCAATTGTCAATCCTTTCTACACTGATGTATAAAACCAATCAAATTAAATACACACACCAATTTGCAAGGAAAAAGCATGCTACTTGTTTTTAACACACCACAACTAAAATCTTAAAAGAACAGCTTTAACCTCTTAACTGTCACCGTCCTGCTGGCGGGACACCTGGCACTGTTTTTTTGATCGCCTTTTTTCGTATCATATATTTGAGTATATTATCATAAATTAGGTATCATTCGAAAGCTTACAAACTCAAAATTCATCCTGTGAAACTGTTTTGAAATTGGACGTCTCGTTACCATGGAAATGATACTTTAAATTCTTCTAGCGGGCTCCTCCCCTAGTGGGCGGTGTCATGTTTCATATTACAACATTTATTTTAACTACTTTATAATCAAAACCTCTTCTAATCTTGACAAAACACATATCGTTAGAAAGGTCTGAGTCTCAAGGTTCCATATTTGGTGACCATTTTGTGATGAAAGTGACATTTGGACAGAAATTTACAGGAAAATGCATCAAAAAAACAATCAATGGAATTTCAATAGCCCGGTGGCTATATTTGGTATAGCGCCTAAACAACTTCAAATTTGGAGCACAACTTAGTTAGACATATGGCTTTGATTTTATAGTAATTTTAGATTAAAACATTTTTGTAAAATATATATTTTATATAAAATAAAAATGATTTAGTACAGTATTTTTTATTTACAGTAAATTTAAACTTCCATAACTTTATCATACTTTCATAATTTTGATAATAATCTGCCGAGTGTCTGCTTTGTGTATTCTCAAAAAGGGGGGTGATTAATTCACTTCTAAATGAAAATGTCCTGATAATCTACTCACCCCAATCTCATCCCAGATGTTCATGTCTTTCTTTCTTCAGTGGAAAATAAATTAAGTTTTTTGAGGAAAACATTTCAGGATTTTTCTCCATATAATGGACTTCAATGACAACCAAAATGTTGAAGGTCCAAATCAATGCAGTTTCAAAGGGTTTCGAAGGGCTTCAGAGGCTCTGCATGATCCCAGCTGAAGACTAAGGTCTTATCTAGCGAATCCATCTGTCATTTAAAAAAAACTAACAAAAAAAAGTATAAACTTTTTAACCTAATTTGCTCAACTTGCGCTGCTCTGCGACACACCACAGATTGCACAATCACGTCGGAAAGGTCACGCTAGACGTAGACAGAAGTACCGCCCCTGTGTTTACAAAGCGCTCGTGCAAAGACGACGTTTGCTAAAACATCTTTTAGCAAAAAAGGGTTAAACAACGATGTCGGACAATTTTGAAGTAAAGGGGGTTTGTATTAGTCTTTGCACGTTCGCTTGGGGCTTTCGCCTACGTCTAGCATGACCTTTCCGACGTGATTGCTCAATCCGTGGCACGTCGCAGAACAGCGCAAGATGAGCAATTTAGATTAAAAAGTATAATGCTTATTTTTTTCTTGAAAATGGCAGATGGTTTCGCTAGATAAGACCTTATTCCTCATCTGGGATCGTGCAGAGCCTCTGAAGCCCTTTGAAACTTCATTGATTTGGACCTTCAACTCATTGGTTGTAATTGAAGTACATTATGTGAAGAAAAATCCTGGAATGTTTTCCTCAAAAACGTAATTTCTTTTCGACTGAACAAAGAAATACATGAACATCTTGGATGAGATGGGGGTGAGTAAATTTTCATTTTAAAGTGCACTAATCCTTTAACTCTGGTCCCTCTTATAAAGGAAAGATTTGTCAATCTGCTGATGCTGTACAGAGTCAGTGTGTGATGAATGAATATAATTGAGGACACTGCTGCTGCCCAGCACAGTTACTGTCATAAGTCAGGTAGAACACACACTCTTTGCCTCGGGCTATTAACCTGAATATGCCCTAATACGACCACTTCAACAGTGGGCATACTTGATATCCTCTCCATGAAAAAAACATGTGGTTTGATTACCTTGCATAGTACAGAAGGAGTAACCTTGCGTTCATCTCGGTAAGTTTCAGCGGGTTCCCTCCTGTGGTGCTCCCAGAACAGCCAATAATTAAACAATATGCACACAGGCTGGTGAATAGCAGGAGCCCCTCTCAGCTTTGGGGGAGGGTTGGGTTTAACTGGGGCAAGGGAGGCCTAGCTGTGTCTACAGCTGGGACTGTAGCAGTTAGCACTCTAAATGCACCATTAACACAAACTATAACATTTGACTGAACCTGCCATGCACTCCTACACACACATACACATGCCTCATCACGCTCTCTGCCCCATTAACACAAACTATAACATTGCAATGAAGAGTTTCACACATAAACTCACTATTACACACAGTGTAACCATTACCACAAGCTGTAACATTAGGCTTCACCAGCCAGGCATAATGATTGCACTAAGCTGATAGTGAAGAATAAGCAAGCCAAACTGTGATGTTGCTGTTTGACTTTGTTTAACCTTTATTTGGAATTTATTTTATTTTAATAATGTATTTCTAATGCAATTCTACTATAATTTATTCTACAATCAGTCTGTCATTTAATCATTTGACGCTTTATAAGTGAATATTCTACCAGTTTGTTCAAATACACTCAAATAAGTCTTTGTGGTCCTTGCACATGACCACTTGTCTACTTAGATGACACATTTACAGTATTTGGCCCTGGTGTTAAAGTGGGTGAAGATGACAAGTGTGTGTAGAACTTTTGATTACCTGAACCTGAAGGGTTTTGATTACCCACTTATAGTGTTTTTAAAGAGCTTATTTTTTTTTTTTCTCACTTTAAACTAAACCTAGGGTCTACCAAACAATATTTGTGGTTTAGTAATTATGGTGCTTCTAATAAAGTGATAAAAAGTAGTTGCAAACAGTATTCAAAATAAACATGCTAATTTCTACACCACTGAAATGTGTAACACTACACTCTAAAAATTAAAGGTTCTATATAGCACCAAAAATGGTTCTTTGTCGTAATCATAGAGGAACCACTTTTGGTGCTATATAGCACCATATCTTAACATGTTCTGTATATGGTAGCGGTGCTATATAGCACCTTAGTTAGCGGTGCTATATAGCACCTTAGTCAAAGAACCGGTGAAGAACCTCTGAAGAACCGCTGAAGAACCACTGAAGCACCAAAATTGGTGCTATATAGCACTTAAAAAAGGTTCCCCTATGATTACGAGCCAAGAACCATTTTTGGTGCCATATAGAACCTTTTTTTTTAGAGTGTATAATGTACTATAATGTAATACAAATTTCATTCGATTTAAACAATTTATCTGGAACGTTTTACTCGACATCTTGTGATTTCAGGCACATTAGTTCCAGAACATGATAAATGATGGGATGGGATATATACGCTTAGCCTACCGGTGTGGATTTAGTGTGCATTAAGGACACTGAGATTAGGCATTTATCAAACCTGGGATAGTCTTGTAGTACATTTACTTTTTGTCACATACATGTGCTCTCAAGTGGCCAAGACCACAAATATGGGGATTTGGACAGGTCCTTTGAATCACTCACTCCGTCAAATCGTTTGAAAACACATAAGTATGATGCGGCAGAAGTGCGCATCGAGGGCGCATATTGACCTCAAAGGGGGAGCTCGCGAGCACCCTTCTGAGACCTAAAATGACAAATGGGACACCCTGCGGTCTCGTGGACTAAACGGACACTCGCACACAGCGGACATTGTAAGTCCACAAGACCAAAAGTGCACATAAAGTGTGCAAATTGGGACAGGGCCATAATCATCTTTACTAGTGAATCATTGAATCATTCACTCAAGCGATTCGTTCAACAACACTGATTCATTCAGACACACACTGTATTTTCCTTGGATATGAGCAATTCATTCTGCTGTGGCTTTGTTTGGAACCAATTTTATTGGCAGAGCAAAAATAGACAATGTAAGGGAACATTCAGAACCCGTTTTAGCGTTGAAAAAACGTGAGATACAGGCATTGGTAAAAAAACAATGTCTCGAGATGCGGATTTTAAAAAGTGAACATATGAGTGCTGCATTTTTAGAACAATGTGTCATGCACGAGAAAAAGACATTTTAGCTTATGTTTGAAAAACAAAGGAAACAGCATAGCGGAATAAATATATTAAATAAACTAGGCTATATTAATAAATGCCCATGTCATATAGAAACAAAAACACAACACAGTCCACAAACAAGATATAAGCACATGTAAAGTCAAGTGCAAAAGTTTTGTGGACACGAGAAAGAAACTCGTGTCAAGCAGAAAAAAAACCTACTGACACAGTGCAATAACCTCTGTTCTATGTGTCCTGTGAACAGGCTTGCCATTGATTAAAACAGCAAGGTGTGCAATAAAGCGCAGGCAAAGTGCTGGCTCCATATGGCCTCAGACCCCGAGGCTGTGAGCTTGCTCTTCAGCCTCCCCCTGCTCCTTTGCTCCCCTCTCTCCTCTTCCCAATTCTACAGATGGTAAAAACACAATTCAAAGCCCCAACACAATGGGTCCTTGGCAGCAGTTCAACCATTTACTTCAGTAATTAACAGTGCAGATACCACTACAATTATGGGATGGATACTAACTATGTCACCCTGAGAATTAGAGTGAGCTAACAGCTTGTGCTGTGTGATACAGTAGGTGACTCTAAAGTAAAATAAATAAATAAAAGGGTATTTATAAAAGGTGATAAACAGCATGCTTGCAGGACACCGTGATTACTTCAAAATTAGTTTACATAAGCTTCCTGTCTAGCAGTGAAACATAGTAATTAAAGCGTGGCAGAAAATCTTAGTAAGTTTAAGAAAAATGTCAGGCCTATGTGTACTGATTACATATTAAATCAATGCACTGCCAACTGTTAAGCACAAATAAGCCTTACACTGAAGGGCCTTTAATTGCAGCAGAACGAAGGGCTTGCCTCACTTTCTCTCACTGCAGACAATAACATCAAAGCAAGGCCTTCGCTTATTCCTCCATAATTACATCCAAATCCCACTCAAATTATCCTTTTGAATCATTTATTCTCTACAAACATTCTGAATGTATACTACATATCTAAAAGGTTTTATGATCTGGACAATCATAAGCCATCAAACAAATACATTGCAAATGTGAAATCTAGACAGCTGGCCTACTTGAGCACACAACAGCTCATACTTTCTGTTATACTTAATATTTTAATATTTGAAGAGAATACTTGATTAATAAAGATACAGAAAAGCAAATGGATTTGGCAGAAAACACTGAACTCTGCATCAGGCAGGCCCGATTCCTGGCCACATGTCAATGTCCATGGACCACTGGTTCTTTGGTGAGTTGTGTGGATCAGCTGTCAAGTCAAGATGCCTTTAATTTAAGCAGATAATCATTTGTTTTATTCCTGTTTTCACAGTTTCCCCAATTAAAGCCAGTCATGCTGCAGGATGTTTTGCCACTCAGTCCAGCTGAGGGGGCGTGTCCCAGCGGGATGTGACGTCAGTGCATACCATCTATAAAAATGTAGGGCGGGGCTCAATTTTGTTCATCTTGAATTGATTGGTTTGTTTTCATGCGAGTGACAGATTGCAAGAGCTTACTGTCCCACATGATCATGATGATAATAATGTGCACAGATGAATCATTTATAATAAACACCGCAATATTCCATAAACAAATAGGAATTGTCCATTTTGATTTCATGGTGACTTTAACCCTTAAATGCACACCTCAGGTCTTTAGCAACCCGGTAAATCATTCACTACCCCCCTCCTCATTAATTTTTTTAAGTTAGACATCAACCTTCTTAGTATTCCTCAATCAATTAATTATAAACAATATAACAAGAAGTCGTTTTTTGTAAAAGATTGTATAGGGTTGCTAACGCCCCGAGGTGTGTAAGAGTGTACTTTTTTCTGCACAACAATAAATTAATCTATAATGATGAAATAAGTGCAATTCACCTTTATTCCATAAGATGTCAATGTCTGATACACAATGATGAAGTGATGTTTCACTCATTACCTCAGACAGAAAACTAAACAATAATAATTGTAATCTGCAAAACCTGAAATGGCTCAGTAATTTATGAACAAGTAATGAACACAATCAAATATTAGTGTCACTGCCACTTGATGGTGAATCTGGTGAAGAAGCTGTCAGCGATCAAAATATTGATTTTGATGACGTTGATAATGAGTTTTGAGAATATGTTTGAGATGGCGAATATGAGCCAGATGCAGAATGTACTGGGAAATGAGCTCTGACGAGGACAGTGATGATGGTATAAAACATCTGCTCAAACTGAATTCTTCCGAGCTCCAAAGGGTAGCCTAACGAAATATGCTTTATTTATTCTTCTGTAATTGTTACTCTAATATCAGGAGTTTCATATATTATCGCGACAGGTAGAGATCCTGTCGTGTTAGATATAGATCCGGGTCGCTAAAGACCCAAATATGTAAGAATGATTGGCAAAACAGTCATGCATTTAAGGGTTAATTATGTAGGCCTATAGGCAAGGTTTGGGGACTTATGAGGACTGTAAATATTTGTTGTTGTTGGCAAATTACCTGTAGTATAACAAATTACTCACTGAAAAGCATTTTAAGCCTTCTTCCCCAAAAAAATTAAATCTCCTCCAAGCTTGCCCATCAAGTGACTGCCCCCTAAAATGTTTTTTTTTTAAATCAGCTCTACACACCTTCCAGCAATACACTCACTAAAATGCATCACCAGCAGTATTATTTTGTCATGGATTCAAGTCAACGCAAATTCAAAGCCATTATTCAAGAGATGCCAATTGCACGTAATCCTAACAATCCTAATATAAATATGTCAGATATGTTGTGTAGATGGGCATAGTGGGCACTGTCAAACACCACATCCTGTTATACAACTACATTTCGGGTAATGCGATTCTGTCTTATGGAATGCATCTATACCCAATGGAACAGGCACATTACACAAGAGCATATGCTGACAAAGTTCCAACAGGGTCTGTATTACCCTCTAATTCTGCATTGCAGGAAATGAAGGAATCATTGCTGGCATTGAGTCTGATTAACTCTGCATGACTCCATCAATACCCCAGTGAGCTGGTCTGCTTCTCTCTCCACAGGTGAGCGCTGTGTTCCCATTCCCAACAACATCACAGACAGACATAAGTGTCCATCTATCTCCAGAGGTGAGGGGGAATTGTACGATCTGCAAATGATCTTACAAGATGATCTCCTGCATGAATAATAAATATAATTGCATTTAGAGGAGCGAGAGAGAGGAAGCTATTGCTGCTACTGAAATACAAACATTCCATTATTTGTTATGCCAATAATTGAGCAACAATCGAGAATGCTTGGATTTAAAGGAATAAATGTAATCAAATTATCAAATTAGCACTAATTAACATGAGGGTGCGGAGTCTGACTATTAAAGCTCACAAAAGTAGACCAGAAAAAAAAACAGCTCAAGTCAACTTCTTAATTATTCTTGTGCATGCAGCATTTCCAAGACTCACGCGCCTTAAGTGCAGATAAAGACACCATCTGCTGGTAATTAGAGCTAAATAATATCAGACATTATAGCTAATCATTTTGACTGCAAATTTGATTAAAACCTGTGTATAAATCTGGCTGTTTTTTGTTTTTCTGCACAAAGGGTCCATGTGTTGTGAAACCATAGTCGGAAAAAAAGCAACACATTAAAACAGACTGATTATTCTTTTCCATAAACCTTGGGAAACATATAAACATAAAAGGAATAACACGCCCAGTCCTAATCTTTTATAGCTCATTTGCGTTAAATGAGAAGGAATTACTGTGTATCACTACGGCCTGCTACAACAGCAAAGCATTGGCCTTAATGGCTTTTTATTAGCTTAATCTCCAAATTAAATGGTGTTTGAAGCTGAAGACGCTCTCTTTTCTACACTGTTATTACCCCCATCATCATGAACCCATTTTCCTGCCGAGACCAATTTGAATAAGACGAGCTGCCTCAAATCTGCGATGGCTGTGTGTGCGTGTGTGTGTGTGTGTGTGTGTGATGGACCTGCAGGCGAGAGAGAGAAAAAGAGAGAGATCCATAATGAGGGATGCTGGGGAATTGCCCTCCTGGAAGACCTGATGTGTTTCCAGTTGGCTGCCAGCTGCCAGAAATCAAGACAAACACTGATCATTGACAGGAGGATTAACACAGCTACGCACAGACATACACACCTCAACACACCGACGTACAGAGATCTTTTAACGGGCAATGCTTAAAGCAAAATCTGCATTAATTAAATCAGTTACAGGCTTTCAAACATCTTCGACTCATATATTCAATTAGTCAGCAACATGGTGTAGCTAGCAGGGGTGCATTATGGGTGTAATTAACAACGTATTAATGTGTAAATGAGACAAAACTCTCGCACTCCCTTTTTTCGTCAAATTCACATATATAAGAGTAAATAAATACATATTTGACACAAACATGTTTGCACCATATATTTGTATAATATTGGGTGTTTGCTCAAATATGGGCACTTTTTGCTCAGTGAACTTAAACTCTAAAACACACTTTTTAGACTCTCTCTATAGTTTATTTCGTTTATCAATTAACAGGCAATACCAGCAGAATTATGTAATTGTTGTCCTTCCCAACTGTACAAACTATTTATTTTGTTTGATGAAAAACATTTTGTGATGGAAATTACATTTTAAATATTTTGGTTACACTTTATTTTAAGGTGTCTTTTAAATGTACTGAGTATGAATTAACAACATGTACTTATAGGGTTAGGAGTAGGGTTTGATTTAGGATTAGTTGCTTGTAATTATGTATAATTTGCTGTTATTACTGTAGTAAGTACACAAAATAAAGTGTTACCATTATAATTATTGCATATTCGATAATTCATATTTTTACAATCGTTATTATTTTTATAGTTTCAGTTTGAAAGTTCTGGTTGCAATGCTGAGTAAAGGCAAGATCCAGGTGCAGGTGAACTGTATTTAAATAATAATAACAACAACCAAAAATACAGCTGCAAGCAGCAATTAATGGGGTTCAAGCGTTTTAAGACCTTCATGTCATCTATGCTGTTAGGGTTTGAAATGTAAACTGTAAAATCCAACAGAGATTCTAAATGACACATTTAAGTTAACTATACTTCGTGTCTTAACTTAATTGTAAAAATCTTGTAATCTGCACTATTCACATACTATTCCTTGTTTACTCAGAAAAACTAAGTTAAGATTAATTGATTGGTTTGTGTGCCATTTTGTCAAGCAACAAAAAACCCCCCCAACAATTCACAATTATGGTTATCAGTGTTCACTTTGGTTGGGCGCTTGGAACATTTATATTATTATACTCTCTTTTTGATGCAGCGATGTAACAAGAAATCACAGTTATTTGGTTTCAAAGGAAGAGAAGTAAATAGGTTGCTGTTAAAAGTTGACCTATAGCTTCTGTCTGAATAATGAACTATAGTTAATGATTTAGTCAGAAATTAAGATCATCATCTTTTAAAATTAACCTATGTAATATTTCCCTTTATAATATAAAATGATTGTTTACAATTTTATTGATTGTTTACAATTTTATTGATTGTTTACAATTTTATTGCTAACACTTACGTCTTAAACACCTGTGGAACTTTTAATTGGGTTGACATAATCCCTCTATACTTGTAACAATATCTTGCAGTTGACCACGTTTGAGTCAGAAATGAATTTTATGCTTAGTTTTTTAAGGCAATCGGTTTACATGCTTTTTTCAAGTAAGTCTAATTAATTCGATTTTACAGAGTAGGACTGCCACTATAAAATATGCACAGAAAAGTATACACTAAATCACACACAGAAAAGAAAGGCACAAACAATAATATTTGATACACTATAAGCATGATTACACACACACACACACACACACACACACACACATTTTGTTGTAGATACAGATATTTGAAATAAATGTTGGGTAACTTCAAGTCTATTCTGTATAACACCATTTTCAGGTTTTCCTCATAATGTGGCACAATTCTCAAAACTGAGAGCTCAGTACAAATGAAGGGATACACTCTGACGAAATGTGATTGTGTTATAATAGTGATGTGATTGTATAACGTCTAAATATGAATGCAAAAGCAAAACCTGTGAAAATAACTATATTAGTGAGTAGAATGACAAAATTACAATTAGCCTATAACCAACAGATGGCAGCAGAGGACCACTCATTGGCTCACTTTCATTTTAAAAGTGTCTGTTTCCAACAGTAATCTCCACTAAAGTAAGGCAATACTTTTTGCATGGCCCGAAACCTGATATACACACCACAATATAAGGATTTTGTACCCTCATAAAGTAGGTCAAACCAGTGCACGCACACACACACACACACACACACACACACACACACACACACACACACACACACACACACACAAAGACAAATATGTTTTCAATGTTATTGGGATATATTGTGAAAATATCTTTTAATGGTCTATACATTTCACATCTTTCTTTTTATTTTATTGTTTTATAAAACTATATTACCAGTGCATCGTAATAAAAATTGTTTTAAGCATTTATTTATCAGTCAATGCTGGAAACTGATAGAAAGATTTAAAAGATTTCTTATCCTGTGGGTCCTCTAGTGGACAATAGTAGTATTACAGCCTTCATCTTTCAGTTAATGGCTCTGAGCATCAGACATTCATGAAACTAAGCATGTTTCTTCAAAATGACCAGTGAGATCAAAATTATTTTGATAACTTTTTGCCATGAGGGTCGAGAGGTGATGCATATCAAGTTTTGTGGAAATCGGACAAGCGGCCAATGAGGAGTTCGAAAAGTTTGTCAAATAATCTCAAATATTTAATGAATGATTTGATTGACAGCAGTGGTTCTTGAGTCAAAGTTGTTCATAAAGAGGAGATTTAACATTAGATATGAATATTATATGTGTGATACGTTGCGTGATATAAATGGTCTAGACTGATCAATTACATTAATCAAATGACATGACACCAAATGGGCTATTTTACTTCTTTTTGAACACGGGAACATAAAAACTTCTGTGTGATGCTGACAAGAGGACAACATGACATGACAGCACAACTCGGAACAGCACAATCTCCTCAGTGCTTCATTAGTATCCAGATGCTGCTCCTCTCCTCCCTGCAGCTAAACTGCTTTGACAGAGAGATACCACACAAATTTGGAATGAACAAATTGGCTTGAGACTTCGTTGTCAACATTTGGTAAGTTAATAACAGTGAAGACATTATTTTGTCTCCACTTCAACAACTGTTGCTTTGATTGAAATCCATCTGTCTACATTAAGTCTGCACATTATACCATGACCCAAACAAAGACCCTCAAAACTGAAACCAGCACTGAGGTTAGACCTTACAGCTGCCCTAACTGGATCTACCCTTAATCTATCAATCCAATGCCAACAATCTTAAATGGAAAAGGAAAAATGAAAATTCGCTCATACATCTTGGAAGGCATGAGGGTAAGGGTGAATGATGAGAAAACTATAATTTTGGGGTTGGAAAAAACATGTTTTTTTTTTATTTTATGTATATTGAAACCAGCACTGTCGATTTGTTTCTGTATATTTTAGCTACTAAGGTAATAAAACCCAGTTCATAATATATATTTGTATTACTTCATATAGCTTATTGTGTATACATTTGTGCAGTATCCTACAGAATGAAAGCAATTATGCATTCAAATATAATGGCAATGATTGGCCAAAACGACCAAACATTTAAGAGGGCTATTGTTGTATACATGTAATAAGCAATCCAAGTTTTTTCCCTGGTATATAAGGTATTAGATAACCTGAAGCATTCTTAAATAATAAAAAGCCATGAGAATCTAAAGAGTCAAAGACCACAGGTCACTGCAAGACCTTGTGAGAACATGTAATTGAGACAAGACCTATCAAGACTTCAGTTCGACCACAATCAAATAAGGTACTGCTGTAAATGACCACGGTAAGTGTATACAGTGCACATGGATATGAATGGTCAGACTGAAATGTAAGATTTTTAACCTGCTGCCCTGCCTCACATATGGTTCTCACAGCCATCAACCAGTACAATAACCACTAGTGGTCTGAGCGCTCAATAGATTGCTCGAGTAGAATGTTATTAGTAATGGGTCGCTGTCTTGATTTCTGTCCCACTCAAATGGCTACTCTTCATTGGGCAGGGATTGAGCGGTCATTAATCAGGAGCTTGGCAGCTGCTGGACTAAAACTAAAACTGTTAGATTTGCAGTCTGTGCAACAGGGAGGTGATTGGTTTCACAAGCATAGGCCTTTTCCACAGTCCACATGACGTCACATGGCATAGCTTGACAATAGGCCGTTGGTAAGCTTGATAAAACAATTCAACTACCTTAGTTGAACTTGGTAATAAACACATTTTAAAATGTTGTTAGCTTGTATAACAGTATATGACGGGGTAAACAGTAGGTGATTGTAAGGGCAAGATATGCAGGTGTTCGGATTATTGAAGTCAAACTCAGTTTAAGCTTGCTTTCCGTATAACTGATATTAAACATTATTGGATTTAATAGTATAAACATCTATTTTGTAAAATCCTCACCCATAAAGTAAGCTTCTGGGTAACTTCTTTGGTCTGATGCAATTTAAAGGGGTCATTAACTGGCTTTAAAAAAAAAAAATTATACTGTTGTCTGAGGTCAACTTAAGACATTCATGTGGTTTTTACATTTTAAAAAATCATAATGAATAAGTATAGGCTATTTTCTACCCTGGTTTTGAGCCTAGCTCTTGAAACGCTCTGTTTTTATGGGCGTGCCACATTGAAGACTTGGAAGTAAACGCCCACTGCTATGATTGGATAACAATTTTGCATATTTTAATGAGCTTCTGCTCCCCCGTCACGTGGGGAATTGTTTTGAAAACGTGTGGAAAAATGGCAACCGGTATGATTGGCCCAAAGGGTTCTCAAAATGTCTTTATCAAACAAACAGAGCCCTGGCCTATACATGTTCAAGTCTGCTCTGATCAGGAATCGCAGTCAATGAACCAACTCAAATACAAATCCTGTGACAGTGTGGTAAATTATGTTTAGTTAGACACGTACATAATAGATATCAAACGCAACAATGCAATACTATCACATATATTTAAAAAAAAAAAAATTACTTACATAATTGTGTTGCATCATTCTTGTCAGATTCAGAAGCCACAGCATCGTTTTTTGATCTCATCCTGTCTGTAAATCCAGTCTCTTGTTTACAAACGAATCCGCGGTGAAATTAAGCGAACAAATGCAATGTCTTCCCCACGTGAGCTGGATCTTCATTAAAAATAGTAGTAAAGTTCAACCATGCATTTTGGAATCCGAAGGAAGCTTAATTCATGTTTGAAACATGCCATAAGCTTTATTGCTTGGAAGTTCAATCCGGTTTAGCTCCACGTAGGCCTGTTATTTATCTAACCAGGCACAATTCAGTGGGCGGGGCTACAGAATCAGGCACGAGTCTTCTTCTGTTGAGGCGGTGTTTCACCACACTCAGACCTCACAGCTTGGCACATTCTAAGATCGAGCGTTTGCTGGGCCTGGTGTCAATAAAAGCTTTTCTTTGACTAACAAGGAAGTTTTCAGCTCCGAAATGTACAGAATATTCTTATATTACCATGAGCTTATATATCAAAAGCTCAAGGGAAAGTTGATTTCTTAATTCATGACCCTTTTAAGATACTATACTGCTGACTGTATTGTATTTATGCTAGTGTAACAGTCAGGCAGTGTAAATGGCTACATAGACTACTATGTGGACTTAATTAATTAATTTATAATAAATAGTTACAGTTAGGCTATATAGCGCTTTTCTCAGCACTCAAACCGTTTTACATGGAAGGGGGAATCTCCTCAACCACCACAAATGCGCAGTATCCACCCGGTTGATGCGATGGCAGCCATAGTGTGCCAGAACACACTCCCAGCTCATTGGTGGAGAGGAGATGGAATGATGAAGCCAATCATTATAAATGGGGATGATTAGGAGGCCATGATGATGGACAGAGGCCAATGGGCAAATTTGGCCAGGATGCCGGGGTTACACCCCTAATCTTTTTCTAATGACATCCTGGGATTTTTAATGACCATGGAGAGTCAGGGACTCGGTTTAACGCCTCATGGCCCTCATCCAAAGGACGGTGCTTTTTGACAGTATACAGCAGGGGTCTCCAAACTCGGTCCTGGAGGGCCACTGTCCTGCAGAGTTTAGCTCCAACTCCAAATAAACACACCTGAACCAGCTAATCAGTGGCTGAATCCGAAATCACCCCCTATACCGTCAAATAGAGCATTAATTGAGGGGACAGCCATTTGTAGTGGTGTCCAAAACCATAGTGGACGTTATTGCACTCATTCAATCCCACATTGCACCGCAATAACGAGTGTACAGCCGATGTACACACAACGGCTGTCCGAATTCACTCCCTCGTTTTCATTCACTCTTTCAAAAGAACTGTATTAGTGGACTAACGTAGGGAATAGTGAATGAGGGTTTAGGGGGCGATTTCGGATTCAGCCAGTGTCTTACAAGGCCCTAGGCCTAGTTAGACACAGATTAGCGTGTTCAGGTGTGTTTAATTGGGGTTAGAGCTAAACTCTGTAGGACAGTGGCCCTCCAGGACTGAGTTTGGAGACCCCTATACAGTGTCCCCATCACTATACTGGTGTATTAGGACCTACACAGACCACAGGGTGAGCACCCTCTGCTGGCCTCACAAACACCTCTTCCAGCAGCAACCTAGTTTTCCCATGGAGGTCTCCCATCCAGGTACTGACCAAGCTCAACCCTGCTTAGCTTCAGTGGCAGTGGGCACAATCTTGGGCTACAAGTTGATAGCACACTTTGTGTGTTTATTGTCTGTGATCACATACTCAAAGAACAGCCATTCACTTCATATCTACATGAAACAGCAGATAATTTAGCATCAGTCCTGTGACTTCCACTCAATTTGGTGTGCGAAGCCCTTTTCTTTTAACAGTAAATATGCCCACATCTAACACACGCGGCCTAGTTCTACGATCCTGATCATTTTGCTTTGCGCTGAGCCTCAGCTCTCTGGGGACCGAGCCGAGGTCTTAAGTAGAACAGGTGTTCACGATTTAAAAGAGAACGGAGAGTACATCTTTGTCGCCGACAGAAGGCTTGAATGGAGAAATGCTGGCCAGTAACACAGATACGCATCGCCCGTTGGGCAGAGTTCCAGTGCGCGGCAGTTGGAGAAGCGCGGCCCTGTCTTATCTTCTGTCCGGAGACAGCTGTGACGCAGCAGTGCGTAGCGCCGCAATCAGGTGTGAGTCACCTGAGCGGAATGCTGATAGTGGGAGAATCTGACAGCCTCTCCCGCGCTCATCACGAGAGGATGGGGAGAGAGACCGACAGACAGCGATGCGCTACAGCAAATTGTGACCTTTAAGAAGATTAATTTGTTTACCAACATAGGTAGTGGCTGTCGGCATGATGCTGTAAGCCGGGTGAGAGAGTGAGTGAGTCATTTGTTCAGTTTATCTCTGTCAGTCTTTCATCAAAAGCTGTAAGGACATATTTTACAGTCCAGTGATACAAAAGCACTATTCTACAGTAGCTACTAATAAAGACTTCCAGTCTGTATTACAGGCCTACTTATGATTATAACAGGGTCCTTCCTCCTTTTAGTCCATTTCATTTTTTTAATCTTACTTTAGTGCTATTATGCGTAGGCTAGTTCGATTAGTTAGTTTACCCTGCACCTTTAACTGTTTTTATGTTTAATATTATTAGGCCTATTTGTTGTCATTTTCACTATTCAAAGGAGCAGAAGAGAAGAGCAGTTGTTTTGTCGTCTGATTTTATCTTTACTCACCTTTCTTAATTTTCAAACTGAATATTGTTTTTAGGCATTGTTGAAAATAGGCCAACCCTATATTTATGCAGTGTGTAGTCTATACGCAGTTTACCTAATAGAAAGTAGGCCTACCTAGTAGATTAATATTCCATAAAACATGTGTAAGACATTCCTTAAGCCTCTGGAGGAATATCTTACACGTGTCTAAGACATAAGTGAAAAAAAAGCTGTGCTTTTTTTCTCACCTGAACCGTCCGTTGAGTTTTCCGCCATTACTCTTGTTTAACCCCTGGTTTAAACCTAAACCCAGACGTCTGACCTCAGCTCCCGTGGCCTTATGTAATAGGCTAAAGATTTCAGTCATCACATAGCTAGGCTACGAATATTCGGGAATCTCAGTTTATAAAGTGTAAAAAAGAAAAGAAAATGTAAAGCATTAGAAAAATTCTAAATGGAATTCAGTGTATATTCCGAAATTAGGCCCACGTGAATTCCGACGTGGCTAGTCAGTTTACAACAATACAAACTCTGCCTAGGCCCAGAAACTCTAGGGTTTCTCTGCAATAAAGACCAGGTGTGAAGTGTTTTGGTTGAATGAAGAAAAAAAAAGAAAAGAATCGGAGGCATTTAACGATGAGCGATGGTAATTCAACAGTGCAAACAAATTTCCCCGTCTCACTGCTTCAGTCAACATAGCTACACTTGTGACAGCGAAATGTGGTGATGCGTTTCTCTCATCTGCCCACAGAGAGCGCCAGCACGAAGGAAATAATCCATCGGACTACTGTGACTACTACACCTAACCTGGAATTTGAAAACAGTTATGGAAATAAACTCAGCTGCCTTATGAACCTGAAACAAACCGTGACACAGTGCACAACACATTCGAGAAGCTGTAAATCATTCATGAGCCTCAGTGTTAGTAGGTTTTGACCCTCAAACCTCAGTGTAAATTTTTCAGCAGCAGAGCTGGGTTGAGAGTTTAAGCAGCTAAACTCCTAGTCTGGTGTCAGTCTGATCCAGCGATAAGGTATAGGTGTTTTGCCTGAAATGATTTACCTATGTAATCACGGTTCAGAAGAATTCCTGTGCCTCCCTGCCCTTAGGGTCCTTTGAACAAAGAGAGCTTTCATATTTCAGCAAATAAAAAGTGTGTTTTAGGCAACAGGCCGGGTTTGTTACCTGTATCCTTACCAATGCACCTTTTATGCCATTGTCATGATTAAAAAAATAATTTAAAAAATAAACAGACCTTGATTGGAACATAGAGGAGAATGTTTGTACAAGACACAAATCAGATGAGACTTTTTTTTTATTCATTTACATGTTTATTAAAAGTACAACAATAACAAACAATTGTTTTTTTTTCTCCTGACAAACTTTAAAAGATGGAGAGAAATAATAAAGATTATATACTTATACAGAGGAATCTAACACATGTCAAGCACAACAATCACCACTAAGCTACAACGTCACTGAATGTGAAAGTTTAACACAAGCACAATAAATGCACATTACTTCAAATATATTCAACAATTTGTTGAGAATATGAGATTTGATTTTCTTCCTCTCAAAGAAAACATGTTTGCTTAGATGGACAATAAATCATTTCCTGAATAATATCAGTACCTTCTGTTTTGTCTTGCCGGATGACATCAAGAGGTTTTAAATACATTTCAAGGAATCCTATTCGTACAATAACACGCTGACTTCATCAAAGTACAGTCTTAGAGCATCTCACATTAAAAATGTAAGCACACAGATGTTACACATCTTTTCTCCTATCTGTGAAGTACACTGATTCCTTACACCTCCATGATTCCACATTGGGAGACCAGAGATTTCAAAAGGCATGCAAAGAGCTCCTCATTGCAAGCACATCACACTGATCTGCTGCTAACTGAAAGTACTGTACATGATCTGACATTTCCCTTCTTCAAGCCCTTCTCCATATCCTATGAGTATCTGACATATATAAAAAAATATAGGGTTAACCATACAAAAACCTGCCAGCAGTACACCCCCCTTTCGACGGTTACAGACACAGAGGTAAGAGCATTTACTTTCCCGTCCCACTTCTGAAAAAATATTTGGTAGCAAAATAGAGTCTACAGTACAAATGGCATGAATTTCAGAAAATAGGCATGCATACTCAATTTATCAGATATATTTACAAGTTCAGCTGAGAAAAGATCACACACTCTGAGTGGTCCAACACTGGACCACCCACTTGATCAATATGGATGAATGAAGAAGTCTCAAATATACTATTTACAAACTCTGTTGTGAAAGTTGATGCGAAGGCACACTCACTCAGTTTCATCTCTAGAGGATGTGAGGACACAAGCGCTCGCAGTTAAGTGTGCATGTCCATAAATGTATACAGACACCACCAACACTGTGAGATATGAAGCATTAAATGCTTAGTACGCAAAATGATGTAATGTCCAGTTTTCAAAAACTACCACAACATGAAGATGAAGTTTCTGAGAGACCTCACCAGACCTTGAACAGCTCCTCACCCGCTCTCTAAAGAATAACAAATGGAATTATGAGTGATTAAACTCAATAATAATTCACATTCATTCACACCAGTCCCACAGAACAGACAGCCGGTTCACTGCAGACAAAGTTGAAATCAACACCAGACCAGATACTACAAAACACTCACAGAGGGCGGCTGGAACAGGTAAAACAGCCTCATATAACCCTCAACACACATACATACATGCTTAGCATGCGGGTCTGTGATGAGAGATGAAAAACAAAACACTACAACTTGAAATCTGCTGTAGGAGGAGTATCAGGCTCTCAGCACCTGTACAATGACAAAAGCCCCAATATATACTGTGTATATACTGTGAAGCCTAGAAAACACTTTCACAAATGTTACATGAACTGTTATGAAGTTTGTTATATAGTATTCTGTTGAGCGAATTTTTTTAAAGTGCTGTCCAGCATATTTCACTGGCTAGGACAAAACGTGATGTGGAAATGTAATGGTTTGAGGAAACCCGAAAAACAATATTAATTTGAGTTTTCAATATCTGAACACACTGCTAAAAAGTGTCATGTTAGACACAGGAAGTCAAAGACATCCTGTTTCCTTCTCATTAACAAGGACAAGACCTCTTGATATGTACTACATAACATTAGGACATGGGACAAGTTTCCATTATTTTGATCAAACCAAAAAAAGATCAAAAATACAGTTTAACTGATGTTTGGAAAAACTTAATATATCTTCACTTTACAAGAAAGTGTCTCTAAAAAAACCACGCCTCTGTTATGGTAAAACTGTACCTAACATAACAGCATCACAACAGGCACAATAGAAAACATTACAGTATATAACAAAATGTATCATAAATGGCAATATTTTATATCAATAATGGCAATAAAAATGGCTAACAATGACATAAAAATAAGTATATACACATTCTGTAATACACTCCTCCAACATGAGACAAACACGTGTGAAAGTGCTACCGAGTCTGTGGAACCCAATTAGTTGGCAGGTATAAAGGTCTTCAGCCTTTGACTCCTGAAGGAACAGTTTTTTTCCCAGATCTTGTGGTTTGTATATGTTGTGTTCGTGCAGGGAGCGTTTTTCCTATGACACACTCGAGCAGCGTATGGAGGGGGAGCCCATCTGAGTGAGCACTTTGTCCAGCCACTGCAGAGGACCGTTCAGGTGCAGTTCTATCCAGCAGGGGGTGCTAGTCACTGTCTGCCGCCTGGCAGCATTACAGAGAGAGAAATAAAGAGAGAGGTCACAAAGCAGAAACACACAGTGGCCAAAAATATTCATACACTTAAGCCACACTTAAATATATACATTTAACTGCATCGGATCAGTGATTGCAATGAGAGATTTCAGTGATTAACAAATGAATATCATTGCACATTTTCATCTGTAACATTGATCACAACCATTTTTTGCCAAATGAGGAAAATTTTAAACCTACCAAACCTCTTTTTGAAATATTTTGCTTATCTTTCTTAATAACAATAACATCAAAATAATTGTCACTTGTTTTTTTATTATATTATATATATATTTTTTTATTATTATTATTATTACTTGGTTATATTTTATTATATTCGAATGCAATGATATTTAGAACATTAAGGGTGGTTTACTCATGTTGTTCAAAACCTGTATGGCTTTCATTCGTCTGTGGAACACAAAAGAACATATTCTGAGAAATGTCTCATACAATGGAAGTCAATGAAGCCAAAACGGTTTGGTCACCAAATGGCCGACATTCTTCAAAATATCTAATAAAATATTATTTTGTTCTGCAGAAGAAAGAAAGTCATACAGCTTTGGAATGATATCAGGGTGGGTAAATCATGACAGAAATTTTATTTTAATGTATTTAAAATATACATTAAGGTTTTCAAACTAATAATATACAGATTTTTTCAAGCATGACCAGATTGTTAATAAATCGTCCGCTAACATAATTTACTGTGAATGACTGTCTAGAGCCGGATTGTCTGGATATGAACTGAGATATAAACTCTGCTCTGCTGTTCTTTACTTTGGTCCCTCAAAGGGACGTACTTAATGCCAAACACACTTCTTTTACATTCCACAATGCTTACACAACACTCGTTTCCATCGCATGTGCTCACACACACACGTTAACAGACTTTGTCCTGGAACTGCTGTTCATAACACTTTACACTGTTCACGTTCCACTCCTCACTGGGACGTCCTCTAATCCTTACACCCAATTTTTACTAAATTTTATTGTAATAATATTATTTACTAAATATACACTAATGTCACGTGACTTGGGTGATATTAGTTGTGTTCGACACATAGACAGTAAAAGAAATGGACAGAGCTACCCCATAGACTTCAATGGAGATAATTGAAGTCAGACAGAAGCACTCACTTCCTGATGGCTTGACGACGTAGTTGTGACGTGAGCAACCAGTCCGACAGTGGCAAGTCTTCTAGTAGTTGTGCAAAGTGAAATCTGAATCACCGAATCTTGCAGAGACAGAGAGGGTGAGCAGGAGCAACTTTTGATGAATGAAGCAGGATCTGCAACATCTCTATCTGCATTTATGCCTCCCCGTCCCCCCGATTGCCTCATAGACAGTAAAATATTGCCTACAAGCTTCTCCTCGGGTCTATACGGTAATTTGCTCAACAGCGCGACACAGTCGTGTGGTTATGACGCAATCGTTAGTCCATATTTTACAAAAACAGCTTCAACGGGGAGATAGTGTAAGATACAAGGTAATGGAGCCTTTTATATATTGTCATGTTTGTTTAGAAATAAACAATGGACGAATGGAGTCTTTAAACGCCTCAGATGTAAAGATATTCACTGTCAAAGTGAGGCCAAAATGAATGGGAGTCAATGGGATGCTAACAGCAGGTGATGGCTTGGTTAGCAATGGCCCCGCCTATCTAAGGTACGGTTTCCGGGGGCTGGATTACCCCCTTGGTTCGACATCGGTTGCGGCTGGATGCAACCGATCGGCGAGAGTAGCCGCGTGCAGGCGGGGAGGAGCTGCAAACGGAGACGTGAAGTCAAACACTTTCTGCTTCCCGCAGTGACGCCCGCTCTGTTTGCATACTTTATCACAGCTAAAGTGAAATAAATGCAATATTTGGCAATACACAGATGTTTCAGAGACATTATTGTCATGTAATACTTTATGCTCTGCTTAATACAGCGTGTGTTTGTACAAGAATAAAGTTCAACATACAAGCAGCTACACTATCAATGAAGTGAGGTCTACGTTTTTATCAGTTTTATTTTGATAAACATGACAATACAACATCGCCACTACATGAAATAAAAAACAGATTTGTGCGCATTAGTGGAGCTGAAGGTTTTAGAATAAACACGAAACACACGTGATTGCTGTCATGCGGTGAATCTGGCCAATCGAGGAACAGCTGTGTTGTCATCAGAGTCCATGCAGACTCGTGCAGCTGCTCTGGAGAAACTGCACCGGCTGTATTAGCCGGCTGCTCTCGAATCGATCTCGCTGCACTTTGTTGACATATACGTCACTGTCACGTGGCGTTGGCGCTGCCTCAAGTCGGACAAAATCTCTAACCAGCATGCACTGCTTCAAGTCAGCCGCCGATCGGTCTGCGCATCGCTGGGTGAAGTTGAACAAGCCTAAACTCAGTGCCGCCGCTCCCACCACGCATTGCGCGTAGTGTACCAAGTGCTGAAGGGGCACCACAAGAACACACATTGTTTAGTGATGGCCAAATGAAGCGTTTCGAAGAATTATTGCTTTATGATACAATTGTGTCGAAAATGGTTCATTACCCGAAGCTTCATTCAAATAGAAATTGCAGCACCATCTCCTGGTGAAGAAAATGTAATGCAACAAAGCTGACAACCATAAAATGCAACTAGGCTTATATAACGCTCCGTTTATTACGTGTTCACCGAGGCGATCAAAGCTGAAACAGTGTTAGTGCTGTGAAACTCATTTATGTAGGTGACTTTTACAGATACTGATGAATTTCATGTGTTCACCTTTATAATAAAACATTAAGCATGATGTGTGTGTGTAATTATTTATTTAGACAAGGACAGAAGATCAGACCAGCTTAAAAAAAGTTGGAAACCATCACAGAAATTCTAATGGTTTCTATTAAATATTACCAATAGGAACCATTGGCTTTTACCATTTAAACCACTACAGAATTATTTTTTGTAGTGTGTTTGGTGACATATTCCATTAGGATTTAATGCCCTCACCAATAGAACCCAGCACATATCAGTAGAGACCCACAGAGACCACTATAATTCCCATTACAACCAATACAATTCCCATGAAAACCATTAAATCCAATAGAATTTCTGTAATGGTTTCTATAGTTTTTTTAGCAGGCAGTATCATGCGTGAAAGCTTTATCTTGTTTAGCTGTGGGAAGCAGAACTCTATAACGTGTTAACTGGTGGGACTGATATTTTTGTATGTTGAAAAGGATGTGCTTGTGTAACTGGTTGTACTTGTATAATGTAGCAGAGGGTTTTTGAAGTTTCTGTCTTTGATGCATGTTTTTATGTAACAATGTTCATATGTTCTCTAATTAATAATTAAAATAAAAAATGTGGCCGAGGGTGACACTGAAATAAACTCAATCCACTCTCCTCAACAAAGACGCTAATCCAAACACTGACTACTACAACCCAAGGTGTTGCCATGGTTTGGCTTCACAGAAATTCAGCCGCCAGGTTTCAAACCTGTCAACACTGGATTGGGCTGTCAAAGCAGTCAGGTGATTCACTACAGGAGTGAGCCAGTGTGTTTGCTTCAGAAGTCATTTTCACGTGACTAGTGACGTAATGATACAAGCTCCGAAGCAGTGGTTCATTGCAAGGACCGTTCGAGTTTGAAGCAAGCTTCGGAGCGTCGGTGTCAGATGTAACATCACTAACATTGTTCAGAGTGGGTCGCGGAGTGCCTGAGATAAAGCGCGTTGTCCCGATTCAGGATTGTGTGAGCTGGGAAGGATTTGCATGCTTTATCTGTGCTAATCAGGAGCAGTCATATGATTCATTAACAGTTCATGTTGTGTATTTGCCATATTAACTGTTGTTTCCATAACCCCCAAATGCCACTTCATTTTCACTTTGTTATTTTGTAAATAAATTATACATTATTTTGTACATTTAAATTAGTGTGGTGGCTACTTTATTGTATTACAAAAACTGCTATTTAATAGATTTAATTTATAGGCCTATTTATTCATCATCAGCATTGGTCACATTCATACAATTTATGTGTTTAAGTAGGCTAAAGTGGGATATTACTTGTGTGTGGTCATTCATTTTTGTGGAATAAATGAGCTTGTTTGTTTGTTTTTTAAACCAGTCTAGTCTACAGTGGAGGCATTTATTTCATTTTAGTTTACTCAGGTTTGCTAACTGCTCTAAAAAAAACGTGAAGCCAATGTATAAAGTTAATATAAAGTTAATAAGTTAAATTATTGTTGCTGTTATTATTAGGTTAAAAGTGAATCTAGTGTTACTATTGCTGGTGCCCTGCCATGAACCCTGACCCGCAGCAAACAGAACCGAACCGTGGCTCCAAAACCGTGATGTGAACCGAACCGTGGCATAGGTGTATCGTTACACCCCTACTTTTGATCAATTCAATGCATCATTTCTGAATAAAAGTATTTATTTTATTTTTGTTATCTTACTTTTGAACAGTACCGAAGAGTAATGAATATATAGCTCATGTTATGGTATTTAAAAAAAAAAAAAAAGTCATTAAAAAGAAGCATGTTGAGTGTGTCCCTGGGGAATATTCTGCCTCTTAACACTTGACAGTTTTTAATTACTTAGGTTATTTAAACTGTTCTGCAGCTTTCACATTGTGTTTCGAATCACTTCATATTGTAACCATTACATTTTAGACCCTTTTCATTACAGTTTCATCCAACAATGTTTCTGTCTCCTAGCAGCTTTTTTTATTGATCGTTTGACTGTTTCTCGTTCTTCAACACAAGTTTCTCAGTAAATATTTCAGCCATCTATGAAAAAAAAACCCTGACTTACTGTTCATAAGGGCAGCTCTGAAATACAGAATAAGTGGAGGTCGCAGCCTCCGCTAGTCTACAAAGAGTTAAAAAAAGAGATGAAGTAGTGGAAAGAGAGAAAGTAGTAGAGCAGAAGTGAGAAAGTAAAAGAGGAAGGCTCTTCCTAAATTCAAGAGTTTCCTCTTCCAAGTTTTAGAAAATAAATGAGTAAATTCAAGCAAGAATGAGGAGATGTGAAATCTACTGTAGTCAGTGACCAAGTAATCTTGGGCAGCTCAGGTGACAGACTGAGAGAATATGAAGGTGAATTCAGACAACGCCACTGAGCTGTTCTACGTCATGATATTCGCTGAAGCGATGGTAAAATACAGGGTCCAACCATAAAGTGCTCAAATGGCATTTTTAAACTGCAACAGGAAGAATTTGTCAGCACTTAAAGTGGTGGATCTGAAGGTGGGGAGACGTGGAGGGGCGTGAGAGAGAAAGAGTGGGTGTCTGCTGAAACCTGACACAGCTCAGATTGTGTCTCCACACGCCAAGCTGTCTAGAAACTAGGGGTGGTTAATCTGTCTGATTTCCCGATTCGATTCGATTACGATTATTGAAGTCCCGATTCGATTACAGTCGATTTTCGATTATTAACGATTCTCGATTAGCGATTATTGATTTTCCATTTCACAACAGTAAACGAAAATACACTACAAAGTGATTGCAGTATAAAAAAAAAGTCAGCTACTGAATTACTTAACTCTTTTATTGAGTAACAACAACTCAAAGCACTTGTCCTGTAGTGTCATGTAGTTACACAGAAATGAATACATCACATTGTGTTGTGACTCATCAAGTTGAACTAAACAATAACAAATAAATGAAAGGCTTATTTCCTTTAGGAAGTAGATCAGAACCAACATACTGTAGAAATCGGACAATTTTCTTCTAGAAAGACAACGTGTTCAGGTGGAGGAAGACTGCAGGTTGCAGTCGAAACATGTCAAGGTAAAGAAGAAGTTTTTTCTCCAAACACCTTGTCTTTCTAGAAGAAAATTGTCCAATTTAATCATTAAGAAGACAAAATGAACATTTTTGAACAACTTACTGTAGCTTCAGCTTATATACTGTACTGTAGAACACAGTGACAAAATGTCAAGAGTGATGGATGCGGTGCACGCGTGAGGGGGGCGGGAACGCGTGGAACGCTCGAGCTCCTCTCGTTCGTTTCCTGACGTGAGAAAGACAAAAGGGGAAAAAACTACAGAAGAAAAACGGGTTCGTGTCGGAGGAGTGTCGAGGCCCGTTCGGTTCCGTGAGTGGGAGCCGCGGGTCCGTGCAGCGGAGCGGCGTTGTGTTTCCAGCATCAGTCCGGCTATGTGTGTGTGTGTGATCCGCTGCTCTCGTCCTCAGGATCGCCTTTATTCCCGCGAATGTGCGCGTCGATGTGTGTCGCGCTCGCTCATCTGATGCGCTCATAAATCTGCGGATTGAAGGCGTTTATTCGGTGTTTGTGCGCGAATCTGAGCCGTGCTAACGCGCTAATGCTAATGTGCCTGAGCTCCAGAGGAGACGAGGCGGGAGGATTTCTAGAGTGTTCCCTCAGAATCATCTCAGCATTAACGACAGATTTACATTCATCTAATGAACACACACACACACACACACACACACACACACACGGTGGTACTGTCAGGTTTAGATAAATAAAAAAATCGATTTTTGAAAATTTAATGATCGATTCATGCTCGTCCATAACATACTCGCGATTAATCGATAATCGATTTTTTTCACCACCCCTACTAGAAACCACAGTCTCACTCTCTCTCTCACACACCAGTCAGTCCTACACTTTTCCACTCTCTTCTCAAGCTTTCTCTACAGATGTCCATGGTCAAAACCCACAACTGCTTCTAATTAGGGTCTTGGTTCCATGGGCTCAAACAATGAAGTTAATCACAAGAGAAAAAGGGGAAGAGAAAAAAGAAAGACCAGGAAACTCTGAGACATTTTGAGGCACACCATGTGTGAGTTTGTTTGGTGTGGAATGATTTGCCAGCGCAGACCTAACAGTTTATATGACGGACATGCTATGCTGGTGGACACCGGGTTGCCTTGCTACGTCAGAGCTCTTCACCGGAGCGTGCCAGACTGGGAAAAACAGTTACCGCAGCCTGTCAGACCCTGCCATGAATATTTAATTGTGCATACTCACTTAACCTATTTTTACATTTAGACCACACCTTTGCCATCATCTAACATTCACTTAAAGTTAATCTTTAAAAACAATTTTATTTTAATAATGCTGTTAAAAGTTCTTTAACATCTTTTGTCAATTTTAAAATGAATAACCATTTTTTTAAAACTGTACATTATAAATTTGTGATACCTACATTCACAAGCAACTAAACTACAGATTTGTTGGTGTTTAAAAAAAAAAAAAAATTTTGACAAACAAAATAGAAAAGATTATTAATATCAGCATTTTATCAGCCGTAACATGAGAATGATTGGTATTGGCCAGAATTTTTATATTTAACTTTATAATTATAGTCTTGTAATTATAAAGTTATAATTAGTTACTTTATAATTAATGAATGTAAATGTAAAAGAAAATAAGCAGCTGTAGTGTTTTAGCCATTCAATACTCATAATCCCGTTTCTACAAAAAACATCAAATCAATCAAATTCAAAGATTAACAGGAAGCATGGTTGGCTTCTGTGGTTTGGGTAACACCACTTCACAAATGATGCAAACGTCTTTGAACAAGACAAAACAAGGCCACATTCCAGCAGTGGCAAGCACGTGGATAGATATAAAGGGGGTGAAGTGATTGCAGTAACCGTACCTGTACTCGGCTCCCCAGCCCTTCACAAAGCTCATGCGAATGGTGCACATGCGGGTGAGCTGGTACACGGCCTCAAAGCCCTGATTCACAGACTGGGCCAACAGAGCTGCAAACTCCTGGTTATTAAAGATCTTCAGATTACAGCCTGGAAGGATGCAAAGCAGTTAAAAACTATCAAAAAGGGAGCTCTGTTTCATCCTGTTCAGAACAGCTATTCAGTAACATAGTAGTTGAACACTCTGTTGATGAGGGCTACTTGTTGAGGGTCTCTCGTTTTATCTTACCAGGTGGGATCTTGCAAACAGTGGCTGGGTGCCAGCCGTAACGTTGGTTACAGTTGGGACTCTGAACAAAGATGGCGCTGTCACTTAGACACTCTGCAAACACTTCACCACCAATGTAGTACAAACGCACACCCCGGCCTGCAAAAAAAAGGTTGTCAAAAAAATATAATAGAAAATAATCAAATAAAATATTAAATAATGTTGTCTTATGAGTGATTGAGACAGATGTGTGCGTACCAATGTGCCTGCGCGTGAGCTCCACAGCAGAGTTGCGGTTCACATTGGACAGCAGGCCCAGGCAGAAGCGCTCAGAGTTGGATGGGTCCGTGAAGCCATCTACCGTTAAAGAGGGCTGGGAGGCATGGAAAGTTTCACCGACTCTCTGGTTCAGCTCATAGTAGGAGATGGAGCACCAGAACGCTGGTTCACAATATGTCACTGGCTGTAGATCTGAGAGAGAGAAAAAAAAACAATAAAAGGAGAGAATTCGAAAGGCACAGACATTCACAAAAAGAGGCAGTGGAAAAGAAACAGAAAGAAAAAAGACAGTAAAAAGAAAACAAACAAATGGGTGGGGATACAGAATATCCGAAGAGACAGAGCACGGGGGCTGGGAACTGACGGCACTGTGATGTCAAGAGCAAATGTTACTTCCCAGAAATAAAGGGCTGAATCAGGAAATACCATCATCACTTGGACACAAAACTATAGAAAATTACAGGCTCATGGCTCTAGCCTTTCTCTCTGACGCACACTCATACACCAGTGCTGTGGAGAGGAGAAATCGCTGTGAGATCTGAGCAGTGTCTGCAAAAGCAATCTGATACAAAAGGAATTGTGGGCCCTCCCTTGCTAAGATGGGAACTGACAGGATGTTTGGAGTGGAGAGTTGTTTTGGGGACATCCAAATAATCCATTTAGAAATCCATTTCCTCTGAGAGACTGAAAACACATTTCTACAAACACTCAGTTTGATGTGACATGAGGAAAACAATGGCTTAAATGAGTGAATAAGAACTGCTTCGACTGACTCAGTCAGTGAGTGAGTCATTAGACTGCATATAACTGTGATATTTAACAAATGTGATTCATTAGCCAAAAAAGAGGAAACACAAAATGTCTATATTATCATATCAAATTCTTAAAGCTAGGGTAGGCAATGTTTTTCATAAACACTTTTTGTTATACTGGTTGAAACATCCTGATAGTAATCAATAATAGAAGTGGTCTAAATATTTAAAAAATGTATATATACCTTCTGTGGACGTCCAATCATTACATTCAGTCTGAATGCAATGATAGGATGCCCTACCTGCCTGTCAACGCATGTATTTGCATACCTGCTAACACAGACATTGCGTGTCATCAGCGTGTTCAATGAGGCTATGCAGAGTTGTAGACTGACAGTAACTGAGGAACAATGAGCTTATGCTGACTTCACGCCATGTCGTAATTACCATAATTAAGGGATGCCAACCCGTGACGTTTGCACTTGGAGCTGTTCGTGTCCTGTTCACTCATATTTATCATGTTTTCAGATGACACTTGGTTTTGTATATTGGTTTTTGCAATGAAATTCATACATTTTAAGTGTCCAAAATGGTCCAAAATACACACACACAAGCAATCAGAGTTACCTAAGTTGTTGTGGGCAGGAGATACAGGGTTCGGTGACAGGTTTGGAGACCCTGAAAAGAAAAGGACAGATTAATAATTGAATGGTATAAGAATGTACAGTAAAAAGGACAAACACATTTTGATTTAAACACTTATGATTACATTTCTAAAAGTTCAAGCGTGCAAAGTCAATTATTCCACTTCCATTCCATCACAGGCATGTGTTTGTCTTCAGAAATGTTTCAGGTTTTCGTCCCTAAATGATGTTGTGTGTAGAACTGCTGTCTTACACCACTGATTAAATGTCAGAAAGAAAATGGAGAAGTGATATGCAACTGAAATGCCACCAAATAACAAACCTGGAACTGCTTCATCGCCATGCAGTTATAGAAAATTCAATGTGTCAACCAATCAAAGAATGCAAAAAATGCGGTGGTATAACTGTCGTCACCTGTGTCCATGCTGCAGTTCATCTGATGGTCACTGGTCTCTCCATCCTCACTGATGTAGCCTGGAGGGGGCGTCTCTGTAACACACAAACACACAGGTTAGCCTGCATGCATACAAATTATACACAACCGTAACACAGTGACCCAGCTGATGGATGAAAAATAAGGCACATCAGCAAATACATCCGGCAGGTGCAGCAGAGACAATGTGTCACAACGGTTTTATTTTACATTAAGACACCTGAATTAGAAAGCTGGGGTCAGCTCAGTTTCAGTGGCAGGATATGAAACAACACACACACACACCGCCCTATTACAGTAACAGACTGCCTCTCTGAAGCAAATACCATTCAGATGGAACTAATCCCAGCCAAAGCCACTCCATACAAACTCCATGGGATAATCTTCCCCCTATGTTGACAAAAGTAGTCTTGAAAGTCACTTCAGAGTAAATTGTTAGATTGTAAAGCGTTTAAACGTCTCTTGAGTAGTCCTATAAATATAATAAGTAACAGCGTCATAGCCCATTTTTCATGCAGACATTTGTTTACTGGTCAAAAAATAAGAAAACAGACCTGTAGGTTGGATCAATGTGTAAATAGTTCGTTTTTTCTCTTGTGTGTTGCTTATATAGTTAAGGCTTCACGTGTACTCTTTTGCTTGTGTGCAATTACAGTCTTCAGGGTCACACGATCCTTCAGAACTTATTCTAATATGCTGATTTGGTGCTCATGAAAATTTCTTCTTATTATCAATGTTCAATCAATCAATTCTTTGATTAATAGAAGGTTCAAATGAATAGCATTTTAAACATTAAGAATGTTTTATATATAAATGTCTTTGTCACATGCAAGTATTTCATAAAAAAGAAAATCATATTGACCCCAAACTTTTGAATGGTAATGTAAGAGGTCAGAAACGCATGTGATATCATTATATTTATAGTGTAAATGCTGATGTGTCCTGGACAACAATGGCTGCCAACTCACCTGTCAATCAACAACTGCACTAAAACAAGGGTTTTAAACTATGTTTAGTTTCAGAGCAGCTTAAATCACAATAATCATCAGCAAGTAGATAAAAATGCAAAACTTCTTTATTATGACTGATATCAACACGCAGAAAGATCAGTTCAGTTACAGTTAATTATAAATACAGGTATAAATATATAAAATGACTGAGAATTCTGCTTGAAATAAATTTGTATTAAGATTAAAATTCAGATTTTTTTGGGGGGATAAACTTTTTTTTTTTCCATGCATTTACTGGTCATTCTTTGTGCTTCATCAACATTGTAACAGTAGTGATTGCTTATGCTACATCCTGCTAGTAAAGTGATCCACCCACTGCTCACTAGACCACTGCATCTTCAGCTACTCTATTACACCCAGGGAACATTTTAGATTGTGCCGCTTTGTTGCACTTGCAGCTGATGGCGATATATTAATTTAGAAGCCACTTGACATTATTTGGTTAGGCTTTTCTGTTGCATCTCTGGGCTAATCTCTTTTTATAACACTATGAAACTCAATTCAAAGAGTCTTCTTCAATACTTTCTATACTAGTGTTTATTTGTATTCTACCTGGTATGTAGTTGCTCTGGGGTTCGATGCCGGCAGGAAAAATTGTGTTTTCTGGGATGGAGTGACTGTAGTCATCTAGAGGAGGAAACTCACTGGGGATTTCAGTGTGACGAGGCACCAGCACTGGAGGAAGAACTTCAGAGAGAGAGAGAGAAAGTAAAAAAAATAATGAGAAAGAAGAGAAAAAACATGATAACAAAAAACATTTGTTTTGATTCACAACTTGCACAATATATATATACTTGTGCATATACTACATACGTATATTACTATTTACTAAGTATTACCTACTAATACTAATGTCAGGTTGAGCTGAGCGATTAATCGTTAAAAGATTGTGATCTCGATTCAAACACCCACAATCTCATTCCTAAATGACGATACACCACTCAAAATCATATTAAAATGTGCGTTGGCGCTGCCGCTGAAAAACAATTGTATCTTTACATCGTTACGCCACCAGGTGACAAGTGACTTTAAAAAAAAATATATGTCATTGAATCATTCATTCAAGAGATTTGTTAAAAAAATGCTGATTCATCCAGTAATGAAACAAGCGAAGTCCTTATGAACAAGTCATTGAATCATTCATTCAAACCAATTATTTTAAATAATTCATTAGGGCCCTGTTTACACCTGGTATTAAGATGTGTTTTGGTCCATCACAAGTAGATGAGGGAAACATACCCGTTTACACCTGGTGTTTTTATCCACCTCTTTTGTCCACTTTCAACCCCTTTTCCCATCTGGCTAGCACACAGGTCAGTAGGTGGTGGGCAATATGGATGAAATAAGCTCACTCAATTTACATATAAATACGACTGGCCTCTGATGACGACATCGAGGTCTACGCTGATAGCGTAACGTGTTTCATCAGGAAGTGCGTAGATGACGTTGTTCCGACCAAAACAATTCGGCTGTACCCTAACCAGAAGCCGTGGCTAAACGGGGATGTTCGCGCGGCACTCAATGCGCGAACCTTCACCTTTAACTCCGGTAATGCGGAGGAGCATAAACAAGCAAGTTATGCCCTCCGGAAAACCATCAGAGCAGCAAAACGGCAGTACAGGGACAAGATTGAAGGACAGTTCAACACCACCGACTCCAGAAGCATGTGGAGGGGAATTAACACCATCACGGACTATAAAGGGAACACAAACTCCACCGTGAACACCGCTGCCTCTCTCCCGGACGAGCTCAACACCTTCTATGCTCGCTTTGAGGGAACTAACACCGCCCTCGCGGAGAGAGAGCTCGCGGCTGAAGACACAGAGGTTGGTGCACTCTCCGTATCTTTAGCGGATGTAACCCGATCCTTCCGGCGGGTGAATGTCCGTAAAGCAGCGGGTCCAGACGGCATTCCCGGCCGTGTGATCAGAGCGTGCGCGCACCAACTGGCTGGAGTTTTCACGGACATTTTTAACCTGTCCCTCTCCCTATCTGTGGTCCCCACATGCTTCAAAACGTCCACCATTGTGCCTGTACCTAAGCAGTCAAAAACCACCTGCTTAAACGACTGGCGTCCTGTTGCTCTGACCCCCATCATCAGCAAATGCTTTGAAAGAATAGTCAGAAACCACATCTGCTCTGTTCTCCCCCCCTCACTGGACCCACTGCAGTTTGCATACCGCACAAACCGCTCCACTGACGATGCCATTTCATCTACAATACACACTGCTCTCTCCCACCTGGAAAAGAGGAACACGTATGTGAGAATGCTGTTTGTGGACTACAGCTCAGCATTCAACACCATTGTGCCCTCCATACTTGACATTAAACTCCGGGCTCTAGGCTTAAACAGCCTGTTATGCAGCTGGATCCTGGACTTCCTGTCAAACAGACGCCAGGTGGTCAGAATGGGCAGCAACATCTCCTCATCACTGACTCTCAACACTGGAGCCCCTCAGGGTTGTGTTCTCAGCCCACTCCTGTACTCCCTGTACACACATGACTGTGTGGCTACCCACAGCTCCAACACCATCATCAAGTTTGCTGACGATACGACGGTGGTAGGTCTTATCACCGACAATGATGAAACGGCCTACAGAGAGGAGGTGCACACTCTGACACGGTGGTGTCAGGAGCACAACCTCTCCCTCAACGTCAGCAAGACCAAGGAGCTGGTGGTCGACTTCAGGAGGAATGAGAGAGAACACCGCCCCATCACCATCGATGGAGCACCGGTGGAGAGAGTCAGCAGCTTCAAGTTCCTCGGTGTTCACATCACAGAGGAACTCTCATGGTCCGTCCACTCCGAGGCCGTTGTGAAGAAGGCTCATCAGCGCCTTTTCTTCCTGCGACGGCTGAGGAGGTTTGGAATGAACCGCCACATCCTCACACGTTTCTACACCTGCACCATCGAGAGCCTGCTGACTGGCTGCATCACCACCTGGTACGGCAACAGTACCGCCCGCAGCCGCAAAGCCCTGCAAAGGGTAGTGCGCACGGCCAGCTGCATCATCGGAGGTGAGCTTCCCTCCCTCCAGGACATTTACGCCAGGCGGTGTGTGAAGAGAGCTCAGAGGATCATCAGAGACTCTAGCCACCCGAACCATGGGCTGCTCTCACTGCTGCCATCAGGCAGACGGTACCGCAGCATCAGAACACGCACCAGCCGACTCCAGAACAGCTTCTTCCCACAAGCAATCAGACTACTTAACTCCTGATCCATCAGGATCATAACACACTGGACAGAATATCACTCCGCACAACCCACTGTAGATACACACACATTATATACACATTTATGTATCATTTATTATTTATCATTTATCATATAGCACCTATTGTACATAATTGGATCTCTACTGTGAATAATAATGTATACTGTACATTGTATATTATTATTATTATTATAGCTTAATGTATACTGTTTAATGTATGTTTAGTGTATATTGTTTAAAGTATATGTATATTGTAAGTATGTGTATATTGGCTAAAGCTGTGAGAACTACGCTCACATTGTGTAAATTATTTATTGTTTATTGTAGAGTTTACTGTGCTGTGAGTAATTGTGGGCGCATCAGATGTGTAATCTGCTGTTGCTTAAATGTTGTACATGTCATGTCGTGACTGCTATGTTGCTCGGACTGCACCAAGAATTTCACCTGCTGTTGCACTTGTGTATATAGCTGTGTGACAATAAAAGTGAATTGAATTGAATTGAATTGAATTGGACTGGAGAAAATAGAAAAACATACAGAGGGCAGAATCTTGCGTTTCTGCTCTGACAGCCGCAAGACAACAACGAATGTGGTGAGTGTGTGTTAATAGGAATCAGGAATGGTGAGAGAACACTGTGCTTGGTACGTTTATCATCTTCAAACCAGACTCGGGTCTCCAGCCAAAGTTTAAATCCTGTCTGGCTAGCAAGCTTCCCATAATGTTTACACGTTAGGTCAGTAGGCGGAGAGCAGGTGGACTTTTGCAGCTGTTCGAACACATTCGACCACTTGAGTGTCTACGAAAGCAATCCGGTGGAATGCATTTTTGACTACCTCTGTAAGTGGTCGAAAGTGGAAAAGCTCAAAACGTGTTACACCCTGTTAACACCTGTATTTAGTGTCGTCCACTCAACCAAAACGCATCTTAATACCAGGTTTAAACAGGGCCTAAGATTCATTAAACATTTTCAATAGACAGCAGCAATTAACATTTGTCAGAACCTCTAGTAAATTGCATGTTATTTTGTTTAGTTGTCTGTTCAGAATCGTGATCTTTTTGAAACAATAAAAATCATAATTCTCAATTTATCCAGAACCGTGCAGCTCTAATGTCAGGTGACAGAGCCCTGATACTCTCATTGGGTCTCATTCACTAATAATTGCTTGGATTCTTTCCTATTTGTATGTACAGGAAAACTTCTCTATCTGATTCACAAAACGTTTGTATAATTTGTTCTTAACCTCGTTCTGATGTTAGCGAATGTGCATAAAACACGGCCAAACATCTCCATATAAGGGCTTTCCGCACATGCTTTCCTTACAGCCTTTCGTCACTCTCGTCAAACTTGCCTCTGTTCGCAAACGCGCTGTCGCCTGGATCCTCGAGCAATGCCAAGTGTGCCATTTTTACCAGTTCTCACAATAATCTTTTATACAGAGCCAGATTATTAACCAGCTGTACATGTGCGTATATCTGCGTTATTCAGAGAAACCTTGCAGTTGAAGCTATAACACAGCTTTTCCTACTCTTTAACTGTATATGATCGAATGCATTTTAGAATTAAATTAAATTAAATTATTTAATAATTTCATTATACAATTCTATATATGGATTATATAATACAATTCATTGAATATACTACAATGTAATTATAGTCATATTAGGATGAAATATAACTTCTTAAAGGTCCCGTTCTTCGTGTTTTTTTGAAGCTTTGATTGTGTTTACAGTGTGCAATATAACATGTGTTCATGTTTCGTGTGTAAAAAAAACAGGATTTTTAACACAATTTACTTATCTGTGTACCGCTGTTTTCACTGTCCTAAAAACGGGCTGATGAGTTCCTTGTTCTATGAAGTCCCTCCTTCAGAAATACGTAACGAGTTCTGATTGTGCCAGCGGTTCCTGTGTTGTGATTTGACCGCAGCTTAGCAAACGTGTCACGGTTCCTGTGTTGTGATTCGACAGCAGCTTTGCGCACGTAACTTGCACGGAAAGGTCACGCCTCTTAACAGGAGATGTATGCGCTTAATGATCTCTAAGTACAGCGTCCCTGGGAAAGCCAAACAAAGGTGATTTGACTCCGGGATGAAAATAACAGCGTCTCGACGACATGGCGACAAACACAGTCAAACGCAACAATTCCTTTTCTCCACGCGACACTTCCTCTTCTCCATGTGGGACAGCAACAAGACCACGCCCCCTTTTTTCACGTATTCTTGTGGGCGGAGGTTAGTCTGTTCTACTGTTCTACTGACGTCATTAATGAAGGAAGTACCAGGATGTAGTCCAAGCCAGCCGTTTGCTGTAGGCTTTGAAAGGGAACTTCTGTTAAATAAAATATCTCGCTTGGCATTGAACTTTGAGCTTTATAATTTTACAGGTATTATTTATGCTCTAACAGCAACATTACACACTAACTAAAGTTTGAACAATGGGATCACGAAGAACGGGACCTTTAACACGATTATAAAGCCATACAGAGTAAGTTCTTTTAGCGTACGTGTGGTTTCAGTTGTTCCTATTTTTTTTCCGTAAATTTAGAAATAAAATTATTACGAAATCTTTGGTGAATTGTGATTTGTTCTTAAAATCGTTTGTACGCACAAATCTGTGGGTATATCACAATATCTCTTCATATCTCTTTAGTTTTATCATATTTATAAAAGACAAATACGCTGTGCCGATTCTCCCCGAAAACAGCCGAGCTCATGGAAGCGAGCAGTGGGCGGAGCTAAAGAGTCACAAGCACACACACACACACACACACACACACACACACACACACACACACACACACACACACACACACACGCACACACACACACACACACACACACAATACAGCATGGCATTATCCCTGAATAACTTTCGATTCGCTATACATTCATGTTGTTTACACTACATGCACTTGCGCGCCAATTGCCAACAAAACACAGACATTAGATGCAGTTTCATGACCGGGAATAAAATCGATACCTGTAGGCTACTTATATATTTAATAGGCACATTTGTTTCAACACTCTCCACATTTCAACACAATATCAGTCTATGTATTATCGCCAACGCATGCATTCTCCTTTAAATTATCTGTCAGGGCCAGTGCTGAATTTTCACAAAAGTTTATAATCTGCTTGTGTTTAAAGTCTTGCAAAAAGCAGCGCACACTCATCTCAAACAGCGCACAAATAGGCCACTGAATTGAGTCTTCTTTGACTTATTTTTGTGCTTCAGTAGATAAAGATCTATGGTTTTGTATAAAAGGAGAATAGAGTGCTATGAATCGTTCTTCACACACACAGTAACTGAAATTTAAAACCGTTAAAGGAAAATGCTCAATAAACTGCTGCATAGGAGCGTTGCGTACATTGACTTTGTTGCTTTGTTACATGGGATGCGCATAAGCACTTTGTGCTGCTCTGTATTGGAGCCTTTTATATTATAATAGTTTTGCACAATGAAAGAATATTAATAGTTAATTATAGTTTGGGTATAAACACTGATGTCTACAGTTGTGATCAAAATAAGAGTAAATAATCTTTTTAAAGTCTTTTGGCACTTTTAGTCTGTATTGTATTGCTTATCGTTACGCCAGGAGGTGGTGACAAGTAAGTGTTTTGTCATTGATTGAATCATTCATTTTAAAGATTTATTCACAAACACTGATTCGTCCCATAACGAAACAAGTCTTTATGAATGAGATATTGACTTAATTCAATGTTTTTTTTTTTTATAATTTCATTCAATTTAATGTATTTTTTAAATGGACTAAAGCAATGAACAAATTTGTCAGAACCTCTAGTTTGCATGTTATTTTGTAGACAGAATTGTAGAAGAATCGCAATCTTCATTTTACACCAAACAAATCGTGATTCTCAATTTATCCAGAATCGTGCAGCTCTAGCCATACTCAAAAAAAACTGTGTGTATTTGGCACAGAAATACCCAGTCATACGTCCAACTCGGTTTTTTTTTTTAAATTTTGGCCATGTTTAGCATGAGAATCCAACTCTTTAACAGTGTAAATAAGTCAGACTGCATGAAATAGCATTAAACCCGTCACCTTTAAAAAAGGCCCCAGGTCCAAACAAATGATACTGGCTGACATCAAATATCATTGTGCATTACCTGGTGTCTCAACCCGTTGGTAGTGGTAGGGGTTGACGCAGACCTCGTCCTTTTTCATGTGAAAGGCAAACTCACAGAGTTCAATGGCTCTGAGCTCATGATGAGACTGCAGGTCAGGCCAGCGCCATAGACGACAGTAGATCACATGAGGGAGTCCTTTCCTATGAGATACTTGCAACCGACCATCTAGTGATCTAAAAGAGAAAAAGAAAAGGCATTAATGATGATCTCTGTAGCAGAAACAATCCCAGCAGCTTATTCTCTCAAATCAAAAGCAGAAATACAGCGGAAATGTTATTATGGCTTGTGTAAAATCCTAAATTACCACAGTATAAACACTCACTGCTCCTAGGCTTGCAGGGACCACGCCAAGGTATTATGTGAGACCGCAGATGAAGTAAAAGTGGCCCAATTTCCTGTTAATGTGGTGCTTTCGGTTAAACATCACACGTGATGTGAATGAGGTGAAGAAAAAGGAAGAGGAAGTAAAAAAAACTGTTGCGTTTCAGAACAATGTGTGTGTGCGTTTAGAAGGTTGATCGTGCTCTAGTTTAACAACAGCTTCATCTCTTAAAGCCATATGAAAGCAACAGTAGACTCCTCACACACACTCACAGACATATGTAGTGTGGGCCAAATAATGCAAATCCCAAAAGCTCTTTAAAGCATGTCTGTCAGACCCCCCTCCTCCCACTTTTACACCCACCGAGCCTGGCCCAGACAATGGCACGGGCCTGCCTGGCCAGCCTGAGGCTTCTCTGGCTCTCCCAGCAGCTAAATATGCTTTTAATTTTTCATAGCATAGCTTTCGCTTCACAGACAGATTACGAGAAGAAAAACATAAATGATGTAAAATCAAGACGCCCCATGGAGAGAATGAAAAGAGAATATTACGCAATCTGAAGAGTAAACAAGAATATTTAGGCACAAACAATTCACTTTATGGTTGCAACACAGGCAGAGTATAGCAACAGAGTTGTAAACACAGCCACTTCCTTCAGTTCACACATGCACGCCCAACCAGTCAAAAGCACATTAAGTCTAATGGAGACAAGAGAGAGGGAAGGAAAAGGAGAGATGAACAACAAAAAACAAAAACAATAATCTATATACAGCTCTGGAAAAAATTAAGAGACCACTCCAAGTGACCACTCTCTTAATTTTTTCCAGAGCTGTATATATATTCCAGTACACATTTCTACCTGCTTCACTTTCTAACTGCAGGCAAATAAACTCAGACTTTTCTTTGGATGGCCCCATGTGGAAAATGAAAAAGGCATAATCATCTCAGAATAATGCGGTGAAGGCCTTGAGCAATTGAGAACAACCACACAGTGAACTTTTCATGTCTGAGGAGAGTTATTCACCGGTCCGGTCTCAGACAAAGAGGACTTTTGCAGACACAATCGAGCACACCATCATATCAAAACACATTTTCACACTAACCCCATTCTGTATGCCGACAGTGCTTATCTTTACAGTCAAGTGCTGAGATTAAAACATTTTTATGATGCCTATCGGTGTAGCGGACTCCTATAACGGCACACTCGTGGTCGATATCAGATTAAATACACCAACGTAATGCATGCACTGCTACGGTGTGCTGAAACGGGGCTGTACAGTATGGGCCAAACCTCTCAGACCATGTATTATACATGACTGCTGCATTGTGTGCTTGAAATATGCAACAGCAGCCATAGTGCTGAGAGAGAGAGAGAGAGAGAGAGAGAGAGAGAGAGAGAGAGAGAGAGAGAGAGAGAGAGAGAGAGAGAGAGAGAGCGAGAGCGAGAGCGAGAGCGAGAGCGAGAGCGAGAGAGAGAGAGAGAGAGAGAGAGAGAGAGAGAGAGAGAGAGAGAGAGAGCGAGAGCGAGAGCGAGAGCGAGAGCGAGAGCGAGAGCGAGAGCGAGAGCGAGAGCGAGAGCGAGAGCGAGAGCGAGAGCGAGAGCGAGAGAGAGAGAGAGAGAGAGAGAGAGAGAGGAGAGCTGTGCACTAGGTTAGCAACCCTTTGAGGAATCCAGGCCACAGATACAATTCATGACACTCTATTCATTCTTTATACACACACACACTCCATAAAATTAGAGATATGAAAAGAAAAGAGGAAAGAGGTGTGAACTTTCCTTACCGGAGCCCTCTAAAAGGAGTCATATAATACATTTCACATTTTATTTTTGTTCCTATACATGTTTTTGGCAAAAACAGAAAAGGTGTCTTTTGTGCTCACCAGGGCATTTGTTTGATCAGAAATACAGTAAAAACAGTAATATTGTGAAATATTTTTACAATTAAAAATAACTGATTTGAATTTTAATATATTTGAAAATGTAATTTATTAAAAACTGAATTTTTGAATTGCTCCAGTCTTCAGTGTCACATGATCCTTCAGAAATCATTCTAAAATGCTGATTTAGTGCTCAAAAAACATGTTTTATATAAATATTGAAAACAGTCATGCTGCTTAATATTTGTGGAAAGCACATTGTGGATGTGTTTTTTTTTTCACGATAATTTGATGAATAAAAAGTTCAAAAGAACAACATTTATTACAAAAAATGTACTGTTGATTAAAATGCTAAATTTGGTATTACATTGGAATATTGGAAATGAATAGGCTTGGACTTGGTGCTGGTAACACAATGCACAGGATAATGGTGACACCAGAATAAAAATATTAGCTGAAAGCAGAAAATGAAGAATTAGTTTAGACAAATATGCTTGCACTCTGTCACTGACTAGCAGTGTTGGGCATGTTACTTTAAAAAAGTAATTAGTTATAGTTACTAGTTACTTCTTACAAATAGTAACTGAGTTAGTAACTGAGTTACATCATTATAAAAGTAACTAAATTACCAGGGAAAGCAACTACTGTGTTACTTTTTTCTTCTTCTAATGTTCAAATATGTCAAATAACTTGGATGCCCCCAATATTAAATATGTTAAATGAATGAATTGGACACTAAATAGAATAAATTATTATTATAAAACATTGTACATTAATGTACACTATTGTAATGTTGCCGTGGGACAATGTGAGACACACCTATCAAATTCAATACATTATTGTAAATATTATCAGTACTATATTACTATCCGAGCTCACGTTATCACCTGGGTTTCTAGCCACTAATTTTGTGATGTGATGATGTGAGGAGCTTCATTAGATTAGAATTACTTGCCACAGAAATGGAGAGACTCTTTCTTCCTGGGCATAAGTTGCACGTTACATAAACATTCTTACCTTTCACCTCAAAGAGGGAAAAGTAGCGCTTATACTTCCAGTTTGCCAAAGCTACCTTTGAAGTTGTTGGACTTGCCATCGCTCTGACTCCTCCTGGTTGTTGGTGTGAGTGACTGTGCATATGCGTGTACGTGTATGTGTGAACTCAACCTATCAACCTCAACCTTGTCTCCCACCCACCAATCATCATCAGTTATGTGTACCAAAAAAACACGCATGGCATGCACTAACGCCCGCACACACACACCAACCAACCAACCAGAGAAAAAAAAATTTTGAAGGTCCGACTGACAGAGAGCCTGTTCGGATGAAAACCGCTTTGATGAGCTCAATTATAGTAACGCCGCATTTTATTCTTGGTAACACTAACGGCGTTGTAACGGGAGAAATAGTAATTTGTTTGATTACTCTGAAAAACATAATTCCGTTAGTAACGCCATTTATCTATAACGCCGTTATTCCCATCACTGCTGACTAGATATATTTTAAAATAATGTAGGCCACTTTTTACTAACATAAGACAATTTGGTATCGAACCCACAAATATTCCCCCATTGCAATATTATACTTTATACATATCAATTATATAACATTATATAGTAGTATAATAGTAGTATAGTAGTTTTACAACACTTGATTTTGATTTTCCTCACATAGCATTTTCCTTTTAAGTGAACTATTCACAATACATATTGTCACGACTCACTATCCACACAAGGCAACCGTGCCTAGTGTGAGTACACCCTAAGAAAAGGCAACGTTTGTGATGAGACATGCATTCATTAGATGCATCAGTCTGAAAATATTGTATCCATCATCAGTACTTCACTTTTCTATTAGGGTGCTTTCACACTGGCACTTTAGTTCGCATGAAAAATTGCTAATGTGTAAGCTGACATGCGGATCCGGGTGTGAGACTACCTGAAAGAGGTGCACTCGAACTGTGACGCGTTTCATGTGAATGTGAAGGCAACACGGGTGTGGGCTTGGGTACATGCTTGTTCAGGAAGTTAAGTAATCTGCACATGTATTTTAGCTGATGACGATGTATTTAGTTCAATAAAACACATGTAAGGGATGATAGTGTTGATGATTTAACTTGGATACGAGTGAGAGTGAGCCTGCAGTGTATTCATGCATAGCAAGTGCAATCAGGGTGGCAAATGAATGGCAATCCGCTGTCTCAAAAGATTCTGCCGCCTTGATGCGACACACATACAGTAAACCCAAGTGTCATTTACTCTGCTGCGCCTAATAGCACCAAATTAATAAAAAAACACAATATAATGACCGCATTCTGTTTTCTATCATGCGGCATGCACATTTGTGATGACATAAGATGAACACAAGTGCCCCAGGCATGGGCGTCGGAACCATAGTATGCGGGTGGGACAAGACCCACCCACTTTTTACGACCCACCCACTTTTCCACTCACTTTTATCATCTCTAATTCAGCACGTCTGTTTACCAACCCCTAACAGATAAACACTTATTATTAAACACGTTAGACGCTTTATTTCCACTTTTCTAATATTTTCTTCATTTTTATTGAAAATAAATGCCTTTCCAATATGTGATGGGAAAAGGGAGTAGAGTGAGTTCGGCAAAAAGCGGATGCGAACCTCGGGTCGATTTGCGTCAAAACTTGAGGCCATGAGTCTTACCCCTACACTATTGCCACTCTCAATGATACAATGATTTCCGTAATTTTGTCTTGCCCAACCAGACGTTTAGCAAACAAGGCGGTATATTTGTACTTAATATAAATGGCATCTACTCCAGTAACATTTTTCTGATAGAGGACCCACCATTTTTTTTGCTTCCGATGCCCATGGCCCCAGGGTTCGAAAGAATCACGTTGAGTGTGAAACCAGACCAACGCTGCGGGGGGCACCGGGAACAATCGTGACCGGACTCGGGGGGTAGCAAACGTACCAGTGTGAAAGCCCCCTTACATTCCAGTGCTCAGTGGAGAGAGAGTCTGAGCTTGTTGCCGCGTGGGCAGACCTCATGTGAAAAGGAAGCACTGAATGACTATTGATTGAGCTGCAGAGGGCAAATTAGGTCAGCAGTAAAGCACATCCAACCAACATAAACGCACACACACACACACAGCCTGGAGGGCGGGTCTAGCCTGCTCTCCCCCCACCCGCATGCCGGCTGTCACTTGAGTAGAGCCGGGTGAGATTTGAACAGGGTGGGGGTGAGGAAGAGAAAGAGAGTTGAGGGGGTGAGCTGGAGGGATGGAGGGGTCTGACACAGGCTGAACCACGCTGGGCAGATGTAATCTAGAGGGTAAAAACACAGACGCCATGGGCTGAAGTAGACAATTTCTGTATCAGCCCTTGACTTGACCATGACACTGACATCATACTCAACTCAATGCTTACAAGGAATCAATATCAGGTAAATTTCTCCAGATGTTTACATGCAACTCTACATAAATTTATACAAAGTTTTGTTTAAACACAAATGTAGACAAAGCAACAAAAATATACAAAGACAAACTACAGCTGATATTTGCACTTATACACTACTAGATTTAACATGATACATTTGTTTGACAGACAACAAGACAAACATCTTTACCCAAGTAATTTTTGACTTTTGTTTCACTTTTTCATGCTGTGCTGAGCCTTTAGTGTTTATGTTTTTAGAGCTGAACTTACAAGTCTCTTTTTGAAATCACTGAGTCTAACAAAACACAAACTCAGTGAACTCTGATACATGCAAATTTGATGCAGAGGTAGAGAAGGACAAAAGCAACTTTGACGTCAGACCAGACCGTCTGTGGGACCATTTCACCCTGTGGAACATACCCTGACCCAGCCCCCACACTTTAAGACCACTGCTATTCCCCCATCCCCCCAGCCTAAACCCAGACAGCATGTAGCAGTACAACAGACCTAATACTACACAACACAGTGCAGTGATGAAGGACACATTCCTGATCGTTCAGTTACTACTGAAGATAAAAAGCCAAACCAACTTAAATCTTTTTTTATGTCTTAATACATACAGTTACTCAACTTTGGATTGACTGGTATTTGTATTGGAATAACAGCTGGAAGCTGATAAAAAATATAAAATCTGACCGTGAAAATACGACAATATCTGAGGGAAACCCAACTCATATGGAAACTCTTAGTCTAATACTTTTTTTATATACCTGCTTATCCTTTATTTCATAATGTGAGTGTGGGGAAAATATCACATTTAACTTTTTAACTTCACATATTATTTTTGAAAGGTTTTGGTTTTCCTCCCTCTGCTAAAGTCATTAAGGCCTTCCTTAAGTAAACAGAGCCCTGCAGGGGTCTCATGTGCAGGTGGTTGGATGTGGTTACGGGGGCCCATTCTCAGCAGGGGAACAGGACTATAGCAGAAACACTACAACCATCATACAAATGCAGCAGGGGCCAAAAGTAACACTTCAGTTAGCCACTTTTTTTAGCAATCACAAAAAAATGCACAGTTCGAATCGTAATGTAAAATGAGTTAATCAAATTATCAACTCTCTACAATGTGAGTAAATCTTTACTCTGGGCGACTAAATAATATCTATCACTAGCCAATGGCTAATAAATGCTTAGATTTTACTCGCCAGTGTGTGTGTTAGAGGCTAAGAATAAGTTTATCATAGATATATTTTCACTCGCTGAACACTCAATAAACACACAATAAAAATCTGTCTTTCAGTTCTTTAGTTCTGTCTTGAAGAATTTCAGTTCAGCTCCACGGATGCGCAGTGTACCTGTATTTGACGTACTGTAAACTCTAGTGTGAAGGCGCACAACTCGCCGTCGCTTTGCTGAGAGCGCTGTGTTTCTCACATACACACACACACACACACACACGCAAAGAGATAGTCTTAAATACCACTCAGAATCGACGAGCTACATGTAAACCATATTCTTTGTTGTATATTTGTCAAAACAACGGAGTTCATTTGGAATTATTCAGCTTTTACGAACAAGCAGAATATATGCGTTCTCTCCGGAAGTGGGCGGGACTAATGCACAAACGGCAATCTCATTGGCTGGTGCTCATCTATTACCAAGCCTGTTTTGATTTCAGCAAATCATATCGCGCAAACGCAGACAACATGGTTAATATTCATGAACCCCGCAGATCATCAATCCTTAGTGCGTTGTATATTATTATCAGTAGTAGAATTAGAAGTAGTACTATTATTATCTAATTAATAATTACTATTATCTACTATTTATTCTATATACTACTACTATTTATATTAGGGCTGTCAAACGATTAATCGCGAAATATAAAAATTTGTTAATGCATACATTAATGTATATATTTAAGAAATATTTGCAGGTATATACTGTATATATATTTAATATGTTATATATAAATATAAAAAACATTTCTTAAATATACACATGCACGTGCGCATATTTATATACGCATAATAATTATACACATTACACTAGGGATGCACGGTATACCGGTACTGGGAAAATACCGGTATATATTTTATTTCAAACGGTACGATATCATGATTTGGCTCATTTCGGTATATGCTGCTGTTCCAAAGTTCACCGCTAGGTGGCAGCGCGCAACCCAAAATTACGTGAAAACGGGAAAAGTGGCAACAGAACAAAATTAATACAGCAGTTGAATCTCACTCAACACGCACAAAACTCATTAATAAAGACAGGAGTAGACGTGAAATTTGGAATTACTTTGCTTATAAAAATGCTGAAGAACCATCAAACCTTGCCGAGCATCAGTCACTTAATTCCTGACTTGTAAGACATTAAGAGATCGACAGGTGAGTGCATCATTCAAATGATCTAATTTAGACATTTATTTTCTTTCAACACTGATCAACACACATACATAAGATCGTATCGTTTAAAAATAAAGAAATCTCCAGTGTTCGTTTCAACCAGTGACGTTTAGACCTCATAATATTTGCACGCATACTATTGCACTATTTACATCCGCAAAAGACATAACCAACTGTGTTTATGTGACTAATCACTAAAGACACTAATGACATTTTTGACATAATTTTGTGTGTATTTGACTAAGGAAAAACAACTTAATTTGGAATGCGCGAGCTCTTTAGGCTTGTGTGTTTGTTGTTGGTATGAGCGCAAAGAAAACTCTCAAAGAGCTCCCTTCCCATATGTATTACGAAATGCTATAAAATCGCTTACATGTTCAAATTGGCAAGGTTTAAAAAGAGGTGGGCAGTGATTTGGTCAGCTGTCCCGCAACGGAAGTGAAAGTGTTGAATCTGAGCGCGCAGATTGCTTTTATAGTGCAGGTGCGATGTCTTTTGAAGTCAGAAGCAATTTGCTCAATTTGGAGAATGGAGACGCGCAGTAATGCTGAAATTACTTACAAGAAAGTTATAATCTTTGTTGATTAATTTAATAATAAACATTTGCGGTAATTTCCCGCTTCATAAACCCAAAACTTGCGAGAGTGAGTAAAATTATGCGCAATACCCGCATCAAAATTCAGACCTTGTATGGTATCGATTTAATATTGGTACTTCGGTATTAGACTGTGGTACCGTACCGAAGCCAAAATTGTGGTATCGAGCCATCCCTACATTACACACACATATATATTATGTAAACACAAACTTTTACTTGGATGCACTTAATCGTGATTAATCGATTTGACAGCACTAATATAAATAAAATAGTAATCAGTCTGGCGAGTAAACTAAAAACTAGACAATGCCGATTATATTGCCAAGGTGTGTGTAGAGGGTTGCAGATACAGATGGCTTACTGAAACAAATGGTCAGTAATTGCCATTTATTGTATATTTCATAAGTGGAAAATAAGAAGAATAGGAAAGGGAAGCCAACGGTCTTTGTGATAGTGGCATTTCAATAAACTGGCCGGTATATAATGCTGCTGCAAGTGACAATGTACCTGCCAGAAGAAGAAAAAGTATTTGATGTATCTGTTTTTATCATTTAGAAAACCTGGTTTTATACATTGTTCATAAAACTAAAAAGTGAGCACAATGTCAAAGGCCTTCCGGACCTCAGGTTCTGTAGCATAGCATTAAATTCTGAAAAGATTTCCACATCCACAGAAGGTTCTAAAGTCGGCATGAAAAGAAAACTCATCTTCTGCATCTCATTCTAGGCAAGATATTGATCTTATTGTGATTTAAATTTTTTGACCTTGTAACATTTAATCAAAACGTCATAACTCGATCTTTAGGTGGAACAACAGACTGGTGATTTATGCCAATGGTTCCCAACCTGGGGTCCAGAGTTTGCAGGGGGGCACGGGAGCTCATATGCTTTGAGGTCAAATATGGAAGTGAAAAACCTTTTCATAGGTATAGTTTCTAGGAATCGGAGCCAGTTGATAATTACTTCCTTTGATTCTATGGTTTCTCAGCTTGCCGATCACATAATAAACCGATCACATTTTTATGACACAAAAGATTGCTCACACCAGCCGTGAAAGGTGCAGCAAATATGAAAAGAGTGGCAGCTGCGTCTCAGTCTCCACCGAGCTAGAGTGCAATAATAACGCAGTGAAAAGGTGTGTATAATTCAAACTACTTTATTTAAAAAAATCCCAACAAATTGCCATTAACTGTGCCTGCTCTACATCTGCATACATGTGCTGCTCTTCTTCCACTCTCTTCTGAACTCAGTCTTTCCCTCACACAAGAGCATATTTTCCTCATTAGATCTCCAGGTGAAGGGTTCGAAGAATCGATCATCAATCAGAATTGACCAGTTCTGTTTTTTGTTTTATGGGGGGGGGGGGGGGGGGTCTCAGGTTTTCTTATATGTAAGGAGGGGTGGCTTCATGTACAAAAAATTGGGAACCACGGATTTATGCCATATTTACCAATCATTTAGTTGGTTTAAACCCTGACCCTTTCTTACAATCAACTACTGCAAGCTTGCATTCAGATTTTTCTCCATTCAATCAAAGCGATGAATAGAACCATTGCTTTTTTTTTCGATAATCCATTTAACTCAATTGTGTCACAAGATGGAAGAAAATAGCAACTACTTTTCTACGTTGGTTTCATTGCGACATTAATATTCAAGGGGACATACTGAGTCAAGGTAATTTGATAAAAAGTAAGCAAGAATGTTTTGTACCTCTCACTTTAGCAGTGTCTGAGTACATGACCATATAATTATTCTTTACCATTATTTCTTTGACAGATACATTTATTGCAAAAATTCCTGTGCATGGTTTGCCCTTCACATCCTCCCATCACACCTTTTCAAAATTGTAATGAAAACAGACCCATGCTGAAAACACAGCTAAAGCTGGTTAGATACATCATAGACCATCTTAGATATCACAGATACATCATGAGTTGTGTCACAGAAAACAGGCAAGACAACTTTTAAGAAAGATCCAACCAAACATTGTTCACGACACATTGTCATGAGCGGCATTGCATTTCATGCACTTGGGCACTGTAATCCGAGAAACTAGCATTGTAAACTTAAGACAACAGTATACTTCAGTTTTACACAAACACTAACTACACTGTAAAAAATAAAAACGGAAAATGTACTGGTAATTTTCTGCCAGTACATTATCCAGTAATTTTACAGAAATATACGTTAACCCTCAAAATACAGGTAAAACACCTGTAAAAAACGAATATGGAAAATTCCTTCATATTTATACATTGTATACATTTATACATAGCCAGATTTTTCTAATCGTATGTACTTTGTAATGAATACTCCGGTTTTTTTTTTGTTGCACTTATTAGTTCATCCACATGGTGAAAACACTAGCCCAAGATATTGTTTAACAGTCGAAAAAGAAACGGAGGAGACAGAACAACAAGTACTTGAGACGGCAACAATAGATGGTCCTGTTGCGATGCAACACAACAAATCCCAGACAGTAAACTGATGCCCCATTCTATTTCTGATATCAGAAACAAAAGACAAATGGATTTGTAACAGTCATTTTGTTGCGCCCAGTGTGGACAGATTCTAGCTGTTGTGGTGCGATGGATAAAACGTTTCCGTGTTTTAGTGTTTTAGTTAGATTAATCCATATTAAGCAAAAATGTCCAGAGCAACATACATTTTAAAGTGACCTCGATAAGATATTGTTTATCGCCCTGCCCACCCTTTGGGCTTTGTAGTCATATACAGGTCAGAAAGCATGTATGGCATCCCCCACCCCCATAATATAATATAAAATAAAATAATATAATATAATATAATATAATATAATATAATATAATATAATATAATATAATATAATATAATATAATATAATATAATATAATATAATATAATATAATATAATATTAGGGTTACTTAAATGATTCAACATTAAAACAATCAGATCAGACATTAACTTTCAGGGTACCTGCAATACCACAGAGCCACCTCAGATAAAACAGTCTTAAAATTAAAGACTACAGCGATTAACTTGGATCAGTGTCAGTGTACATTTGTGGCAGACTTTAAAGTAAGTCTCTCAAAACTCTCAGACAAACATCAAAACATCCTGCGCAAAGTCTTCACAAGCACTCTTCTAAAACACACACACACACACACACACACACACACACACACACAGAGTTCACGACTGAAGGACAGTTATTTTCTCAGGGTGGTCAGAAGCAGCCTGAGGGTCAGCGGTAGGGTTAGTGATGACAGAGTAGCACAAAGCAGTCTTGTTGTCTGCTGTACAGAGTGTCTATTATTCCAACAGATATGGAGGCGGCACAGAGCTTTTCTAAACCTTCAACCCCTGCAGGAGCCACAAACCCAGAAGCGGCCCACGCCCTCCCCTGGGCAGACAGAGCATTCCTGAAGGCTGACTAACCCCGCCTTGAACAACACACACACAGGAGAGCACATGAGACTAACACTCAAATACCTGCTCTCAATGCACAGACTTCCTTCAACAACAGTGTGTGTGTACAGTACACAATCCAGAACACAGCGATACACAAACACATACTGTACACAAACTCACAGACGACACACAACCGCAGTCAGACTTGGCACACTAGGCCTTCTCCATCACTTGGGTGTTACAACCATCATAACACCCTCAGGGAATCCACAAACACACTATCAGTCGAACAGGACACAAATATGAACACAGTAGCATGAAACAAATCTGTTAAATTGTGATTAAACTACAGAGAGCGATCAAAGAACACTCTCTTTATAATGTTTGAAGCTGTCAATCACACGTTGCGAGTGTATCTGCAAATTTGCCCAAACTGCCGTTATAATGAATGACGCTGTCATGCTGCACAACGATCGCTCTTACTGTATTCATATCGATATTGTGTTTGCTGTTAGTTATGGTGAAAGCATTTTGTGAGAAAAATAGCGTCGCAATGATGAGATCACTGCATTCACGCGATAAACAGACTATCTGTCTACTCAATGCTCGTCACTGCAGCCTTTCGTGTGATGGGAAAAGATCTAAAAATAATGTTACAATCAACTTTCACCATTCATTCATCTCGAACAGCTGTAATAGTAAAAAAAGTAAAAGTATTCGAGAGAGGTTCCACATGTAATAGGCATTTAAAATGCAAAGATGTCAGCCAATCACAACAATGGCCGTTTACACTGAAGTCTCACAGCAGACACGCCCCTTCAAACAGAGAATTCAAGCCAGAGGGCTAAAATCAGGATAGAAAAATGCTTTTATTTCTAAATTATAAACAATGTAAAAATCATACTAACAATATAAGTACACCTCAGGAAAACATCAAAAACTAAAAAATCAACGTCATGGGACCTTTGATATATTTTTTAATGTATTTTATTCCTGCAATGTCAAAGCTGAATTTTCAGCATCATTACGCCAGTCTTCACATGATCATTCAAATCATTCTAATGTGCTGGCCCTGTGACGGTAAAGATGAAGACAAAATATATGCGAGATGAGTGAGATGGAGTGAATATGCTGATTTGGTGAAAAATTTCTTATTATTATCTTAATTCATCTTGGTTAACTACTTCACTAAAACGCTTCAACACAGTACTTTTCTTTCCCTCCTTTTGTTTTGTTTCTAATTCTCCTTTGTGAAATTCCTCTCGGATCTGTTTTGCCTCCATTGCTGCTTAAACAAGTAGACCCTGCAACTGCTTAACTTAATGAGAGTCTGCAAATTAGAGCCTGACGAAGAAAAAAAAAAACATTTCATATTTTGGTAACACTTTACAATAAGGTTCATTAGTTAACATTAATTAACTACATTAGTTAACATGAACTAATAATGAACTGCACTTATAAAGCATTTATTTATCTTTGTTAATGTTCATTTCGACATTTACTAATGCATTATTAAAATCTTGTTAACATTAGTTAATGCACTGTGAACTAACATGAACAAACCATGAACAGCTGGATTTTTATGAACTAACGATTAACTAAAGATGAACAGAGGTGTTGTTCGTGGTTAGTTCATGTTAACTAATGCATTAACTAATGTTAACTAATACAACCTTATTGTAAAGTGTTACCAATATTGGTAACATAATTTTGGACACTAGCCATTTAGAGTTTTCACTGCCCATAATTTTGACATCAATACCATGGGGGAAAACTGACATATAGATATTATTAATATTATCTCATAATTTGACAGCAAGTATTCTAGGCTGCTGTCACTTTAAGAACCTGACACATGGATTAATTATACTGTTACAAATGCATTTTCTTTCTTAATTGTTTACGTTCACTTAAAACCTAACTGACAGTGTTTACTTGAATACTCACAAAGACCGACGTTTTGACTTTTTTTGTCTGTAATTGACTGTTTAGGCGCAATAAGCAGCGGAATCATACTCAAGGCGAATCTACGGGAATTTGTAAAATGATTCACAATACGCGCAATACCACACCAAAATTCAAGCCCTGTAACACCAACAATATTCATCCAGGGCAAATGAAATGAGTGAGTGACTCAACTTACGGAAAAAGCGTAACTGGGGCAACGCATGAAGTAGTGTAAGCCTTTTGAACTGCAAGTTCAAACATTTTTCTTTGCAAGTTGAATACGGAAGGCGGTCTGGCTGAAGGTATTTTACTTACTTATTATAGATATTTTACTTTATAAAGTTTTAAATAGGGCTGAACGATTAATTGCATTTGCGATAATATTGCAATATGATAAAACACAATTTTTTAACCGGAAAGCAGTGATTACAGTCTGGTCACGTGACACGCGAGAGTAAGTAAAGCAGTCTGCAGAAGAAGCATCAACTTGGCACATTACGCCTACAGGAAAGAACAGTTTGTGTTTAAAGATCAAATATTGTGTTGGTCATACTATACAATAGGGGTGGGAGAAAAGATTCTCTCTCCAATGATTCTGGATCGATTCTGAGCTTAGATTTGAACTGATTAGCGAGGTTGACTAATGACTAGTATTTCTACATCACCATTCAAAAGTTTGGGGTCTCAAAGATTTTTATTGGTTTTGAAAGAAGTCTTATGCTCATCAAGGCTGCATTTATTTGATCAAAAATACAGTAAAAACAGCAATATTGCTAAATATTATCACAGTTTAAAATAGCTGTTTTCTATTTTAAAGGGCCCATGTTGTTTGTCACATTTATGTCGTTTGGAATGCAGTGTGCTTAACTGCTGATATATTAAAAATAGGAAACTCACTGACAGAAGGCTTTCAGTTTTAAATCCTCGCGCCACGCTTTATGAAGAGTGCTCGCGCATGCGGCTGTGCTCAAAATGCTTTTATGACGTCAGTAATGCCTTAAGGAATTAAACAGACAGGACAAACCACATCTTATAATTCAAAAGAGATCCGTGCATTAGTGTGAATGCAGGTCTCCCGCTGTCTGCGATGTCATCATTAATAATCAACAATAAAGATGAGAAAAAGAAAAATCACTCACAGTTCAGATACTCTTAAATACTGAAAGCACTCTTTGTTCATGTTTTGTTTTTTTGTTCCTCTTTATTATTTACTAGCTTTTATGTTTTATGGTTTGTATTAGTTTATATATTTAAAATTCTTGACATGCAATTGTTTTAATAAGATTTTATAATGTGTAATTTTTTTGTAAGTACTTATAATTGCATTTATAATTAAATTTAGGTGAGGTGCCTGAAGATTCCCACCACTATACAATGATTTATTGCTTGTCCTTGTTGAATAATACAGAAGATAAAGAGCTTCAAAAATAATTGCATATTAAATCACAATCGCAATATTAATAAAAAATAATTGCGATGATAAAAATGATTATTTTCCAAAATGGTTCAGCCCTAGTTTTAAATATTGATATTTTTCTTACAAAAACCCATCGATTTGCTTCAGAAGGTCTTTATTAACCTCCCGGAGCCGCGTGGAGTACACTTATCATGGATAGATGCACTTTTTGAGCTTCAAACTCGTGGGCCCCATTCACTACAGAGCTTTGAAGCGTAAGGATATTTTTTAATATAACTCCAATTATGTTCATCATAGAGAAGAAATCATATACATCTAGGATGGTTTGAGGGTGAGTAAATTATGGGGAAACAAATTAATTTGTTTCAAAGTGAACTAATCCTTTAAGTATACAACATTATAGTTGTGGTGCTCTTAAATTTTTGCTGGTGCCCCTACCTTTTTGATGTTGGGAGCGCCAGCGCTACCAAGTAAAAAAGTTAATTTCGAGCCCTGTTAAGACTAACATATTCATACTAAAATCAAAAGAATTGAATGGGGACTCTAAGGTGTGCATTTAAGGTATACATTTTCTGTTTATGCATTCCCTGAGAGACAAAACCATGACCTTGGCATTGCTAGCACCACATTTTACTGTTTGAGCTGCACGAATGCTATTTGAGCACCGCTGCTACAACCATACACATTTAGACAGACATCTTTGGCCGTTGTGTTGCGTTTTGCTTCTCAGAGACCCACCACGAAAGTTGCGTTTTAAGACAGTGATGTTAAAAATAGTCCACATTTTTAAAAGTGTGTCCGGTCACTACTGTTACATTCAGTTGCACTCTGCACCCTATGGAACATTCGATCAGGATCAGGTGAACCCAAAACCAGCCGCAGGTTTCCTTGAGGCCCATTAGACTACTATTTGTTCAGTCAACTCACAAACTAAACAATACTAAAAATATGTAGTTCTACATCACCCTACCATGAATCATCACTATTACACCTAACCGCAGACTTCTCCAGGACAGTTACAGTAATTAGTGTACAGTAAGGTGCTTTAGATAAAACTACGACAAGTCTGTGGCCAGCCTTTACTGTTAGTTTCAGCCATCACTTCAAAGGGTTGTGAAATTTTGTCACGCTGTCTTTCACTCTCTTTCTATCAGCTGCCACACAATAACTCTGAATCATCAGACAGATTCACTTCCCTCAGACGAGCGGCGCTTTGAAGGCATTACCCTGGTTGAAACAAAACAACCCTCTGCACATCAATTACAAGCCAATGACATCCAATCTCCACGTTTTATCAAAAGCGCCTTTGAATCACTGTATATGTATAGAGTTTCAGGATGTCAGACTTAAAGCCAGACATCTCTTCAAGGCGTAGACACTTTCAGTTTCAAATGCCAACAATAAACTCTATGGCCGTGGCAGGGCACATACAATTTCTTAGCTGATAGGCGACTTGTTTGAGAATTCCATTGAATGCGCCCACACAATGGACCACAGGTTTTATTCACAGTTCAGACATCTTTGAAGTCATTGTGCGAAAAGTGCAAAAGCAAACAAAGTCTGCAGGGTTGAGATATAGCAGGCATCTCAGAACATAGACAAGCTGTGGAAAAGACATCCTCTCAGGAAGTCTATGTGGAGACTCCGATAGGACTTCGACAGGTGTATGGCAGGCGAAGGAAGTGTGACTATGGTATAATTATGTTTTTCGTATCCTGTCTTGGACAATTTCAATCTGTCTTCCATCTCCTCTTGCCGGGACAGGTTTCTAGCATGAGCTGCATGTGAGGACAAGACAGGTTTGTGCGGCCTGAGGTGAGTCGAGTGTGTCTGAGGAATCTGGATCCTCTAGAAGGGTGAGGCAGAGTGTTGCATCTCAGATGCGAAGGCTACCGTCTACAGATCTAGCCAAGAATAGAGCCTTGGACTGGACACTGTGCTGATTCAGGTTACACTACTCTAACAACAAGGACTGAAGTCTAAGCTGAAACTGTTTTTAGGCACTTAACTGACACAAACCCAGTCAATCCGAGTTAATCAAGAACCAGTACTCACATCCCAATAGTTGTAGTATTCACTTGCTATGGTTTCTGTCACCACCAACCTCAACCAGGGAAGCACCAGTGGGTCACACCACAAAGCCACAGGCTCAAACTCACTCTCCCTCCAGGGTGACTCAGTCAGATCTCTGGCTGGGAGCCCTGCTTTCACTGAGTGATCTGTTGTTTGGAAACAACAACCAATACAACAGTGCTGCAGGCTTGGACCGCAGCTGCTCGGCCCTGTAACACCACAAAATTATGCAAACTTCAAATTTGGAAAGGAAATCTCTAAGGGACGATAAATGTAAATGTTATGACTAAAGGTTACATACTCCTTCATAGTGTCTTCTTTAATTAAATTCTGTTAGCTAACCCAATTTAGCAAATATAGTAAATTTAGTCAAGCAACCTAAATGTGTCAAGACAATGACTTTGCATATAGCTCATAAATAAACTCTCTTATGAGGTTCTGCAGTGTACTAATTCTGTAGACTCTGGTCCCATTTCAGACAGAGGATTACAGAGAGGTGAGATTTTGTAGTCTTTACCTTTACAGTATTGGTGTCTGTAAAAAGATTTAACTAGAAGTAACCTTGTTGAATTGAATTCTTTATTCCTGTGATGGCAAAGCTGAATTTTCGGCATCATTACTCCAGTCTTCAGTGTCACAAGATCCTTCAGAAATCATTCTAAGAGACATTTCTTATTATCATCAATGTTGAAAACAGTCGTGCTGCTTAACATTTTTGAGGAAAAACCTTCTGACCTTCTAAATACTATATGCAATACTTGAAAACAAATATCTGTTTTATAACTCGACATATGGATATTACATAAACAAATAACCTTTATGTATCCAAAGCAAGTCCGTCAATAATAAATGTCTACAGCAACAACAAAAAAGCATAATTTACAAACATCTTCGGTGACCTCTGTAAATGAGCTCTTATTTCGCTCAATGTTTGTATACATCGACAAAACAAGATGACAGAGCCAGTGAAAATGCCATGTTCCTCGATACTGAAGTGCAGAGACTAAAGATCTGCTTTGTAGGGGCTTGCGGGCAGCCCTAGTGTGGCTTATACGGCCAAGACCTGTGAGCAGTTCAGTTTGCCAGCATAGGACTGTGACATAACAAGATTAACCATTGCAAAACTGAGGAGAAAAACAACTACTTCGGACTACAACGTCCATCCTACATCCACCGATGCACACACGCACTTGTGAAGAATAAGAGCTGAACGTCCTGCGCCAAATGGATCCGCCATCCAAAATATAAGCACGGGATTCCCAACGCGTCGTTTAGCCCCAGATACAGCAGCTACAGCGTTCCCCAGATTAAGGTCGGGTTATATAACCTCACCAGAGAGTAAGTGACAACCCCAGGCAAGGCAAATGTGGGTTTGTGAAAGGCCAGAAGAGTATGAAGTTATAATAAATCAACAGGAGTGTCGGAATTTGATCATATAAACAGATACGAGCTGCTGCACGCATAGTATGGGATGCTGTTTATGATCCATGTATGAAACACAAGAGTTGATTTCTAAACAGAAGGAGCTCTGCTGCTTTCTTTAACTTGACTGTGCTGAATGTGTGCAGTGTTATAGCTTCAGTTTGAGACTGTCTGGGCTGGTTCAGCAAACATCACGACAGTAAAAGTGCCCCATTTCACCACAACCCGATGTTATCCCTCAGTAAAGTGGAGGATGTTTTCAACACTCACCGTGGTATGGTGATACACTTGGTGTTGACATTCTGAGTTGCGATGGCTTTCTCCAGCTCGTCCAGCTGTCCCGTCTTCTTCAGCTTCTTCACCAGACTCTTGACGGCTTTTTCGCACCATTTCTCCTCCTGTCCGTTCTGCTCTCCCTTCTTCCAGCCCAGCAACCTCTTCACGATCGGCGGAGTAAACGGCAAAATTGACATGTTGAATTCAATTCAATGTTCCTCTATTGCGCAGCCTCTCACGCAACTCGGAGAGAAATGCGGGATACTTTTTAATCTTCAGTGTAATCCGAAGGCGGTAAATCAAAATAAAATTCTTTGAGCTTAATAATAATATGGAGGAAAGTGAGAAGACTTAAGGCGGGACTGAGACACGGTCTCAAGTTCAGCGCTCAGCTCAGCTCCGTCTGTGTCTCCCCCGAGATCGTCAAGCATAGCGCGCGCCACACACACCACTAACTGCCAGGCCATTCATATCACTCCGCGCAGGAAAATAGTCCCCTCCATCCCGTCTGGACAAGTTGGAAAGAAAAGAAAACAGATATATTTAATTAAATAATGCATTACCTCGTCTGTTTGTAATATAGCCTACGTTTCTGTGCACCGTTTAAAAAGTGAGGTTTACTCAAGATTAAAGTCTTCCGCTGTGCTGTGCTGTGTGGTGCGGCTCTCTGTTATTATGTGTCTGCATTTAAAGATGCACTCAGTGATTTTTTTCCTCATTAATAAGTTTTACCCCTAAAGAAATTAGAAGTACTTTCGGAAATATGTTTAAAATTATGTACAATCACACGAGAGGAGCGTTTTTTCCCTGGTAGGGCTGCATGGTTTGATCACATATGGCCAAATTACTCCGTTAAATTCACAAAGATATACAGTATGCCATAGATTTAGGCGCAATGTCACACATTTGAAACAGTCCCACTGAACAGTTTTATTGCTCCCTTCCTCTTGAGCTATTGTAAATGCTCATAAAACCCACCTGATAACCACTATTAGACAGTGACACGCAGGAAACAATTCATACAAGAGCTTTCTTATCATTCACAGTAAAAGCAATTACAGTTTAAGTCTCAAAAGACAAAATGGTGGCATTCCCTTTTACTCCCTTTACCTCTCCCACCCCCCACTGTTTCTCTCACAATAGAACTGTGAGTATAGGGGTTATCCCACCAAACGGAGTATACAGAGTTTAATTAATCTTATACTGAGCATGGGCTGCTTTGCTTTGGGAGTGAATATGGCTGAGTATGCAAATGCCTTGCCTCAGCATGACAACAACATACAATCATACAATCATCCCTGTCTAATGTAGGCCTAGTAGTAAACTCACACACAAACATTTGTACAAGACTCATTTGGAGTATAATAAACAAGTTTTAACAAACGGCTTATTTTGGGGGGAAGATTGAGGAAATTGTATTGCACTTTATTAACTGTTAGCTAATAGAGGAGATGAAAATGTACACGATCCGGATCCACCTTTTAGTTCTTGTGTGGACTTGTGATGATATTTTAACATGATTATTTATGTTATTTATGTCTTGATTTTTTGTTTTTACAATAACTTTTTAACCTGAATGTTTTTTTGTTTGTTTGTTGTATATTGTCATTACTAACCATCGTCTTGTGGGAACACGCGCACACACACACACACACACACACACACGCGCGTGCGCACACACACACACACATAGGCCTATGCCAGTGGGAGTTTAGGTCATAAGTGTCAAAAGAAGTGTGTGCAGCCAAGGGCCAGCTGTTACATACAAAATGCAAACACAAGGGAGAGTGCACTAGTCAGATTTGATTTATCCTTATCAGATTGAGCCCAAGATTTTTGTCCTTCTACACAAGGCCTTACGCAAGAAGGAAGCAATAAGTAAGAAGTGTACCGTTTTATGCCAATTTCTCAATTTTCTCAGATGTACAACATCAAGACAATTTTCATGAATTTTTAGCAGCTTCAAACTAAAGTTTTACAATGAAGGTCATTAAAGCTACACATATTTAGTTACATTTGTGTATGGTAACCCTTGGTACACTTTTAAAACAGTTCACTAGCTGTGCTAAAAATACCCTGGACCTCAGCTCAGTGTCGCACTGCTTCTGCCTTTTATCAATTTTAAAGAACATCTGATGTATATTTTTATAGCATTTCCTTTGTTCTCTTGTCCTCCCACATGGTTATGGTCGATACATACTCAAAACTGTATAAACAGGCCCTTCTGTGCACAGCATGACACATCTCAGAAATACAGAAGATAAGAAAAACTGCACATTTGTTCATTAAATGTAGTTTCTGCAAGGTCACATTAAACTGATTAAAAGTGACAATAAGAACTAAATGCTGTTGTTTTGAACTTTGTATTCATCAAATAATTCTGAAGATTCCACAATTTACACAAAACATATTAAGCAACACAACTCTTTTCAAACATGGGTTATAAGAAAAATATCTTGAGCAGCAAATCAGCATATTAGAACGATTTCATAAGGATCATGTGACACTGTAGACTGATGTAATGACTGCTGAACATAATTTTTAATTTGTAATAATATTTCAAAAGATATCTGTCTTTATTTTTATCATATAAATGCAGCCTTGGTGAGCAGAGACTGCTTTAAAAAAATATTACAAATTCTAACTGACCCTTAACTTTTGAACAGGATGTATATCCTCAGTTATAGCTAAAAGTGTGTTTTTGTCATCTGTGTGACAGTGTGTGGAAGGATGGAGGTTGTGAGTGTTAAAGTGTGCAGCTTGACTGCAATGGCCAGCACAAGCTCAGCACCTGTTTATTCCCTGAGGGGTTTCAGCTCCTGGACAGCTGGTTTAGGGGTATAGGAAGGGATGAAGTCCAGGGCCTAGGGGGGCTTGTAGTTTAGGATGTATGGGGGCAGGGGGCAGATGGGATCTAGAACAGCGAAGTGGGGGGATTTGAGGATATGTGTGTGTGTGTGTGTGTGTGTGTGTGTGTGTGTGTGTGTGTGTGTGTGTGTGTGTGTGTGTGTGTGTGTGTGTGTGTGTGTGTGTGTGTGTGTGTGTGTGTGTGTGTGTGTGTGTGTGTTTGTGAAGAATTGCCTCACACAAAAGGCAAGGCTGCGTGAATGAGTAATGGCCCTACAATCTGATGGATGATGAGGCTATTGTGCATACTTGGACTCAAGAGACCCTGGGGAGCTACAAGGTGGTAAAGAGGGTCTGAGGGGGCTGAACTATGTCCCAGTGGAAGACGTGTTAGAGTGATAAGATGAAGCTTATGTCTAATCAACAGTGTTTAACACAATACTGGAATCAGTGTGATGAACAGGTGGGCGATAGCAATGTTTTCAGCTTCATCTGTACATTCGTCAGAACTGAAAACAGTAGAGCATCTCAGTATGACAGCATCATTGTCAGACCATCTGATGAAGTTATTTTTATATATTTATATCAAGTAAAAAACTGCACATGAACTGTACTATAACTATATACTGATAAAATGTATTTTATATTACTGTATATATATTTGAATATTTCTTTAGTGCAGCGTGTTTTGCTGTGTTGTATTTACTCAGTGTTCTCACAAGATAATTTTATATATATTAAATAGAGTATAAATTCTATTGCTGAAGGATACATCTGGATAGAAATGTTACTAAATAATTTTGGTAAACAAAATTTTGGTCAACATTACATGTGAGTAACAGGTACGGAGAGATAAACAAATATTGTTGCCAAGAGCTCTGAGTAGCTGTGTTTGTGTGACGGGATCTGTTTACATACATTAATCTGTGTTTAGGTTTTTCTGCTTTTATTCAATGTATGTGTCTGTATATGTATATTTGTGTGAAGGGTAAGCATGTGTACATGCACACATTCATGCTGTTTATGATAGCAACCCTGCTGAAAAATCCAGCATAAACAATCATGGATTCCATATTGGTCCAGGCTGGTTTAAGTTGGTTAGGAATACTGCTAGTCTAACTGGTAGACCAACATAGTCATGCATAGTCATAGTTCTCAAGCAAAACTGAGTTATGAAAAAACTAGCAGGTCCACCAGCACTCCCACAGAGTCCCACTTCCCTTGCTGGGGACCAGAAAGCCAGCAACCATCATCCCAGTCTGGTCCCATGCAGAATACAAAACTTCTGCATGGAATGCATCGCCTAAATTTGTGTGTGGACTATACTTCAAGTTTGTTCCTGGAAGTGGGCTAAATCTGACAAAACCTGCATTTGGAGACATCTAGAAACATCCTGATCTTCATTGATACCCTTCAAAAAAGTTAGGGGTCGGGAAATGGTTTAAAGTTTTTAAAATAAGTTACTTATGTTGGTGCTCAAGAAACATGTCTTATTATTATTCTTGTTGAAAACAGTTTTGCTGCTTACTATTTTTGTGCAAACTATGATACAATGTTTCAGGGTTCTTTGATGAATAGAACATTAAAAAATATATATTTTGTAAAAAAAAAAAAAAATCAACATAAATGTCTTTATTGTCACTTTTGATCAATGTACAGTAACACATCATTGCTGAATAAAGTATCAATTTCCACCAAACTTTTGAATGACAGACATGTTTTTATTTTAATTATAAAAAGGCAAAACATGTTTCTGTTAGATTTAGCATTGCGGTTTGGGTTATTTATAATAAGCTGTACATAGTGTGTGTGTGTGTGTGTGTGTGTGTGTGTGTGTGTGTGTGTGTGTGTGTGTGTGTGTGTGTGTGTGTGTGTGTGTGTGTGTGTGTGTGTGTGTGTGTGTGTGTGTGTGTGTGTGTGTGTGTGTGTGTGGTGTTTACGAGTGTACTTGAGACATTTCCAACTCCATAGGGTGTGATTAAAGCAAGTTTTATGGCAGACTTAAATAGGGTGTTATGTTGAGAGCCGTCACACCACGACAGCATAAAAATTCCAGGCAGCAGAGCATAATACAAAAGATTTTGCTCTTCTAAATCCATCAATCTGTTCAAAACAGAACAACAGGCATGTGCAAACAAACACATACACCTCCTCAGGCAGAAGTCACTTTTCAGTCACCGCCAGAAACCCATCCTCTGTTGTCATATAGACACATATTTTAGTCCCTATGCACTGCACAAGAATGAAGGTCACTTATTTCTTTGAAGTGTAGGCCTATTGAATGCTAAAGGTGTGGGGAAGGTCAAACTCAGACTCGTTTATGCTGCTTTCAGCTCTAAGAATTTAAAGTGATATTGGTATGTTTGATTCATTATAGTTCCAAAGCACATACGGCTATTTAAAGTCATAAATACCCAATTGTTACCTGATTGTCTGCACACACGGAAACCAAAAGCCTATCAACACCTCTTGCATCTATTCAATTAAAACGGTTTCATCCCGTTTCAAGTAAACAATGAGGAAATGCTGTTCTGAAGCATTCATTGTGACCAAAATTCATCATTGGAATAAAAAGATAAACAAGAAAACCTCAAACATATGATTAAGCTGAGTTATTTTGCATGCTGTAGTCACTCATCATGGAAAGACACTGATAAACTGAGGATTGTGATAAATCTGGTCACCACCACTTAGTCAACACCAGCCCACACTTCGGCGTTACATAATATGACGCTCTGGATTTTTATTACTGAAGGAGTGTGCTGCGTTGCAAAACCACCAGTGACTCGCCGAGTGTATGTTTCTGTTTTATTTGTCTATGTGAGTAACAGGGACTAAAAGAGTTGCAGACCCAGCATGGAGGGCATATATTTTGTGGCTGATATGGGCCCAAAGTACTCCACACCCTTGTGCGGATTACCGTGATTCGTGTGCTGATGCGTGCACAAGGCTGGAGATCTGACTCCTCTATTGTGCTGAGTGTGATGCATACTGGTCTTAGCACCAATGAGTCAGAGCGAATAGCCAACTGTGTGTTGGAAACAGGGCCGTTTCTAGCCATTCTGACGCCCTAGGTGAAATCCTTATTGGTGCCCCCTATTGCAACATTGGTATTACTGGTATTAATTAACAAATACATACATACCAAATTATATTTTTATATATTTGTTAATAAGGATTCAAATTAATAGCCAGATGTCTGAATAGCCCTAGGCCTATAATATATAGCCTATATTTGTGCAGTCCCTAGTTGCTAAGAAATTGTTCTCAGACATAACTACATAATTATTATGTGTTATTAGTACATTTCACATGAAAGTAATAAGAATAAATACTGATTCAGTGTGGTTTTTGTTACTCATTGATGCGTGAACTTTCCCTTTAAATAACGCAACGCTTTGCCCTCTGGTGTGTACAACACGCTTGCGTTAAGCGCTATTAGAACTGAATGAATCGATTCAGCATTCAACACCATCCGTAAAGATACGTTAAATTCGTCAACGTGATTTAATAAAGGATGTATTCATGTTGTGAATTTGCACATTTTATTATACCATTTTTAAATTGGCCGCTAAAGTTTTATATGGGACAATTACAAAACACACTGATTCTTTTAACAATGCATTGGCGCAAAAACCTTTTGGAGGTGCAATTAAGAGAAGAAAGCTTTACAGAGTCAAAATATAACTGCACACTCACTTCATCATGAAATGCTGAAGTAAGTGTGTGTATGGAGTCAGAATAGACTCATTAATAATTCACGCAAAAAACAAGATGCACACATATGGAGTCAGAATAGACTCATTAATAATTCACGCAAAAAACAAGATGCACACATGTGTAACCAATTTCACATGCATGAAACCAAATTCACGTGCACAAAAAACAATTCACGTGCGCAAAATAAAATTATATATTCATAAAATACATTTCACAAATGCAAAACACAATTCGTAGATTTACAACTGTGCACAAAAACTTTTGAATGTTTAAAATTTACACATTCATCCTGTAATGCGAATGTGCAAATCGTCATTCACGTGTGTGAATTGCCTTGGATGTGTGTGTGTGTGTGTGTGTGTGTGTGTGTGTGTTTGAGAGGGGGTTCAGCGAAAAATCGGCAGCTGGCAGCAGGAAGTAGCTGCCGTTGACAGCCGGAAGTCCTGCCATATTAGGAGGGACCTGCTATTTCGTGGCAGCCAATCAGCATCTTCCAACGAAGAAACAACCAATCACATTTAACTGAAAGTCAAGCGACAGCAGCCAATATTGACGCCGGCGAATCTTCAGTAATGGCGTCGGTATTTGGCTCGGTAAATTCGTAATTCGTATATTAATTATCAGATTAATAAATTATTCTTGCTCTGTAAGTTGGATTTTAACTTTTATGTTAGAGACAGTGTATCTGTGACTACTTGTGGTCCTGGTTTGCCAAGGGGCGATCTATGGCAAGCCGTTTTAACTTTTAATCAATCGCAGGATATGTATTTGTGATATCAACAATTCAATTTTCACTAGTTAAAATGTTCATTCTTGATATCAGGAATTATATTTGTGATATCAATATAATTTCAGGTATCTAAAATGTCTTTCTTACTAGTAACAATCACATTCATGATATCAGAAATTAACATTGTTACTAGTAGCAATTCAATTGTTGATATCAAGAATAGATATTTGTACTAGTAACAATGTAATTATTGATATCAGAAATGTGCATTTTTACTAGTAAGAATTGCATTTCTGATATCTGAAACTGGAATTTCTACTAAGAAATCAATTCTTGATATCAACAATTGAATTTGAATGGCCGCCTATGGTGACATTTCACTAGTGAAAATACAATTACTGATATCAACAATTAGAGTTTTTACTAGTGGAAATTAAATTCTTGATATCAAAAATTGACATTTTAACTAGTGAAAATGTAATTGTTGATATCAAGAATTAATGTTTTTACTAGTGGAAATGTAATTTCTGATATCAAAAATTGTCATTGTTACTAGTGGAAATCTAATTCCTGATATCAAGAATTAACTTTGTTGATATCACAAATACATATCCTGCGATTGATTAAAAGTTAAAACGGCTTGCCATAGGCGATCATTATCTTCAAATTACGTTACCATTAAATATTAGCGTTTGTTAACACATTAACTTAATCTATTGATTAGAATAAAGCTCATGCTGATTTATTGGAATTATTGACAAGCTCAGCCTTGATGATACACTTACAACACTAACCATGTCGTTTTTTTGTGTGTATCTAATTTTTCAGGGGATTGTCTGATATCCAACCATTTATTGATTTTATTTTTTATTTGGTTTGTTTTTTTATTGCTATTGCATTTTTGACAAAAAAAGTTATTTTAAGAAGAAGTACCTTTCTTTCTCACTCTGTGTACACTCAGTTCTACACTTCTTGTGATTTAAATGTGGTTAAAATAGAAACTGAGAAATGTAATGGTTTCGCAACATGTCTTCAATTATTCTTTTTAATCATGCTCATTTTTATGCTCCTCAAATTTAAATATTCAGGTGTAACAAATTGGAGAGAGAAGTCATGGACATGTCAAGAATACTACCAGATGTACACACTGCAGCCATGCAGACACTGCAATGAAATATACAAGAACTGCTTACCAGGTGTATAAATGATGAATGTGACCATTGCTAGCTGCTTAATGACAATGCAATAAGAATAGTTTTTCATGTGGCTGCATCCATGTGTACTGTTAATAAGGTCATTTGGACATATTAATGTCACAATTTATTTTATGAATCCTCTAGGTTATGTTGGAAGAGGAAAACGAGGAGAAATGCAAGGCTTTTACTCGGAAAACACCCATCCAGGGTTTTGCAGTGATTGGTGCAGCTACTGGAGAGTGAAAAGTCGTTCAATCAACCAGTTCCAGTCTAAAAGCCTATAATCTATCTAATCTTTTTTTCTCTTAACTTGCCTTTAACTTAACTTTTCTTTTCTTTCTAACTTGTCTATCTTTCTAAAAGTTACAGCTGTTTTATAAAACAAAGACAAGAATGTATTGAAATACTACAAATGTAAAACTGAACTTAAATGATGGCAAAATATGATTTTAAATAAAGGTCATTGAGACAGTTCTTTTTTTTCCTTTTAGACAGGACTTTAATGAATGTTTATGTGCATTTAATAAATATGTGTATGTATATATTTCATTATTTAACAAACATGTACACTCATTCATAAATTATATTTATACACGTACAAATTCATGATTTCAAGTGTAGCTTAATTTTGTTTTCTGTATTATGCCTATGATCTTCGTTAATTGATTTATATTTGATAAACCTTTTTAAATTAAAAACAAAATTACAAATTTAAGTATTTTATTTAAATAAGTACTAAAATGATATATAAATTGATCATTTATTTGCCTTGCTAAAAGCGGAATCCTCCAACTTCCGGTTATAAGCGGCAGTTGACGTCAGCTGAACCTCTCTTTAGCCAATCAGATTTAAGCTCATCAATCGGCCAATCATAACCGCGTGAGGGCGGGCCCACCTGAATGTTACGTCATCAGCGTTCGACCGCAGTTAGAGATCATGGCTAAGCAGCAGAGGTGTGCATGTGAGGTTTGATCGGTTCAGTTCTGTGTTTACTGAAACTTAGCAGTTAAGAAACTATCACTTCAACTGATCTCTGTGTGAAAATAAACATTTAGTAGTATTGATGGATTCTTATGTTTACATCATAAAGAATTCTGCATATGCACACCATACAAATGTAGGATTTTAGATTCATAAACTCCATAGAAAGCATAACAATGGGTTGAATGATGAGAGAAAGTGTATATAAATAGACGAATTAGATAAATAGATATTTTTCACGTGGTCTTTTATTTAACTATTATTTAATTAGGAAAGAGCAGTCACAACAGTGTTTGTGCCTGCATGTCATGCACCACACATTCAACTGATGATCATTTATGTAAGGAAGTGCATACATTGGAGACCATTTATATTTAATCTATGCTTTGTTTTAACTTTAAGCTGCACATATATGCAGTTTTATTGTTTCAGATTTCCCAGACAGATGATGTATGAAGTTGCAGAGACCAGTACCGTTACCTTACCATTCCTACTGTAACTCTTTCAAAACAGTCATGTTGCATCCCTTCATTTTGACTGTTGTTTCAACAAGAGGCTGAAAGTCATGCATTGTTACTGTATTAATGTACACACTCAAGGAATAAAGCCCTGCTATGCATTATTAAATGTTCTTGTTTTATGTCAGAATTAAAAGATTCAAAGATATTAGCTACAGTATAGATGTATGAACGGTGATGTATACGGTTTATTAATTTGAAAGTTTCTGAATCCTTTGGGAATAAAACCTATATGAAATGACTTGGCCATGATTAAAGAGAGTTTACCCAAAACATTTTTTTAATTCATTTAATCACCCTCAAGTTGTTCCAAACCTATATGAATTTCTGTTCTGCTGAACACAAAGGAAGATATTTGTAAGAATGTTTGTAACAAAGCACATCTCTGCAGCCATTGACTAACATAGTAGGGAGAAAAATACTATGTTAGTCAATGGCTGCAGAGATTTGCTTTGTTACTCACAAACTTCCTTTGTGTTCAGCAGAACAAACAAAACTCAGTACAGGTTTGGAACAACTTGAGGGTGAGTAAATGATGAAGAAGCACAACATGTAGTACAGAGAAATATATATATAACACTGTATATAAATATATTCTGTAGTTGTGAGATTGGCTGATTAACAGTTGGAAGCTGGGTTAGTTCTTCAGTGACAGGGCACTGGAAGCACAATGTCATTGCATGGCTGGTCAAATCAAATCAAATCACTTTATTTGTCACTCTACAAATGCACAAGTGCAACAGCAGGTGAAATTCTTAGGTGCAGTTCCGAGCAACATAGCAGTCATGACATGACATGTACAACATTTAAAGCAGCATCAGATTACACATCTGATGCGCACACAATTACTCACAGCACAGTATACACTACAATAAACAATAAATAATTTACACAATGGTCAGGGATGTTGGTAATGTTCCAGTCAGTGTCTTTTCTTTTAAAGTAGATAAATGTTTATCTCCAAATGATACATTTAAGTGCAATACATCAGGTGAAAGTTAACAAATGAAATGTGTTCAATCTAGCCGCCACTAGCCCTTTCTCTGTCAGAACACATCAGATTTTGGTTTGATATTTACAGCAGTCAGCACGTAGTACAAGAGCTGCAGACAGGAAGAGCAGGAAGCAGGAGATGAAGTGATGGTAATATCATTTAATATAGTTTACTGAGTAATCTTAGTAGTATGATGTTAATTGCATCTTTGTCTGATCAGCATAAAAATGCTTTTTTGCCAGGCAAAGTAAAATGAATGCTTCACAACATTGTCCTGTGACATTAAAAACCTTGAGATGACAATACAGCACAGAACATGAAAGTACATGTGTACTGAATAGATTAAGACATTAATACAAATTATAAAAGAGAATAAGGAAACATGAATTTAGATGTTTGTGACTGCTATCCAGAAGTCACGCCAAAGGTGTGTAATCCTGAAAAATACAAAGGAACAATACGTGTAATAATTTAACACTGTATGCTGTTGCACAAATGGCAAAATATCTTCATCACTAAACAATGAGTGCTCATAAAAAAAAATTTACATAGTGAAAAAATATCTTGATGAGGCCAGTGCTAAATGGGAGCTATTGGCCACCCAGATTATTGTTTTACAATCATTTGTGTGATTGTAACAGAGAGATGTCTGTCTCTGTACCTGCAGCTAAAACACAAAACAAGCATAATTTCTTCTTCATATGGGACATCTGATTACCACAGCAGCTGCTTACATCTGTTAATATCGAATAAACTATCACTTCAACTGATCTCTAAGTTCTTAGTTTCAGTAAGCACAGAAATGTACCGATCAAACCTCACATGCACACCTCTGCTGCTTAGCCATGATCTCTAACTGCGGTCGAACGCTGATGACGTAACATTCAGGTGGGCCCGCCCTCACGCGGTTATGATTGGCCGATTGATGAGCTTAAATCTGATTGGCTAAAGAGTACGACTCCTCTGTGTAGGGAGGATTGCGCTGCCAGGAAGTCTCAAACACACACACACACACACACACACACATCCAAGGCAATTGGCTTTATGCACAGCTGCACTACTTCCTGAACTTCAGCCAGCTCCTTTGTGTCCTGTCTGCCATTATTGGACAAACTGATTAATCCAGGTGTGTCTGATTATTGCTGTTGTGACTACAGAGGTCAGGCACACCTGGATTAAAGGTCCCATGGCATGAAATTTTCATTTTATGAGGTATTTCAACATTAATATGAGTTCCCCTAGCCTGAATATTGTCCCCAAGTGGATAGAAATGTTGATTGGTGTAAACCCGAGTTCTGGCTGTCTCTCTCTGCCTTTGAGAAAATGACAGGCCAGACGAGCCAATCCTGAAGTCTCCTGTTTTGACGTCCAAGCAGGAGCGGTTACCTCCCTTTCCTCCGCCCAGAGAATCTGGCACGCCCATGCAAACACTCGAGAGATCATTAACGTTACTTGTGAACGCTGGCAGTTTCTCAGTGTTTGGATGTACAAATGAAAACAGAAGTCTTTCTTCAGTTCCTTCTGATCTGTGATCAGTGATCTCTTATGTGTAGCTAATTATTTATTATTCGTGCACACACTGCAGCTTCTCTCTCTCCAGACAGAACGGTGTTTTCGTGTTTTCTATCTTGTGAGTCAGTGTTTTTGTACGTCCTCGTCGCGTCTACCGGTTCTAAAATGTGCATACAGTCTTTTCTGTTTAACATCAGCAGTCACATCTTTAGAGATAAACCTCACACACGCCGAAGCTCGGCCTTCAACATCCCCGACCCCCAGTACTGCATCTGGCCCACAGCGGAGGCACCAAACGCGGCGTGAGATTAAGCAGAAGGAGGGTAAGCGTGAGAATATCTGGGCTAGGCTAGCCATCTTTCCCCACAATAAACTGGATTACATTCGATTACTGTTGTTGTGTCTTTGTTTGTGCTGTGTAACGTTACTCAATGCGCGTCACTGACGCTATTCATATGATTGGAACATATCTAGAAATAATGCTATACTCAACACTTACTAACTCGTTCATCTCGCTGTAATGGTACATTGCATGTGTTACAAAGTTGGTAATAATGATGAATACGGACTCGGTGTGACTGGGACTCGTGTTTATTCAGAACTCTCAGATACAAACACAATAAACTCGCGCTGACTGACAGCGCTCTCATAACTCAGAAGTTACTATAAATAACTTTGTTAGCAATCGCTCCGTCTCCATGATGTCCGGTTCGCGAAGGAATCATTCTTTTGAATCGGTTCTTTTTAGTGAACCGAACCAGTTCACCAAATCGGACTGAATCGTTCTAAACGGTTCGCGTCTCGAGTCAGCGCTGATCCATCATTTACTAAAGTTACTAACTTTCTGACATGAGTGACAGCCCCTCCGACTAGAAATAAACTAATAACCTGAAGTATATGCTAGTAACTACAACAGTTCACCCTGAACTGAGACTGAGAACTGATGAGAAGTGAACTCAGGTCCATCCGTCGCTCGTGCCTCGTTAAACCACGCCCCCTCCGCTCATTTAAAATGCAAAGATGTCAGCCAATCACAACAGTGGGCGTTTTTACTGAAGTCTCACAGCAGACACGCCTCTTGAAGCAGGGCATTCAGCCACAGGGCAAACATCAGTATAGAAAAAATGCCTTTTATTTCTAAATTATGACATTTAATGATGTAAAAGTCATACTAACAATATAAGTACACCTCAGGAAACACTATAAAATAATAGAAAAATGCCATGCCATGGGACCTTTAATCAGTTTGTCCAATAATGGCAGACAGGAAACAAAGGAGCTGGCTGAAGTTCAGGAAGTAGTGCAGCTGTGCATAAAGCCAATTCACACACGTGAATGACGATTTGCACATTCGCATTACAGGATGAATGTGTAAATTTTAAACATTCAAAAGTTTTTGTGCACAGTTGTAAATCTACGAATTGTGTTTTGCATTTGTGAAATGTATTTTATGAATATAAAATTTTATTTTGTGCACGTGAATTTGGTTTCATGCATGTGAAATTGGTTACACATGTGTGCATCTTGTTTTTTGCGTGAATTATTAATGAGTCTATTCTGACTCCATAATAGTTATATTTTGCCTCTAACATACACACCGAGCAATGCTATCTGCCCATTCACAGCGTTATTTCTAGACTGCCACAAATACTGCCCTAACAAAATACAGATTTGTAGGCCTACCTGTTATTTTAATTGGCCTTTAGTTTGAATTTGGCTTTATTTTATGGTTAAAATGGTTTAAAAAAGTGTTACCTTGCCAAAGCATTGACCGAGCTCATTGATCTAATGGTGTTGTTGACCCAGCGCTCCAAACACGAACTTTTTTGACAGTAGCCTACTCTGATCTGATGGCATATAGGAATCGTCAGATTGACAGTTCTCTGATCCGATAGTGTGGGGGAACTAGTGGCAATAACATTTTAGGGTGGCCGTGACACCCTTTACACACAAACATCAGTGCCAGATATGCGCTTATTGGCTCCCCCCTACTGATGGCGCCCTAGGCCACCGCCTAGTTTGCCTATGCCTAAAAACGGCCCTGGTTGGAAAGACTGAGGGCAGAATGACACGGACCAGCAAGCGCTGACTAAAATCCAGCAGAGACTATAAATGGTGATGATACCACCATCCCGTGTCACATTGGCCTGTCATTTGGGTTAGACATAAAATAATCTAATTTGTTTATCTTACCCAATTTTTTTTTTTTTTTCAACAATTCAGCTGGTCGTACAACATTTATACAGATGGTATTTAGTAGAGCCAGCTGTTCTTTGAAGATTCACAAGCATGTCTGCGCCTGAGCGCCACCTGGTGGCAAAGATGTTCTATTGAAGTTGACACTCAGAATGCATTTTTGGTTCAAGCTGGAAAATCCAGCTTTATAGTAGTTAACTTGATGTGAAACATGGTACCTGCTTTCTTGCTTGTAAACTGCATTGACAACAAACTTTATGTTTATAAATATATCAGTGTCATTTATTAAATAAATCAAACGTAAATGTCTCATGTACACTCTAAAAACGTTTACTATGATTTACTCAATTTTTTTGGTGAAACATTTTTACACAAAACATTTTTTTAGTAAATTTTAAATAAAATACTCCACACCACACTTATACATGACATTGGCCTTTATTGCCGATGAGTAAAGCAATAGGCTACAGCATATAGGGGAGCGGGGCACAACCTAACCCGGGGTTAGTTGTAACGCGCATGTTTTAACCCTTTCCACACATGCCAGAATATCGAAACTTAGTGTATTTACTAGTTACCATATCAACATTATTTAGAGAAAAAATAGCGCCAAAATTAAAAAATCTTTGGAAGATATTACTGAACATGTATTTAACCATAGCAAAAGTAAATTTCTTACTTAAGTTTAGTTTTCATCTCTGTTTTTTGTGTTTATTTAAAATAAGACAAATCCGATATTATTTTAATCTTATATCTGTTATTTAACAGTTGAGATCGTTCTTTAATGATGATCTAACAGCAGAAGACACGAGCCGCGGTTTACATCCCAGTGGAGCAGATGGGGTGTGTGTTAACACTGCGTTACAATGAGCCCCTATTTGAAATATGACATTATATTCTATACTTTTATGAATTCTTTTGAGAAACCATGAGAAAAGTGTGAATAATGACATTATTACAGATATTATTCATTATTATTATGTTTTGAACTGTGCTGTATAGCTGTATTTAGCAATGTGTTTGTAGTCAAACTCAAAAATGCTTATATTTTTAATGATTAAAAAATGCCATTATTTTATTTAAAAAAGTTAATAATTGTATTTTGTTGACAAAATATTTTAGTTTGTCTTGGATATTTTTTTGATTATATCAGGTAACATTTTAATCTGTTATTTGGTCATGTTACGTTGTGCCCCACCACATGTTACAATGTACCCCACTTACGGGGCATGTTGTCACATTTCACTTCCATTCTTTCGGGGTAAATCAAGAAAATAGTATACACTGTATTAATGAAAGACGTGTGCAATTAATGTGGGAAACAATAAATACTCTGAACCCCAAGTGGATTTACACAAACTGAGAAAGTAAAAAAGCGTTAGGTTGTGCCCCGCTCTCCCCTATTACAGTTTTGACATGTACACAATATTTTACAACATATTTACATTTAAACTCATGTAACAAACATTCTAGAAGTAAAAATTAAACATTTAAAAGTAATTCAAGTGTAATCAACCTGTCTGTTATCCAATTCCCACCGTATCAGCGCTGTTCCCTTTCGAGAGTACTCTCGTAGGGGAATTTCCTTTCCTTGAGATTTTGAAGCAAATTGTTATCCTAAAAATACCATGTAAAACGCAGTGCAGCTGCACAGCTCTCAGCAGGAAGCAGCTGCGTGCTGATTGGCTGTGCCGCTGCAACTGCAGGAACCTATGGCGAGACCGCTGGGCTGGAAGGACCAATCAGGTCCCTCTAATATTCCCGCCACAGGAGGCAGCAGAATTTGCATAGCCAAGGGTATAAGAGACCCTGTCTCGCCAGGTTCGTCAGATTATTTCTACTTCAGCGACTCACCTCGTTGAGCTCTGGATTGAAGCCTGCCGTCGACACGCATCCAGCAGAACTCTGCAGCCTGAGGACGTCGGACTCTCCGCCTTCAGCCTGCCTTCCAGCTGCGCCATCCCGCACATATCCTTTATACCAATCCGTGTGTTTGCCGTTGCTACACACTCACGAAAATAACCGAGACGTTGTTGCAAATGTTTAGTTCCTCCTGCGCCTCGTGTAGAGGCTTTCTCCCGGACGAGGATCGGCACATCATCTCATGTCTCGGACGAGACCATGCGCAGGCCGCACTCAACCAGGGCGGCTGCCCGGAGTGCGACGAACTGGCGCTGCAGACCCTTCGGGCTCGGCTCGCCAGTTTCGATCCGAATCCCGTCCCTTGCTCTCAGCCTCTCAAGCCGCGTAAGAAGAAACACTGCGACCAGAGCGCTCTGGCGAGCACACGCCGGCCGTTTCCCCGCGTGCCTCGCCATTGCCTGTCATGTTTGCCGAGGAACAGCACAGCTCCCCTAGTCTGGTGGCTGCTACTGTTTCCTTCGGCGGACCGGAAGAGGAGGAGGATGACAGCCTTTCTCTTGCTGCATCTGAATGCGGGTGGTCGGACACCGTCTCGGAGCACGCTACTTCGACGCGGACTGCTACGGGTGGCAAAACCTCAGTTGACGCTGAGCTTATGTGCCTGCTCACTAAGGCCATGGACGACCTCGGTATTGACTGGTCTCAACCTCAGGAGCCCACGAGAAGCAGACTGGACGAGTGGTTTTTCGAGAACCGCCGCCACCCGACCACTCAAAAACCCGCTCCCTTCTTCCCAGAAGTCCACGAGGAACTATCCAAGTCGTGGAATGCGCCATTTTCATCTCGCACCAAATCCTCTTTTTCTCCCGCGCTCTCGGTGGTCGATGGCGCTCAGGAAAAAGGATATCACGCTTTTCCTCCCCTCGAGGAAGCCGTTGCTGCACACCTTTGCCCGCCCTCCACCAGGGGATGGCAGTCAAAGGCTGTACACCCATCTAAGGCCTGCCGCACTACTTCCAGCCTCGCCGGTCGAGCATGTCCACCGGCCAGGTGGCCTCAGTGCTACACTCTATGGCGGTGCTTCAGGTTTTCCAGGTCAAACTCCTCCGTTCCCTGGATGAATCTGTCCCTGATACCGAGGCCCTGAAGGACCTGTCACGCTAAGGCTGGACCAGCCAAGCCCAGCCCACCAAGGCAGCGCCACCAGCTCACCAGCCTCGCACGGCTTCTTAGCCTGGACAGCGTTCCCGCTCTACGAGCCACAGCAGACCGCCGGAGCATCGAGGTCCCCGACCCAGCAATGTGTCGAAACCTGAGCCGCCGAAGCAGTCCTAGCCAGAGGCACAAAAAGAAGGTGGATAATACCCGCTTTGGCCGGTTTACCACCTCGCTCTCTTCCAAAACGTTCCCCAGCTCCCTTCAACCAGGTGGCTGTGCACATTACATACACAGCCAATGAGCTCGCAAACAAATGCGCTCGTCTGTACACAAACGCCGTTTTCACGGTGACCCATATGAATCACAAAAAGGGGTTTTTTTCCAGCCCCTGCACTCAGGCAATGGTGAGAAGCGACACAAGTCACGTGCTTTGAACCGAAATATCAAAACTGTTAATGAAAGGGGCGGTGGAAGCCACACATCCCTCACAGAGCGAGTCAGGCATTTACAGTCGTTACTTCCTTGTACCAAAAAAGGACGGTGGTCTCAGGCCCATTCTTGATCTCAGACATCTGAACAAGGCTCTTATGAGGCGCCCGTTCAAAATATTGAAAATGAAACAAATCCTTGCACACATTCGCCCGGGAGATTGGTTCTTCACTGTAGATCTAGAGGATGCCCATTTCCACATACAAATAGCCCCTCATCACAGGCCATTCTTGAGATTCGCCTTCGAGGGGAAAGTTTACCAATACAGGGTGCTACCCTTTGGTCTATCTCTGGCTCTGGAAGTGCATGGAACTGGCGCTAACCCCGCTGAGACTTCGGGGAATGAGAATTCTCAACTATCTCGACGACTGGCTCATAATAGCTCAGTCAGAGATACAGTTATTGAACCACAGATCTTGGCTTCTCAACCATTTGAAATGCTTGGGCCTCAGAATCAATGTGGCAAAGAGCTCATTGTCTCCCACACAGAACATTTCGTTTCTGGGAACAGTGTTAGACTCACTACAGATGAACGCGTGACTGACGTCAAAGCGCACGCTCTCTGTTCGGAACCGAGCGGTTTACCTCAGGCCCGGTGCATACACTCCTCTCAAACACTTTCAGAGGATTTTGGGTCTCATGGCCTCGGCAGCGCCAGTCCTCAGACTAGGTCTGTTACAAATGCGCCCTCTCCAACGCTGGCTGAATTGCTGCGTTCCAGCTCACGCATGGCTCTCGGGCTGATTACAAATCAAGGTAGACCACAGCTGTGTGTTGGCTCTGGCTCCTTGGAAAAATACCGTCTGGTATCAGACGTGCGTGAGTTTGGGCACTGTTACGAAGTGGAAAGTTATCTCGACAGATGCATCCAACCTAGGTTGGAGAGCCCTTCACGAGAGCAGGCCAGTCTCCGGTCTCTGGTCAGACTCGGAAAAGAGCCTTCACATAAACTGTCTAGAGATGAAAGCGGTCATGATATCGCTAAGAGCTTTCCTTCCATACATAAAGCACCACCATGTCCTGATCCGAACGGACAGCAGATCAGTGGTAGCCTATATAAATCCCCAGGGCAGTCTAAGATCTATTGATCTACACACGATGGCGAAAAGAGCCCTAATATGGGCGGAGCACAACCTGAGCTCGCTGAGAGCGACTCATGTGCCAGGCATTCTAGCGTTTAGCAAAACGCAATACGAGAGTACTCTCGAAAGGGAACGCTTCGGTTACTTACGTAACCTCGGTTCCCTGAGAAGAGGGAACGAGTATTTTGTTTGCTTGCCGTGCTTCGCTTGCTCAGGGAGTCGCTTCGGTCGATTAACCTGACGAACCTGGCGAGACAGGGTCTCTTATACCCTTGGCTATGCAAATTCTGCTGCCCCCTGTGGCAGGAATATTAGAGGGACCTGATTGGTCCTTCCCGCGCCTGACTCCAAAACCTGCCAATAAACAAACAGTGCACAGTTTTATCATCCAAATTAATTATATTCATTATCTTAAGGAATAAATTTGTGTGTTTTGAGCAAGGCAGTACCGTTAGCAGCAGGGGCTTCAAAGACAAATGCAGCACTCGTTTACTCACATTGCGTTGTTTTGCATTAAATAAAAGATTTTAAGCTCAGTTATGATTTTATAGATAAAATAAAACACACAAACCTGAATTTCACAGAGGAAATGTTCCAATTCTGCGACGCTGAGAAGGAAGAACTGCTCTGGAGACTGAAGAGAATTCAAACAGCCTGCTCAATCAACCGTCGAGCTGTCGTCACGTCAAGGGGCGGGGGAGGGGTGCAGTGTTTTAATCAAGTAAACTTACTAAATTTCTTCAGTGCGTGTTAAATATTAATAATCTTGATTTGAATTAAGTAATTTTTGTGGTTCTTCAAACAGATCGATTTAATTATCCTTTCTCAAATATTTTGATAGAAATTTCACAAATATGTTAAGTATATTTGAAATAAATGATTGGTTATTCGAATACTAAATTCTTTTAGTGAAAAAAACTTAAATATAACTGTACATTTGAGACAAAATTAACTGTTGGATTTTTAGTCAATTATTTTGGTAAGTTCAACTCAAAACATCAAGTAAATGATATTTAGCAATGTTATTAAGTTAATAAAGTTGATTATTACTGTGATATTTACTAAACCACTGAATTATTTTTTAGAGTGTACACTTAAAGGGTTAGTTCACCCAAAAATGAAAATTATGTCATTCCTCACCTCACCCCCATGTCGTTCCAAACCCGCAAGACCTTTGTTTATCTTCAGAACACAAATTAAGATATTTTTTTGATTAAATCAGAGAGAGCTCTCTGACCCCTCTATAAACAGCAATTTAAAGCAGCGCTGGGAAGAGTAATGTGTATTTAAACTGGGTCATTTATGTAGTAAAAATGTGAAATTATTTTTTGAATTTGGTGCCTTCTAGACTGAGAAAAGAAAAATTTATTTTTGTCTCATGTGGATGAAAGACAACAACTCCCAGAATGCACTTGCTTTGCTGCCCTACAAGGCCACTCCCTACACCGCCCCCACCATCGTTTTGATCTTCATAATAATCCAATCATTTCGTTCAGTAAGAGAATAAACACTACAATTAAAAACTGAACATGTCTTTTCAATGAAGCAGGAGTCAGATTTCATGAGAGCGAAGAGCTGAGCAGAACTGAGGTAAGCGCGGCAGTCATTCACGACGCATGTCCAGTCTGGTGCGTTATCAGATCGCACATGGAAGCTAAACTTTCATAGGAATTCATTAAAAAGTTGAAACACTCACTTTACTCACTGTGCGCATTTAGGCCTACATTCTGTGAGTTAGATCTCTCCCCTGTGGGCGGTTAATGTTGTATACAGTGCAGCACTTCCGAGTTCTACGTCAAAATGCCGCCTCATTATTGGCCAGCTCCTGCATCAGCATCACACGCATACATCGTGGTGCTCACATGAGCAGCATCGGCCAATGGTGAAATAAAGTCGTTATTTTTGTTTGTTTTTTGCACACAAAAAGTATTCTTGTTGCTTCATAAAATTAAGGTTGAACCGCTTGAGTCACATGGACTATTTTAATGATGTCTTTACTACTTTTCTGGGCCTTGAAAGTGCTAATTAAATTGCTGTCTATAGAGGGGTCAGAACGCTCACAGATTTCATCAAAAATAATCTTCATTTGTGCTCTGAAGATGAACGAAGGTGTTTCGGATTTGGAATGACATGAGAGTGAGTAATTAATGACAGAATTTTCATTTTTGGGTGAACTAACCCTTTAATGTTGTCACATTTTCCTGGTGAAATAAACATTACATTACATTAAAAAAATGCAATTCTATTGTATTTTTACATTAACAATTAAATTAATGTTCTATTTATTAAAACCATCTGATCAAGTTAGTGTTTTTTAATGCATTTTTACATTATAACTAAAGTTAAACAATTAATTTTATCCGTGAAGTGACGTTCAGCTGTTAATTTAACCAATAACCGCTCACGTGAGTTTCCCCCATTCGTTCTCAACTATCCTCCACTAAACCCACCGCACACTTTAGGGGGTCTGTTAAAGGGGTGATGAATTGAGAAATCAACTTTCCTTTGAGCCTTTGATATATAAAAGTTAATTGTTATATAAGAATTTCCTGTAAGTTTCAGAGCTGAAAACTTCCTTGTTAGTCAAAGAAAAGCTTTTTTCTGACACCAGGCCCAGAAAACGATCGATTTCAGAATATGTCGACCATTGACATCATAGAATGCAGAAGCGCCGCCTCAAACCCGCCCACGGATCACGCTACCGAGCAATAAACATGCCGGTTCCAGCTCACGTGTGTAAGACATTGCGCGTTTCATTGCGCGGAATCGATTGTAAACAAGATACAGGTCGAGACTGGAATGCTGTGCCTTCTATATTGGATCTGACAGGAACGGTGCAACACACTTATGTGAGTAAAACATGTTTTTTATATGTGTTAGTATTGCATTGTTACAGATAATTTGAAATCTATTGTTTACATACCTTAGCGCGCTGTTACAGGCTGGAGAATCCTCTATTTGAAGTGTTATTGGTTCATTCGTGATCAGACTCGGACTTGTAACGTTATTGGCCAGGGTTCGCAAAGCCCAACGTCCCGGGGCTATGTGTTTTTCAGACGGGCTACCAAAACGTATCACCGGCCTGCTGACGGGCTATCTTAAATAGTGAAATAACATTCCTTTCTTGCGGGTGCGTATGTGTGTGTGTATGGTTCGTGGTTATATTCACTGATGATCGGGCTGGCCAAGTAATAAAAAAAATAACATTCCAATCAATCGCGGGTTGATGAGAGATGAATCATTGTGTTTGTTTGATAAATATATTTTGCGAGTCCTGTGAGCGATTCCCCAGACGATTCCCACATGTACTGAGGGAAGCTGAAGCTCATTAAATATGCAAATCTTATCCAATCCTAGCCATGGGCGTTTACTTCCAAGTCTTCAGTGTGGCACGCCCATCAAAACCGAGTGTTTCTTCAGAGACCCTCAAAACCAAGGCAGAAAATAGCCTATTACTTATTCATTATGATGTTTCTGAATGTAAAAACCACGTGAACGTAATAAGTTGACCTCAAACAACAGTATAAACATTTTTTTAAAGTTGTAAACCCGCCCACTGGCCCAACTCTCGGCGTCCAAAGGCAGGGAGGAGGTGTCTGCGCGCTACTGTCTTTCCTTTCACGCTACACAACTAGATTAAATGCAATATATTTTCTCACATGCAATAGCTGCTCAAAGATGGCGCCGAGGATGGCTGCTACGTTACGAGCTCCGCTGAAACATTGTAGTTTTTTGTTTGTTCTGTTTACAGTTTTTGTGTTTTTTGTCTTGGATGTTGTCTGCCTTACTACGTACGACAGACAGACACTTTTGGACATTGGTTCGGCAATCTCACACCGAAAACCGGACTTTAAATTCATCAACGACGACATGCTGTTTACAAACACGGCAGCGGAACCTTTTGTCTGGGCAGCCCGACCGCGCAAACGCAGCCGGAGACGGGGAAGCAGAGCCGGCGTACTCATCAGAGTAAGACGCCGCGCAAACCGACCCCCGCTTCCCAGTATTTTACTGGCTAATGTTCAGTCTCTGGACAATAAACTCTGCGAGCTGAGAGCACGGATCTCTTTCCAAAGAGAGACGAGGGACTGCTGCATTATCTGCCTTACAGAAACTTGGATGTCTGCTGAGATTCCAGATTCGGCCATCGAAACCATGGGGTTCTCCGTGCATCGAATGGACAGAGAAAAAGATCTCTCAGGGAAAAGCAAAGGCGGGGGTGTGTGTTTTATGATCAACAGATCCTGGTGTGATCAGGGGAACGTACATTATATCAAGTCTTTCTGTTCTCCTGATCTGGAATTTCTCACGGTTCTGTGCCGACCATTCTGGCTACCAAGGGAATTCACCGCGGTCAGCATCACAGCTGTGTATATTCCCCACAAGCCGACACAGACCGGGCACTAAAGGAACTGTATAGGACAGTGAGTGAGCAGGAAACCGCGCATCCTGAGGCTGCGTTTATTGTGACCGGGGACAAAACAAAGCCAACTTCAAGCGCATCGCACCCAAATACCACCAACATGTTAGCTTCAACACCCGAGGGAACCGTGTCTTAGATCACTGCTACTCCCCCTTCAAGGATGGTTATAAGTCCCTCCCGCGCCCACCATTCGGCAAATCAGATCACGCTTCCATCCTACTTTTGCCCGCTTATAGGCAGAGACTGAAACAGGAAGCACCCGCCCTCAGAACCATCCAGTGCTGGTCGGACCAATCAGACTCTATGCTACAAGACTGTTTTGATCATGCGGACTGGCAGACGTTCCGGTCGGCCTCTGATGACGACATCGAGGTCTACGCTGATAGCGTAACGTGTTTCATCAGGATGTGCGTAGAAGACGTTGTTCCGACCAAAACAATACGGCTGTACCCAAACCAGAAGCCGTGGCTAAATGGGGATGTTTGCGCGGCACTCAATGCGCGGACCTCCACTTTTAACTCCGGTAATGCGGAGGAGCATAAACAAGCAAGTTATGCCCTCCGGAAAAACATCAGAGCAGCAAAACAGCAGTACAGGGACAAGATTGAAGGACAGTTCAACACCACCGACTCTAGAAGCATGTGGAGGGGAATTAACACCATCATGGACTATAAAGGGAACACAAACTCCACCGTGAACACCGCTGCCTCTCTCCCGGACGAGCTCAACACCTTCTATGCTCGCTTTGAGGGAACTAACACCGCCCTCGCGGAGAGAGAGAGAGCGGCTGAAGATACAGAGGTTAGTGCACTCTCCGTATCTTTAGCGGATGTAACCCGATCCTTCCGGCGGGTGAACGTCCGTAAAGCAGCGGGTCCAGACGGCATTCCCGGCCGCGTGATCAGAGCGTGCGCGCACCAACTGGCTGGAGTCTTCACGGACATTTTTAACCTGTCCCTCTCCCTGTCTGTGGTCCCCACATGCTTCAAAACGTCCACCATTGTTCCTGTACCTAAGCAGTCAAAAACCACCTGCTTAAACGACTGGCGTCCTGTTGCTCTGACCCCCATCATCAGTAAATGCTTTGAGAGACTAGTCAGAAACCACATCTGCTCTGTTCTCCCCCCCTCACTGGACCCACTGCAGTTTGCATACCGCACAAACCGCTCCACTGATGATGCCATTTCATCTACAATACACACTGCTCTCTCCCACCTGGAAAAGAGGAACACATATGTGAGAATGCTGTTTGTGGACTACAGCTCAGCATTCAACACCATTGTGCCCTCCATACTTGACATGAAACTCCGGGCTCTAGGCTTAAACAGCTTGTTATGCAGCTGGATCCTGGACTTCCTGTCAAACAGACGCCAGGTGGTCAGAATGGGCAGTAACATCTCATCATCACTGACTCTCAACACTGGAGCCCCTCAGGGCTGTGTTCTCAGCCCACTCCTGTACTCCTTGTACACACATGACTGTGTGGCAATCCACAGCTCCAACACCATCATCAAGTTTGCTGACGATACGACAGTGGTAGGTCTCATCACTGACAATGATGAAACGGCCTACAGAGAGGAGGTGCACACTCTGACACGGTGGTGTCAGGAGCACAACCTCTCCCTCAACGTCAGCAAGACCAAGGAGCTGCTGGTCGACTTCAGGAGGAATGAGAGAGAACACCGCCCCATCACCATCGATGGAGCACCGGTGGAGAGAGTCAGCAGCTTCAAGTTCCTCGGTGTCCACATCACAGAGGAACTCTCATGGTCCGTCCACTCCGAGGCCGTTGTGAAGAAGGCTCATCAGCGCCTTTTCTTCCTGCAACGGCTGAGGAGGTTTGGAATTAACCGCCACATCCTCACACGCTTCTACAGCAGCACCATAGAGAGCCTGCTGACTGACTGCATCACCACCTGGTACGGCAACAGTACCGCCCGCAGCCGCAAAGCCCTGCAAAGGGTAGTGCGCACGGCCAGCTGCATCATCGGAGGTGAGCTTCCCTCCCTCCAGGACATTTACGCCAGGCGGTGTGTGAAGAGAGCTCAGAGGATCATCAGAGACTCTAGCCACCCGAACCATGGGCTGCTCTCACTGCTGCCGTCAGGCAGACGGTACCGCAGCATCAGAACACGCACCAGCCGACTCCAGAACAGCTTCTTCCCACAAGCAATCAGACTACTTAACTCTTGATCCATCAGTATCATAACACACACTGGACAGAATATCACTCAGCACAACCCACTGTAGATACACACACATTATATACACATTTATTTATCATACAGCATCTATTGCACTTTGGATTTCAATTTGTGAACATATTGTATACTGTACATTGTATATTATTACTATAGCTTAATGTATACTGTTATTGTTTAATGTATGTTTAGTGTATATTGTTTTAAGTATATGTATATTGTAAGTATGTGTATAATGTTTAAAGCTGTGAGAACTACACTCACATTGTGTAAATTATTTATTGTTTATTGTAGTGTATACTGTGCTGTGAGTAATTGTGTGCGCATCAGATGATGTAATCTGTTGTTGCTTAAATGTTGTACATGTCATGTCATGACTGCTATGTTGCTCGGAACTGCACCTAAGAATTTCACCTACTGTTGCACTTGTGCATATGGTTGAGTGACAATAATGTGATTTGATTTGATTTTGATTTGATTTGAGCTCGTTTTATCTGACTCCAAAAACTCCAAATATCTGTGCATCATTAAAACGTGAACGAATATTTGATTATTCCCTTAAACTCTGTTTATATTTCACCCACTTAGATCAGGAAGACTATATCGCTCCGAGTTCCTTACCAAGGTCTCCTACACAAGTGGTCAGTTCCGAAGATCAGAAGCTGGGGCAGTTGGCTAAATATCTAGGACTTTGCCGTACACGCGCAACAATCAAAGATATATTCTATAGTCCCCTTGGATGCCCTTCAGGAACTCAATTCAATCGTAACATTAAATTAGAACAGAAATCATCGGAAGCGCCCAAGCTAGGTTAAACCTAGATGGACAAACGCATCCTCTCATCCAAGTCGCCCGCACACTTCCTGATATCAGTTTTTAGCCGTCGCTAATCTCTGACGCAACCTTGTGGCAATATACGAATCCGTTAATCTTATTTGGGAAAAAACAAGTCTCAGAGTCAGTCAGAATAAAATCAAACGTTTACAATTTATTGACCAGGTAATGAAGCAATAATTCGAAATCCAATCCGCAAGAATAAAATCATCAGTTAATCATAACATAATTCAGAACTGGAATGACTTGTAGAAATTATTACCTGGCAACGAAAATTACACACAGCGTTTGTGTGGACAGTCAACCTACAGACTCCAAAAACTTTTCTGCACCTTTTCCTTATATACCCAGATAAATCAATATTCTTACCAAATGGCCGTCTATCATTATAAATAGATTTTGGTTCCCTATTCAGGGATTCACACTGGGAGATCAGAATTTGTATTTTAATAGGTTTTTGTTTTACAGGTGGTACAGTCTGAATGGAGGATCTGGGGGAGGAAACACCTTTAGAAGATACATCACTTTCTCATATTTTCTTCTTTTAGCTTTTCATTATGTTTGGGGAAATGAGACCATTTTACCAGGCGCACTGAGACACTTTAAATGATATCAAACATACATAGATTCTTCTTGTACATACTTTACATTGCATAGGTTTTTCAGTGTATTTCTAGGTGAGGAAGAGGGGGGATGAAGGGGAGGTAGTGTGTGTGAAGTGTGAACTACACTGTGTCCTGTGCCTCGAGATCCCTGTTACATATGCAGGAGATAGTTGAAGTGTTAATGTCCAGGGGGGCCTTTTGTTCAATCTAGCGGTGGACCAGACACACTGGCAGCAGCCTTACACAGAGACACAGCATCCTGCTGTAATTTTACCAGCAGGTGTGGCTGTTGGACAGTGTTACTTTAGAGAAACTAGTGATTTATACACATTTTAATATTACATTTTGTAATGTGGATTATTTTATCATCCTATTTGTTTGAGGAGGCACTGTCTCTCTTGCTTCTGATGTTTGTATAGTATGTATATATTCAGCACATTAAACTGTCAGCAGTGTTGTGGGCTGGGCTGTCGGAGTGAGTTTAGTGTGAGTGGATGCAGAGCTCAGCTCAGGTCTGCTGTTGTTGGGTGGGTCTGAGATGCAGGGGCTCCGAAGGGGCTTGAAGCAGCTTCACAAGCACCCTTTAATCCATACTTAAATATTGTTGTGTGCACTGCAAATATTCTTAAGAGGAAATAACAGTTTAAAGTTTAAAAATATAACTTGAGCAAACATGGGGTCTGAACAGTCTAGTCTCTTTAGCTGTTGCCTCACACATGGAGAGGGATAAACACAAACCATTATACAACCCAGAGCTTGATCATGGGATACTCTTTAATTAAACACCAGCCTTTATTTAGAGTAGCAAAAGCCAGCATGCAATTAGCTCCTGAAACTTTCCACTTATTAATGTACATTTACTGTAATTTGCTAATGAACGTGTAGAGAGAGAAATGCACTCCATAACTCGTAACATCACATTTTGTGAGTTTTATATGAGAACAGACACCAAATGTGACAAAACAAACACAATAATAACCACCTTAAGCTGGTTTAATCAGCTGGTTGCAGGTTTGTTGGTGGTCCAAGATGGTCTAGGCTGGATCAACTAATGACCAGTTTAGACCAGCTAGAAACTAGCAACCTTGTCTCAAACACAGATGCCATTTTAAGCTGTATTTTCCAGCAAGGAAGTCAGACAAGAAAATTCTGTACAGACCATTTGATTAGACCATTATGAATAGTTTAACGTATCTCTCACATGTCATAGGCAAAAGACTCCAAGCATGTGGGTTGAAAAAATTCATCATGGTTAGGCAGCATTTAGAAAACCGTGGAAACATTTCCAGTGTCTGCTAGTATAATTTAGGAGATTAAACAATACAGCACCGTTATAAATCACTAACGGATCACACAGCTATTTGGGCTGAGCTCCAACTCCTCATGAATGGAAGCAGAAACGGCAAAGGAAAACATCTGAGGTTGCTTGGCTCCAGTGAGCGTTCACATCTAATGTGTCTTCCAGGAAAATATTGACTAGCTGCATGGCCAGTAGCCAAAACATGATGCCAGAGGATTGTCCTGCTCCTTCCAAAAGGTTGTTGCTGACATGTAGTTAGTTCAGATGCCGCTAGGTGGCAGCAAGTGCAGACAGAATACATTTTTACAACCTCCTCCATCCTCTTTCAACAAACCATAGGCTATATACCTGAAAATAAGAAAATAATAATTTAGGCTGAATCCAAGCTCTGTTTTGTTATGTAATGCAGCATGAAAAATATAATTAAAGATCTTATATTATTGTAATATCAAGGTGTAAAAAACTTAATCATCTGGATAAATTCTTTAGGTAGTTATGATACTTAATCCTTGAGAGACTTTATGACAGGCCTGAAATACTGCTTAAATAACACCACAGGATGAGACAGAGGAAGAGGGGGCCATTTTAAGAAGGAATGTCCCCTGCTCTGGTTTCACTGAGCGAGAGAGTGTGAGAGAAAGAGAGATGATGATGATGATTATGTAGCAATTTAGAATTATTTTTATTTTTTACCTTTTATCAGGATTTGACAAAATAATACGGACAAACATATACATTGTTTGTTGCAGTATGCTATGAACCTCATCATTAAGTCATAAAATTGGAGGACAAAATAATTTAGTTTATTATTGTTACATTATTGTTTATTAATTATTTGTAGGCAATTTATTATTTACTTAATTTGATTCATTTATTTAAAACAACAGGGGAAGAAAAATGAATAATAAATGTTGGCATTGTGTGGATAGCTGCTTGTGTGTCTGCTAAAAAAAAATGTGTCTGTCATCATACTCATGAATAGCATTTTTGTATATATGCTGTATTTATAGGCCCACCCAATATATACTAGATTAATAGGCTTGAGGAGAAAACCAAATATAGATTAAGATAATGAATGCACACGTGTGGTTTCTCATGTATGTGCGTTTGTGTGTGTGTGTGTGTGTGTGTGTGTGTCTACTCTATACATATGTGTGAGAATGTTTGCTAGCAACAAGCATGTTTAGCTGAGCCTAGGGAAAGTAAAACTGATGAGAAAATGTCTGACTGTGTACGGATGCCCAGTCTAGTGTGGAGCCAGTCCGTCTGCCGGCCGACTGCCCTCCTGGAGACTCGAGAACATCCGATCCTCCTGTGGAGAGAGAGAGAGAGAGTCAGAGCAAAGGTGAGAAAATAGAGAGAGAGAGAGAGAGAGAGAGAGCGAGAGAGAGAGAGAGAGAGAGAGAGAGAGAGAGAGAGAGAGAGAGAGAGAGAGAGAGAGAGAGAGAGAGAGAGAGAGAGAGAGAGAGAGAGAGAGAGAGAGAAGGCTGGCTAGGGTGGAGTAACAGTTTTTTTTTTTAAATATAAAATTTGTCACATTGTGTAAAAATTACATTAATATTCGGTTACACTTTATTTTGATGGTCCGCTTAAGACATTCTGTTGACTATAAGTAATGTTGCACCAACATGTCAACTAACTCTCATTAGAGTATTAGTTCAGTTGAAGTGGAAGTAGGTAGGGTGGGGGTTTGTAGAATAAGGGCTTAGGGTTAGGTTAGTACACAGTGTTGGGGGTAACGCATTACAAGTAAATTTGATTTATGAAATCAGATTACTTTTTTCAAGTAACGGGTAAAGTAATGCATTCATTTTACATTTACAACAAAATATCTGAGTTACTTTTTCAAATAAGTAGGCCTGTTAGGTAGCAAGTTATTTTGTTTTCCCATTTATTGACTGACACCTCTCCTGTCCCCATGTTAAAGGTGCAGTGTGTAGTATTAATGAGGATCTATTGATAGAAATGCAATATAATATACATAACTATGTTTTCAGTGGAGTATAAAGACCTTACATAATGTACTGTTATGTTTTTATTACTTATGAATGAGCCATCTCTATTTCCATACACCGCAGGTCCCCTTGAAGTGAAATCGCCATTTTGCGCCGCCATGTTTCTACAGTAGCGCTAAATGGACAAACATTTTTGTCCTGTGTCGGCCACCGTAGCTTCTCTATGCGCTCCGAAAGGGAGGGGGTGCAATTCACAACCTCACCGCTAGATGCCGCTAAGAACCACACACTGCACTTTTATGAGAAATCGCGAGTAAGTGCAGAGGCGTTTGTGTGTGCTGTGTAAACATGGTTATTGTAGTTAAATGCATTTAATCGTCTCACTTGCACAAAAACAGATTCAGTATTCCTCAAAATGAATAAAACTGTAAAAAAGCGAACTTAGAATATTATGCAAATCTGCAATAACTAAATATGTAAAATAACATAAATATAGCTACTTTGTATTTAATTTTACTTCAATGTCTTTACTGGGGGGTACTCCAGAAAGCAGGTTATGTGACATACCTGGGTATGTTTAAGAGTAGGCTATAAGTAAGCGGATAACCTCAACTTTCGGTTCCAAAAATGGAGGTAACTTTCAGGGTATGTAAGTAGCCATAGCAACTCACTCTCTGAACATAACCTGCTCATAAGTTCCAGGGTTAGTTTGCTTAAGAGGTATTCAGATGGTTTAATATATATATATATTTAATTAATATAGTTATTAATATAACCAAATATACCGGTATTTCAGTTATATAATATACAATATTATATATTAATTCTGAAGAATTAGAATAAAAATGTATTAAAAATAAGTTTAAATGTTAATTCAACTAAAATATATTTATTATTTATTGTATTGTCATCTCACACATGGATCTGCATTCAATTAATTAGCATCAAACAAACAATATAATTTTTTAAAGATTACTTATTAAACATAAAGATGATTGCATAACCACCAAATAGGTGGTGATGTGCACTAAGTAGGTTATGTAAAGCACCATTAAACAAAAGAAGAAGAGGAAGTAGCGTCTGTTTTCATGGTGAATCATCGATTCGTTGCTTTGTTGAGAATGTCTTGTGTGTTAACCGGGAACATACTCTGAGTTGTCTGAACTTACTCCCGGACTCGTTTTTAAAAACCAGCATACCTCAAGTAAGTAAGGCTTGCTTTAAAGCTACACTGTGTGATATTTTCCCCCATCTAGCGGTGAAAGGGTATATGACCATCCAGTAAATATTAGTTTCTTTTCCTCCCAATTCCGATTTCGTTTTAACTCCTACGGTGGCCGATTTAGTCCAAGATTAACATGGCTTTCAGTTCGATCCAGCAATCCCCCTCTTCACGTTCGCCATCGAGTTGAAAAATCCGGATAACTCACTCGACGCAACTGGAGTCGATGCAAACACGGAGGCGATTGACATCAAACAGCCCGCACTTTATTCCCCGCGGAACCCCCCACAAGAGTCCGGCACAAACTCCACTTCCGTCCACAGCATTACCCAACAAAACAAAAATAAATGAATGTTAGCACACACACACACACACACACACACACACACACACACACACACACACACACACACACACACAGAACGCAGGCACTCCAACCGGGGCGAACACTCTTAAAGGGGCCACACTATTTTCCTACTCGTTACAGAGTGTTAAAACGCGAAAGGCGAAGCTTGAATTTACGGGTATGTCCCTCTTTGGCTAATGTACTTTCAAGATGGAGGGGCAACATGGCGACCCCCATTCGAACCCCTTACCCGTATGTATTTTCAATGGCATATTATAAACTTACGAGAATACTTTATTACTTGAAAGAAGTAAATATAAATTAATGAGCACATATATTTTTGAAAGAACTAAGTGTTTTTAGCTAAGAATAAACTAAAAAAGTTACACAGTGTAGCTTTAATCAACCGAGAGTTCAAGGTATATGTGACGGTATGTTAAACTTGCTTTCTGGTATACCCCCCTGATGACCTTCAATTTTTTCTATTCAGCCATATGAGTAAGCTAAAATTAGATCACTTTTGTGTGTGTTTTTGTATTGCTGCACCCTGTACTGTACAGATGTGAATTTGCATTTTGCCTTTACATTTGCAAAAAATAGAAGAAAAAAAAAAGTTTTATAAAAAACAAACAAGCAAGCCCAACCCAGGTGAGAAAAAGTAATGCAACAGTAAAATGTAACTCAATTAGTTCCTTTTTAGGGGTTAATTCAATATTGCGACATATTTCTTTTAGAAGTAACTTTCCCCAACACTTATTGGCCTATAAGTAATAATAATTGACAAGTAGGTGCAATGTTAGTTATAGTCAACAGAATGTCTAAAGGGGACCGTCAAAATTAAGTGTAACATAATATACTCTTCATGCATCATACTTCATAATTCATGTAAAAAATCTGCAATATATTTGCAATATAAAACATTCTGAAATCATGAATATGCATGACAAAAGCTGGTATAAAGTCAGGCAATTTCTAACCCAACAATAGAATAGAATAGAATAGAATAGAAATAAGTTTAACACTGTATTTTCATATATTAAAAATTTCAGTTAGTTAATCAAATGAGAACGTGTTAGTGATTAACGAAAAATGGTCAAAGAGTTCTGAAAGATAATAGTCACCCACTGAGACACACACCACTATGTGCCCACCAGGAATAAAATGAAGAATGGATTTTCTTCTTTATATATCACTGTGTGTCTGATAAACACTGGAGCTGAACAGCAGAACTGTGTCTGGCTCCATGGGGACCATATTGATTTCTCTGCTGCAGAGCTATTGACAGGAAATGCTGGACGGTCTACAGTGGCTCAGTCTTTCATAAAGTACACAGTTTATACTAGGGGGGGAAAACATGCAAGCCTATGAAAATATAATAATTCAAAATTATATGATAAAGCATGCAAAGGCAAATATTTTTCCTCAGCAAGCAAAACAGCCCAAAAAGAAAACCACCTCCATAGACAGATACTTATCCAACAGTTTGGGTAATTCAAGCTGCTTTTGAAATTTAAAAGAGAGGGGGACATAGATGAGAGGATTTTCAAAAGAGGTGAAAGGGTAGGGAAATGGTTTTGGCACTGTTTCAGGATCTGGGTCTAGCAGTGTTGTGTCTGAAGGATGTTTAAGGAGCGGGCTGTCCCGAGCCAGGCTTCCAGTCTCACTATAATTACTACAGTGGCTGACAGACATAGTGCTTAAAGAAACAAAACAGAGACAGGATTAGGAATAAACACCAGTGCGCCTACACGCAAAGAAACTTTACAGACATCACAGACACATTACATACATACATGGACTTTAAATAATCTAAGAGTTATATGGACTGCTGAATGATTTAAATGAAGGTAAAAGGGTGAAAGAAAATAAAGGCTAAATATTATATTTAGATAATTACCTGATGACAGAATGATTTATGGTGCTTTCTACTCCAACTTCTATTCCTATTTCTCCATATTTTTTGAGACTGTATGGGAATAAAGAGGAAGAAAAGGGGACGTGTGGGGAAAAAAATTCAAATCAGCTGATATATAATTAAATGTCTTATGTGACGTTATAATGGTGCCTCTCTGCATCTGCTTCTCTTCCGAAGGCCCTCACAGCTCAAATGTGCTATTGAGATTCAATAAGGTTGATCCTTTCAAGCCTTAAAGGCCTTTTCCATGAATTCAACAAGTAATAACTGTACAAACTTTACAGTGGTGATTTAACAATACCCCCCCCCCCCCCCCCCCTAAAACTGAATAAGTTGGCAAAACTCAAACATTTGAGGTAATCAGTTACATCAATTTTTTAAAGTTAAGTAATTCAAAGTTTAAGCAAGCAGAACTGGCTCATACATTTGAATTGCTTAAAAATGTCCTTAACTTAAAATGATCATGTAATAGCAATTTAAATGCGATTAACACTTAATTTAAGCATTTACTCCCCCTTTCAAATGTCATGGCAAAGCATGCTGGGAAATAGCCCTGTTTCAGGTAAATTTCAGTTTGTCTAAATGAAAAGAAACAAGTTCATAAAACTCAAGACAATGAAACAATTCAGATTACTTCAAATGAGTCAGTTTCTTGAACTCAAAAGACAAAGAAAGTTCTAAATACTCATAAAAGTTCATTTGATTGAACCAGTTTGTGTACATGAAAAGGTACAGTGATCATAGTCATGTACAAATAAAATCCAGTCATTCATATTAGTCGCTGTTGCATTGTAGAATCTAGTAAGTAAAGTATACAAAATTTGTGTTGTAATTTATTTATCTGTTTCAGCTATCTGCCTTGATATTCGAATGTATCTTCAGCTCAAAGCATAATATCGGCAAACCAAGTTAATAAAAAATAAAAAAAGTTTTACGTGTCGTAGTTCAATTGGGTGTACAGAACATTCTCCAGGAGAATCAAATCTGTTTACATATACAAAGGGCACATATTGAAGATAATTCTTTGCAAGTTGCATGAATAATTGCCAAACTGGTAAGATCTGGCACGGTCGAAACTGAATTAGAGCAGCACTGGCTGAGCCAAAATCACCACACTCACTCAGAAATCCAGTTCACTGTGAGGTCAGCCCACCATGGAGTTAAAAACACCACGGCTAGAAAGCTCACGCAGAAACACAGCTGAGAGCCATTCCGACAGAGATCCTACTTCGAGAATGTGACAAATGAGATCAATTATAGATCAAAACTAAAAAACATTCATGCATATAAGAGAACAGACCATATTGTTTGAATTGATTATGCTGTTTTATGCAGAATCACATGAACCACTGAACCATGAGAAATGTGTGAGAAAGCAACAATGAATGAAAAGCAGCATAAATTCTGGAGAAGACAAACACGCTGAATGCAAATGCCTCCATTCCCAGGGAATGATTTTTTCCGTTTCCCTGCACAGATATAAATGTTCAAAGGTGCTAGTTTTTCTCTTCTGTCTCCACAGTCATAATATGGTGTTCACAGAACTGAAGAATGCGTCTGGAGCTGGGCGGCCGGGGCTGCATGGCGCAGGGATAATGTCTATGTTGCTTTCTGGGAGTCCTGTTTTAAAAGGGATGAGGTGGGGCTAGGCAGACTGCTGAGTAAGCTAGCCACTACGCGGTCGCCCTCTAGAACAAACAACAGCACTAAAAGAAAGCTTCCCTGGACCCTAATGCTTTGCCATTCTGGAAATGGAAAGCGGTGACACTTATGTGATGTGCGAGCATTGTAAACTTCACTTTGTACTTTAAAAAAATGGAATGAACCTATTATATTCTCCAGAAACTATCAGCGGCTTTTGAGCTTGTATGAAGAACACTACATGCCCTGTTCTACCGAAAAATTAAGTACATTTTCAACCTTGACTCATATTTCACTGTGGGATTTTTGATATGGAATAACATTTATATAGTTTTATTCATGAAAATTCAACCAAACATCAAATCTTTGTCAGCAAAGACAAAAGACCCAGTGATAAATTTATGAATGCAAGCTCGGCATTGATATAAGGGTAAAATTAAAGTAGAAGTCAAATTTTTGCTCTATTCCTTAATTGACAGCAGCAGTGCCGCCGCTCCCATTAAGAAAATGCTCTCAGCACCCGCCACCGCATTTTATGATGCCCGCAATTCGCGAACGCCGCGACCGCGGGCATTATACAGTGATCACGCATAGGACATCAAAACGGCCAGCGGCGGTACTGGACAGCAGCCACCAAAACAGACAAAACAACTGCTTACTGATAATAATCCTAGCAATAAATCATAAAATATAATAATAATAGTAATAGGCCAATAGGCCAAATAATAGGCCATTTGGTATCAGGGAAGCGTTGTTGTGGTATAGTTAGTAGGCTGGAGTGTAGTTGCCGCAATGCCGACGAAACGCTGTTATTTTCATCCGGATTGCAGGTCCACTTTGTTCAGCCTTCCTAGGGAGGGGGGTGCGTTGCAGTGCGTTTAACATACAACGTTATATGCATGTGTGTATGACACAGAGGGGAACATGGTCGCATTTGCAGCAGATACATGCTGCCCATCACAAATCAAAGCACGAGACAGACAGGGGTTGGAGGAGAAGACCGGAAAATGTGACAATGGATAATATTCGTCTGTATTTGCAATACACGAGCCGCAGTTCAGCTGCGCGAGACAAACACTGCCAGTGTGTGAATGCGCGACGGGCGTACGCGGCTCCCGCTGCACATTTCACAGAGGAAAGCTTCCACAATCTTCGCGAGTTCAATGAAGGATTCGCACAACGGCTTGTCCTGAAAGATGGATTTAAAATCAGAAGCTGTTTATGGACCACAACCTGTAAGTATGATTTATTTTCCTGTAATAGTTTTTATTGTTAATTGTACGTTGTAGCAAGGAAGTACACAGATGACAACGCTGTTTGGCTCTGCAAACCAGTTTGTTAAATGCTCATTCATACTTAACGTTATCCGACAAACACCTAACGTTACAAACTTTAAAAAAAAATCTCAACAGCGAACTTGGCATTAGTGTAAATTATTCTTTGATTAGAGCTTTTATGTATTGTTTATCTACAGGCATGCTAAACATGGTTCTGTGTTTGATTTGGATACTAGTAAAGCCAATGTTTAGTGTTCGTTCTTGCGACAGATATTTGGCTATAATCGTTCTAAAAATACAAAAGTAACAGCACAATTCAGTAGCGATCACTATAGATCCGCAGTCAGGTTCTGCTCGATCATCTTCACTAAAATTGTCTGGGTCTGATTCGGGCTCAAATTGGTATGGTTTTTATTGACGCCATTGTTTCTAATACTACCCAAAGCACAGTCTACCGGTAAAGGTAAGGGGCGTGACGTTTCCGACAAACGTGCACTAGGCGGTTAGTGAATCACAACACACTGGGCCAGCTAACCAATCTGAGCCCATTGCGTATTTTTGAGGGACTGGCTTCATACAACACGGAAACCATCAGACCGTTTTACAAGGAGGGACAGAGCAGTGTAGAATGAAGGTAAAATATATGAAAAATAATACATTTTTTTTTAAACGATGCATGAACACGTTACAGTGCACCCCACAAACACAATCAAGCCTTCGAAAGAATGTGTTTTACAACCCCTTTAAATATGTATCTGTAGTACATATTGCACTAGAAACATCTGCATATACGGTAATTCAAAGTAGTACAATACTACTCAATGTAAATTCCAAAAAGGGCACATTTCAACACACAGACATCCAAAGTGCATTTCTTTTGTTTTTATTTCTTCTGTCCATCCATAAAGACATTGCACCATACATAAATAATTGTTGTAAAAATGACTCCGTATTTACAAGTATTCCATATAATACGTTTATATAAAACTTTATATTAAATTTAGATAGATTACATTTGGGATTGTGGCTGTGGGTGTCTGAGCAGTGTGTGCAGTATGTGGTAAGAACGATGTACATCGCATGTCTGCATTTGTTCATGTGTATACGTTATCTGTGGTTGTTGAGTAAAATCTCCAACCAGCATGGACATGATGTAATGAACTGTCTGGAGTAGCATGGTCCCCAGCCCTTGGCAAAACTGATCCTCACACTGTTTGGGTCGTACGGCCCTTCCAAATGCACCAAATCGCTAGGGGGTTGAATTTGGCACGACTTCTCATAGTCAAAAACCTTTATGGAGTAGCCTGGCATGACCCTCCTCACAGTCAAACTCAGGTAGGGGTGATGCTCCAGAGTTGGGGAATTCACAAAAATAGGGTGCTGACTGCGGTTGTAGGCCCAAACTCCATCTGGCTCTTTGCTGAGGAGGATGCCGTGTCCGATCTTGCCACGGGTGCGCTGGACGGAGGTGGAACGCGGAGAGAAGGGGAGCAGGCCCAAGCACAAGCCTGTACCCTGAGGTAGGTCATAGAAGATGCTAAGAGAGGCGTCATGAACTGGGTACAGACGGCCCACACGTGTACGAAGCTCCCAGTATGCCACGTTACACCAGTGATTCTGTGCCAGGGAGGAGGGAGACACACTGGCATCTGAGGAGTGAGAAAAAAAAATTATGTAAAAAAACAATATAACACACATTTTTTTTTACATTTAATTCATATAAATTCAATAAATTATTTTTGTATTGCTGTTGTTGTTAATATTACTGATTTACCAATGATTATAGCAATGTTGCTATGATCCGGCATGTTCATATTTTGTATTTTTATACTGATGTTCATTAACATCCTTTGTCCTTTTTAAGCAAGCAAACAATAATAATTATAATAATAATAATTAGTCTTCTTTTTTCTTGCATTTGTAATTCTAAAAGTCACTAGTGTGCCGGCTGAGTGTTCCTAAGCTCTACCACACTTAATTATACTGTAATGTGCTGTCGTAACAAGCAATGTCAATGTTTTGACCACTCTCATATCAGCTCCCTTATACTTTTTGATGCTACACAGAGCAAATTCATTCTCTAAATCTCCAATCCTATCAGGAAAGGATTCGAAACTGAAGAAGCAACGACCCCCACTAACAGGCCCAAATCTGTCATCTCTGACTCTAACACCCCCCGCTTCTGCCCCAGCATTCCTCTCTCCCCGCGCAGGGCCGACTGGGGCCCCCTCTCCCCCTCCGAGGGCCAACATTCAGCTCTCTGACCACTCAGTAAAGGCTCGCGACCCCCTGACCCCCCAGCCGCCAGCCTATCCAGTCTGATTAACTCAAACACAGACTGATGGCATTATTTTGCTTCACAGGCTCTATTGAGAGAGAAGATCTAAAGCCCTGGGCCTGTGCCCCCATTCTGCTTAGTCTCAACCCTCTCTGGCCCAAACAGACATCAGAGGACACACTGATAATGAAGTAAGTTTTGTACGGAAATGCACTGTCTTAGTATGTGCTTCCAAATACATAAAAAACATATGCATGCATGGAAAAGACAGAAAGAGGAATATCATAATTTCCATAGAGATTTGCAAAAAAATGTATTTCTTTCTGAATTTAAAATGGATTGGAAAACAATGCAAAAGACCTATCAGAAGTCACTGGAAAAGACTACAAACAATCTGATTTTCAAAGAGTGCCCCATTAATGTTGAAGTTTAACTTCCTTAAATCTTATGCAAAGACATGGAATTCTGTAAGGCTTAAGCAATGCTATTATGTATGATAATTAGGTTTCAGGAACTTTCAACCTCTCCTTTAGTAAGTTACTCATATCCACTGTTTTGCATGCACAGTTGTTAGTGCCTCAAAAAAGCATTCTTGTTGCTTGTGTGCCTAGCCTAAACCAACACCACAAAATGAGAGGGGGGAGGAGAGGATGGAGTCTCCTCTGTCCTGCAGTGCCAAATATTAGATCTCCCTCCACATATTAGACCCTTCCACTGAGCCAGTGAGTGGTGGGGGAGCTTAGAGGGGTGATAATGGAAATGCCACGACAAGAACCACCAGAGAACTTCCAGTGTTTTCACAGCTCTACAATAGCAGCGGTCTAAATTGTTTGGCTGCAAAAGCAAGCCAACATCTTTCTTTCTGTGCATCTAAATCTATATATTCTGAAATAACTTTAAAAGAAACGGTGCACCCGGAAAAAAAAATTCCATCATAATTTACTTGTCCTTGTGTCATTTCAAACCCGCATGACTTCCTTTCATCTATGGAACACAAAGATATTCAGCCTTTTTTTAAATCATAAAATAAAAGTCAATGGGATCCAATGTTGTTTTAGATCCCATATACTTCAACATTTCTTCAAAATATCACTCCTTTGTGTTCTAAAGAAGAATTGTTTGGAACGAGGGTTGAGTAAATGATGACAGAAACTGTTTTGGGTGAACTGCCCCTCCATGCTTATTTTTTAGTAAAACAAGTCAGGCATACATTTTTATATTGGGAGACATATTTGTAGAAATGTCCTTCTACAGAAAGTCATTTTGTTGTTCATTCCTCTGGATGATGAATTTGTGGTAAGAGAATTGACTGTATATTGATCCTTATCTAAGATGAAGCTAACAGCTTGTGTCAGAATGAGAAAGCAAAATGATTTCTCCCTGTCACAATACTGAGGAGACACTGAGAGAAATATGCAGACAGACACACAAAATGTAATTAATATAAATCAGGCAAAAAAATGACTAGATCTAAAAAGCCTAAACATGCGTGTCCCTTAAAAAGCAGGGGCAAATAATTTTCCAACAACTGATAGTCATTCTTTGTCAACATCTGTAAAGAATCTCTGCAGAGACAGGCAGGATTTCATTAGTTAAATTGTGTGTTGGCCTGCGCTCTGTCAGGAAGAGGGGAAGCCACAGCGAGGCCTGTAATTTAAACCTTATTTTAAAATGCGACTGGCTGGCTGTGCCAGGGCTTGCATTGCAAAACTCAGCAGGAAGCAACAACATGAAAATAACTGAGGAAAGAACGTTTGTGACACACCAAACGAGGATCTTGTTCCTTGTCTTCAGAGCTCTATATGCTGGGTAATAATCAGCACAGGGCAGTAAGACACAGCAGATAAGAGCTCAGGAGGCCCCGAGTCCCCCAGTCAGCATCCTGACAAGACTGCCCATTGTTGCTCATAATCTAATTTTGACTCAGTGCTGAAAAGCTGGTGGATGACGTCTAAGAAATTTTAGCTGTTTGCATAAAGCTCATCTAGATATCATAATCAAGAAAGTCAACATTGATGTAAATGAATCTTCAGAGGAAGGTGAAACATGTATTCATTATATAAAAAATATCTTTAAACACAGAAGCGATGAAATAGAGAGAACCACAAACCATATGGGTACATAATTGGACAACACGAACAAGAGAAACAAAGAATGAGACAACAAAAGAAATGCCTGTCCTTAGACAAAATGCTCCTTCTTCAAGAACTATAGAACAAGCACAGAACCTTTACGTTGGGAGGTTTATATTTGCACGATGGAGAGATTAATGCTTAGCTAACCAGTGCTAACAAAAATAGCATGGATAAGCAAAGCCATTTGACATCATATTGACAAAAAAAAAAGATATCTCAATATTTTCTGGGATTTTATCGATAACGATAGAGTGTTATTGCGGTGGTACCTTGGCAAGTTTAGGACTGCTGTGGACAGCTGACTCCTAAAGTGTTTGATATTCTTCATATTCTGTGTGGTGGTCAGTTCACAGCAGTGACAGAAATGATCTTTTCAAAAAGATAAAATTGATTTTTACCTTTCATGGGCATTTTTACCTTTATAAATTTACTTTTTAAACCTAATTATATGCATGCATCATATTTTGTGTCAATTTCATAAATCGAATCAAATTTAATTATAATAAGACAAAATAGTTCATTTGTTACCAATCAAATGAAATAAGTATCAACATAATTCATCTTTGCACTGCAGAGGAAACACAGAAGCTGCATTTAGATCATGTACACAGACTGTTTAATGCAGCTCAGAGGTGACAAATTAATAACCTGCCGTTACAAAAGCATAAATAATGTTGTGATGTTTTAAACATACAACATTGAATATTGATATTTTAAATTATTTAAAGCTGCAATATGTACAATTTTTGCAGTAAAATATCAAAACCCACTAGGCCAGTGTTAAATATCCCAAATGTTTCCAACTATTTGTAAATCATGAGAAAATTGCTATGTTAACCAAGGAACTGGGACATGTGAGGGAGTCGCCTGTCAATTGCGTCATATCTGCGTTACCCTTATTCTTTATTTTGCAGTAAGAGTAAAACACTTTACTCTTACTGCAGTGTGCAACAAGTGTCATAGCAGCCGCCAAGCGAACGCAGAGAGTAACGCCATAACATAATTTTCAACACACTCAAATGTATCTCATATGATAAACAGAGCGGCGTTACCTCATACTCATGACCGGAAAAGCGGAAATGGTGCCGGGCTACTGTGGCATAATAAAAGTCCCGCTGCTCGTGAGGCATGTGTTGCTTGTGTTCATCTTATTAATAATCGTTCCAGCGGCCTTGCTCAGCTCCCACACCACTCAGGCCTGCTCTGCTTCACACTACAGTAACATTAATAATCGCATCCATGAACGTGAGTCCTATCCCGATTCTTTTCCACCAGCTGTAAGGTGAAGACCACATGTCCCGAAATTCTGCGCTCGAACTTGGCGTCATCAAGCTACACCTTTGTTTTGAATAGGCGACCTCTAGCGGACGGAAAAGTTACATAGAGCACCTTTAAAACCATCAGTAGGCGGCAGCAAGTCACCGTTAATGAGCGAGTCATTGAGATTCAACCGATTCGTTCAAATAGCATCGATTCAACTGATTCGGTCAAAAAGCTGATTCATTCAGTAAGGAAACACTGTGTGAGTTGCTCAGAGATGCAGATACAGTGCTGTGGCTTTGTTTTGAACTATTTTCATTGGCAAAATAGAACGAAAATAGGCAATGGTGTATAAAATGCAAGTCACTTAATATTAACTTCTTGTTTAGTAATCCTTGTATAAAATCAATATCACATTTGTTATGCTGATACCTGTAGAAAAACTGCACTCTTCGTGTGATATTTATTTACTATATTAAATTATATAAATATAGATTAAATGACGCAGTGAAAGTGCGAACCTTACAAGACTACATCACGTAGTGAGTGCATGTACTCTGGGTGTGCGTGAAGGATGTACTCGATAATGTCGGATCACACATCGTTAAAACAACAATTACAATATTATCACAGACGATATATATCGCACACCCCTATTTGACATCTAACTGTTATCCTCTGAAAACAGCAAGGGCCAAACCAAAGCATACCATTCAGCATACACTCAAAAACTTTGGGCTCCTTCTCTTATGCTTTGTTGTTAAAAAAAATCTTTAAAACAGGAATATTTTGAAATATGACCACTATATAAAATTAATGTTTCTAATGTATTTTGTGATGGCAAAGCTGAATTTTCAGTATTACATGATCCTTCAGATATCATTCTATTACGGTGCTCAAGAAACGTTTCTTCTTATTATTCATGTTGAAAACAGCAGCCCTGCTTAATATTTTTGGTTTCAACCATGTTAAATTTCTCTCCAGGTTTCTTTGATGAATATGAAGTCCAAAAGAACAGCATTGATTAAAAAATATTTTGCAACATTTTAAATGTATTTTGAACCTTTTGAATAGCAAACCAAACTTTTGAATGGTCATGTAAGTAGGCCTACATGTAATTTGACTTTCAGGATCAACCAGGAAGACACCGTAATTATTGAATACTTTTTCTCCATTTAAATGCATTAATTTACTGAAGACTTGCACACAAACCTGAGTAGTCCTGCGTCATGCCACAGTGTGAACGTGTGGCTTCGGTCTCTATGTAAGGCAGCACTGGGAGGGAAGAATCTGCAAAATGACAAGACATAAAATTAAATCTTTTCTCCATTTGACTTCAGTTAAAAAACATGACAAACAGAGTAAAAACATCATACTTAATTTCAAGGAATCTTTGCTTACTTGAAAGGGAGGAAACTAAATGACTTACTCAGTGGCTTGTGTTCTGGTAAGGGGGAGAGATGGGAGTATGGAGGAGGTGGTGTGTCTGAAAATAGAGAGTTAGAGTTAGAGTTTTCTTTTGATTGAGAATACTTCTAAAACTGAACACCTCTCTGAAGCCTACATGACCACAGCTAGACCTAGAGATCTAATATTGCGAAAGCACTTGGCACAGTTTCTCCAGAACTTTTACAGACAATGAGAGTGTTACCAGCTGGTATGGAAATTACAGGTGAAGAAGAGCATCCATCAAAAGACAATGAATGTGTCGTCATGAGCCAAGAATGCATGGAATCCAATTAAAAGTGACCAGTTCTGAATCTCATCATTATTATAGAGGGTGGAAACACTACACCGCTGACATGGTGAATAAAACCACCCAATGAAAAATTATATACAATTATATATTATGTATCAGACTTTGCTTTAAAACTATTAAGCGATTACAGAACATCAGTGTTGTACTGTAGTGCATTAATATTCATGACTACAGTGCAAGTCATACTACTTTTATATTTGGTGTATGGTTTTAGTTACATGTACCAGAATGTTACATTTTACACTATATTCTTTCTTGACCCTCCTCTAAGATTATTGTTCAATCAATTCTGTTCTCAATCTGTAACTGTTCATACACAATGTTATGGTAGTGTTTTTGTGAATAGGGAGGGAGCAGAGAAATTGAGAATCCCACAGGGACTCGAGTTGGGAATTCCACTTCCTGAACAGGAGTATCACTGTCCAACTTCCCTCCCTATCATTCACCCAGACTTCACGTAAAAATCACATTTATATTAGCACAAAGGACTTCATTTTGTGTTTTGCCTCATTGTATGCTATACAGAAACACTTAAACCAGTCTAAGCTGGTTTGCTGGTCTTAGCTAGTTTAAAATGGTTTAAGATGGTCTCCTGGCCTAGGTAATTGTTTACTTCCAAAAAGTGCCCAATACTCATCTAAAAGCATCAAACAAACAGTCTGGATCGGTGGGAAGAAACAGCAAAGAAGTTCAGTTTTTTTCAGCATGGTTGAAATTATATTTATTACACTTCAAAAGGCATAGCAAAGTTGAACAAGAAAGCCATTATTGCCTGGACTAAAAACATTAACATTGTTTTCTCACCATCTTTGACTGGTCCACAGAGGCGGCTGTAGTGATGGGGGTTGCAGCAGAGGGTCTGGCTGTCCTCTGCCCTGAAGCTCTGACAGTGGCAAAGCGGTTTGAGGAGAGAGGAGAGCCGCAGGTCTGGCCAGCGGAAAAGTCGACACAACAGGTATTGTGGAGACACCAGCTGACCTCCAATGCGCACTTCAGTCTGTGAAACCAGGACACATCCACTCGGTATCCCACCTTGAGTCTCCACAGCTTCCAGTAAAACATCCAGAGACTTCTCTTTCAACTTTTTGAGAAACGCATAAGTGCACCTCTTAAGTTCTTGCTCGGTCACGGCACCATTTTTCAGTTCCCTGCCACTCAAACTGCTATAGTGGTTGTGGTTCCTATGTTCCATGCGACAAGCGAGTCGGTTTTTGCCTCTGGGGAGGTCTTTAAACAAACAGCATGTCACCGTCCTGCCCTCGCTCCCCTCATCGAGGGGTCCATCCTGTTCAATAAGGACCCCCGGTTCCCCGCGTTCCTCTACGCGTTTGCTGCAAGAGCCCGCATTGTTTCCCAGTGCGTATTCCGTTCTGGGGATCTTCTCTGGGTTGCTGTCACTCCAGTCATCCAGACCTCCATCGCCCCCCTCTTTACCTGCGGTGACCAAACGGCTTCTCCAGAGTCGCCGAACCAGACCCGAGCGTCTCGTCCTGAACATACGACAATTTAAACAGTTTGCATCCGTTTTTTCTATGTTTGGTCAGAACCGCGAAGACTCCAAACGCTCGTGCGCTCGCTGTCCGACATCAATGATCTGTGCTCACATGCACAGCCCAACAGAGCCTGAGCAAAGCCCAACATTAGACTCCACTGCTACAATATATCAACACTCTAGCAAAGGGTTGGCTGTAATGATAGTGCACTACGTGAGGAGCGGGGCATCCAGTCTCTAATCATTCCCCGTCGTCAACATGATAAACTTTATTCTTGATAAACAGCGCAAAATGCACGATATGCAGGAACAAATCTTCGATAATCTCCGAGACAGACCCCCTTTTCAAGCAAACCTTCTGCAGCAGTTTAATGACGCCGAGCACATGAATGGATCTTACTATAATCCTTATTGACGTTTAACGCGCTCCTCGCGGAAGAAAATGATCCTGTTGCGACGGCAAAGTGGTCGTTCCGGGTGGACAGATGGACATGTAATGTCTTGAGGTTTCGTTCCGTGTTCGGGCGAGATTAATGGGATCCTTCGATGGTTTCTTTCACCGTTTCGCTCTCTTTCTTCTTCAGATACACACACACGGGGCCCCTGAGGAGAGCAGTGGAGCCATTGGTTGATTCCCATCATGTGCTCGTCTAGACACTTTGGCGGCTGCGAGCCGCGCTGATTGTTGCGCAAACACAGTATCAAGTTTCCGAACTCTTAAAGGAGCAACATGTACCTCTGTGTGTGCGCGCGCGCTGTGCCATCGACAAGAAACCAAAATGTTACGGCTGCAGTGATTGTGCACAAAAAAACGTATTGCAAGACACCAAAATGTTACTGCTGTAATGGCTGTGATTGTGCACCGAAAAAAAAGTATGCTAACTCAAACTGCTAACTTCTCAAAGTGACAGTATGGCTAGTTAGATGAATACACTCAGATTTCAAAATAAATAAAAAATAAAGGTGTTTTTGCATCATTCGTTTTTATTTAATGTGTATTATAAATGTAAATATTTGTATAATATAAACACTACTAGCCTACTAATTATTATTATTATTATTATTATTATTATTATAGATACATGTATTATTGAAAAGACCAATTCTCTTGATTCACATAACCTTAATAGTTCATTGTACATCTTTTTTGTTTGACACGCACACACACACACACACACACACGTGTCCGCTATCTTTGCGGGGACTATAGACGTAAGGGTTTTTATACTGTACAAACTGTATATTCACTAAACCTAACCATCACAGACAACTTTCTGCATTTTTACATAATAAAAAAAACAACCTCATTCTGTATGATTTATAAGCTTTGTTTCCTGATGGGGACCCCACCTTCAGTTTAGGTCCCCACGGTGACACTGTCCCCATGAGTCTGTGTCCACACACACACACGCACGCACGCACGCACGCACGCACTCACGCACGCACGCACGCACACACACACACACACAACATAAACAAAACATCTCTCTCTCAAACACACACACACATAGTGTATGTGTGTGTGTGTGTGTGTGTGTGTGTGTGTGTGTGTGTGTGTGTGTGTGTGTGTGGTCAGAAGTCTGGCTAAACCAATATGATATATCTTTATTATTTTGAGAATTTAGAATTTTGGCATTTATTTTCCTGCACTGGAGAATGATATTTAGCATAAATAACAGACATTTAGAATGATTTAGATTTTGCCCACTTAAGTAAATGTTGCAAACTTTTGCAAACTGCAATTGCATTTGCTCTTCCACTGCTACTTCAGTGGCAGAATCCTTTCTCCCTTCACTTATCAAAAGGAGTGATAACTGTTGTAGCCTCCTGGCGTCAGGCTAATAATTGCAGCTACTCCCATAAAGTCTCTTAGATAATCTATCAGCAGAGGTCTGGAGCAGAGACAGAAAGACCAGCACCAAACCACCACCCAAAATAACCCCAGTCCATCCAGTCTGGACAGACATGGTCTCCTGTTGGTGGGGTCTAGCAAGACCCAACAGGAATAGCATGTCAACAAGCCCCTTACTCCTAATGGATTTTAGGGAGAGAGGCGAGACAGCGGGAGACAGAAAGGACAGCACTCACATCCCCTCAAGGTCTTTCCTTGTGTCCATACTAGATGGCTATACTGCTCAAATGCTCTAGAGAGACAAAAACAAATAATAATTTAAAAAACATGGAATTTAGATGGAATGAGATGGAAATATCTACAAATAAATTGAATGCAAATTTAGACAATGTGAAGATGTTTCAGCAGAATTGTAAGGTGCTGATTTGTGACTGCTGGTGTGGTCTATGGTAGCAGGAAGTTGTAGCCACAGACAGACATTAGCAGTGTAATCTGTCTCCTGTGGAAGATTCTGGAAGTCAAAACAGAGTTTCGGCAAGGAAAACCTCATTTATGGTGTAGACAAGGAGACAGCCAGAGACTTAAATGAATGTCTGCTGTGTAAATGTGACAGATGTTTCTACGTGGCAGGAGTATGTGCATATTGAAAAAACACTGGAATATCCTTAACAAAAGCAGAATGTCACATTTTCTTCTACTTTGCTGACAACTGTTATATAATTGCTACTTATATTGTTCGGAAACATTCCCTGTATAAATGATTCATCATTTTGCTGTACCAACATCTTTGTTTCCACCCATTTAAATTGTTGCAATAACTCTAGTGTTTTTGATTATAAGAGTTTTAACCAGATTTATGAGTTTCAACCAGATTTTCTTCCTCAGTAATATATTGTGAGTGTGTTATGTCCATATATCACCACCGCAGATAATCAACGACAACATGGACCATTTTAAGAAGAAATTGAAGGAAGCATGCACATTTGTGTGATTAAAAAAAAAGGTAATATTGATTCTTACATTTTTGATTCAATATTTGGTATGTTTTACCTGTGGAAATTGTATTGAAGAAAGCTACCACAGAACCGTTGCAACACACTGTTGTGGCAGTTCGTTCCCTGAATGATTCACTAAATGATTCAGTTTATTTGAATTGGTTGTCTCACTTGCTGCCACTTACTGGCACAACTGAAAAGCTAGACCAGATCTCACTATTGTTATAAAAGTGGTCAGAAAGAAAACTTATCACTGCAGGATGTCACTACTTAAAGGGATAGTTCACCCAAAAACGAAATGTTTATGTTTATCTGCTTACCCCCAGGGCATCCAAGATGTAGGTGTCTTTGTTTCTTCAGTAGAACACAAATGAAGATTTTTAACTCCAACCGTTGCAGTGTGATAGTCATATAATTCATGTTAATGGGGATACTTTGTACAGATTTTATTAGTCTGAAAGAAGAATGTCATTTACACCCCGGATGACGTGAGAGTAAATCATGGGCTAATTTTCATTTTTGGGTGAACTATCCCTTTAAGCCAGCAATTAAATTAAATCTATTTATCTATGTTTGTATGTACCAAAACTTGTTTATTTCTAAAAAAAAGAAAGAAAAAAAAAGAAGTTTAAAACAGTTTAAAAAGAAAAAAAAAGCCTCTTATCTATAATTGAATTCTTCTATAGCTAAACAGAGGAGTACATAATTCAAAGATTTCCTCTTTGAATATACAACAGTCTCTGAATTGCAAAGTTCCTTTTTGTGCTTTTTAAGCATGCCTGTTGTTGCCTCTGTGAGGAAAAGAGAATATCTGAGAACCCGAGGAAGGAAGTAGGCTGAAAACAGAGGAAAGGGAGAGAAACTCGGCGAGATCAGGCCACTCTGTTGCTGTAGCTGATTGTAGTCTAGTCTAGTCTCAGAGCGCCTGGCGCCGACAGAGCAGGCCATAAACTTCTAGACGATAGAGAGAGATAGAGCTCATACTTGTGCGAGTAAACAAAGAGTTTACTTCACTTAGCGTGCAATTCAATTTGCATTTGTGCAGCACAGTCAATGCAAATGAAGTTATCTTATGCCAAGTCATTTCAGAACTATTATCTTCACAGTATAGCACAAAACGCTAAATGATTACAATAACACTGGTAAAAACACGAACAGCGGTGGACCTCTGCTGAGATTGAAGTACGCTTCAGGGGGAAAAAAGAAAGAAAAACGGAGACAAAGATATACAAACACAGATAGACAGATATAAAGATTACAAGCTCATCAGTTTGTGTTCATCAGTAAACCTGCATAACCAGAGACAGGCGTGTCCCATCAACTGTAATAGATTTTGCTTGCATCTGTGCTAACTGGTATTTACGTCAGTGGGTACAAAAACTACATCTAATCTCTAGGAGGGACGCAGAGAGAGAAAAAGCGGGCAGAAAAGGCAGTCCAGGTACTGGAGGGCTCCTCAGGGTGAGCTGAATTAAGTGAGAGATCGAGAAAGAGAAAAAGAGCGAGGGGTGGAGAGACAGTGCAAAGAGAGTAAATCAATGGAGGAGATTTGAGACAGGAAGACTATGGCGTCAGTACAGGCTGGAGATAAGGGCTTCAGTTCCATACACAAACACACTTGTTCTCCCGGGCCGAGCAGCTACACATACTTTCTCACTGTCAATTGACCAGATACCCACAGGGCCTCTCTGCTGGTGCTTTTCATCAGCGCTCATGCACAGCTATAGGGTCTGTCTGACTTGACTTCCCATGTTGAGATAACCCAGTGATTATGGTTATGTTTCATTAATATACTTTTCTTTCATTTGCTGATTGTGAGGCTTTTTTACATTGCTCAAACACACAATTTTATTCTCTATTATCTCTCTCTACAAACTCAATGTAAAGTTGAACTCCGGTCAAAAGGGTAACAATAGATTGTCTGAACTCACATGTATTTCGTCCTTGAATAAGCAAGATCCACAACACTAAGGTGAGGAAACGGGCCTGACTGAGAAATGTGTGAATCTGGCCAGGGGTCAGAAAAACTTTTCCTCAAAGATAAGCAAGAAAGACAGAGTAGAAAGGAGACTTAAGGGAAAAGCTACTCCTTTCAGGAAGAACCCTCTGCTTTGAAAGTAATGTTGAGTATAAGTTTACAGAGAATGCGCGTGTTTTCGGTTCTGCCATGGAGCAAGAAAAACAGAGGAACTGAGCTACTCTACAAAAGAGGAAAAGAAAGAAAGATTTTTTACTGCTTTTTTCCCGTTATTTCTGTATTTTGTTAATCATGTAACTTGAGTTTTATTCAGTGATCACTGTCAACTCAACAATTACTTTCGAGGCTGCATTTTGAGATGTTGAGGTACTATTTCAGAACCCCTTAAAACGCTGCAGTGTCTTTGGACTGAACATTTAATTGATCTGTGAGTAAACTGATCCTGTGTGGCTCTCTTTTTGTGCACTTTATCACAGCACACAACATCCTGAATAAAAGTTACACAGGAAAACCAACAGGAATAAAATGCTAGACCCCCAAAGTTTCTCAAAATTATACTTCACCTATTATTTTTGAATTAAATAAACATATTTGGCTTGATGTCCTACAGTGGTGGAACTAATAATGAAGTTTAATATTTAATCTCTATAGAAGAAATGAAGGTGGATTTGGGGTTGTGGACTTGCACTTGCCAATGGAGTGATTGTCAGGATGTAACATTATGCAAACTGTCTATATGCTTTAAAAATGCTGAATGGAAAGAGAGTCAGAGAGAGAGAGAGACTCTCTTATTTTTTCTCTATTCTTCCTCTTCTCTGATTGTGTACTATGGTCATCTGGGGAATACTTTGCATTCTTTCTCTCCTAAGGAAGTTCTCCACTCCTTCACTTACCAGACTCGAGACTATGTACACAGCTTGGTCTTCAGAGAGACACGAATGTTGTGCACAAATGTGTGACAGTTTCATATGTCTAAAGAAGACTGAATGTAGGGAATAACTATTAAAGGTAATCAATTCACTGAATTTGTGTGTTCTGTTTTTTTCTGCATGTTACTGGAGGGAATAGGTGGGATGTTTTTATGGTGTGATTCATTCAACTATTTCTAAATCTCTCTCCCTGATTACTGTATTGAATTCCCAGCATTTGGCGAGTCAACAACTCTCCCACTAGTTCATAATTTTTGAGAGAGAAAAACAAATGCAAGCCCTCAGTGAGAGAAGGAGAGCGAGGGGATCTGTTTTTGAAGAACGTGGTTTATATCGCAAGTAATTGCATGTGCTTCTTCTCTGAACTTCAAAGGCGAGCGGTTCTGCAGTTTAGGGTTGGGAGGCCAGACCACTACCAGGTCGGCTCTCAATTTCCTGTCCCTGCCTGGCTCTGAGCAGAGAGAGGGGATTTGAGGCAGAAACGTGTGAAATACAGAAGAGAGGTTTACAGATGCAAAGTTTTTTTGTCTCAGGTATCAACATCAAAAAATTGAACATTTAATATGCGCCTCATGTTCATAACATCTAAATTAACAATTTTTATTCAGGTCAAAGAATTATTTTATATTACTGAATGGCTTGCCATGAATACACCAATGCAATACCTTTTAAGGGTCAAATCAGGCAGAGCTGGTTAAGGTAACAACCTTACATGTTCATTTTATGTATTTATTTATTTTGTTTACAGTTTATCCATCTTCGTATAAATAAAAATAACATGTAAAATCCTATTATTTTTTCTGTTCTGTTCTGTTCCTATTATTTTGTATTGTTTCTGTTCTGGATTTAGAACCTCACAAATCAACCAATAACAACAGAGAACAGACTGCCCAGCATAACTTTATTAATTTATGAATGAACGAAGAAACAAACAAACATTTATATGAGTTATATTTCATGGCCCTTCTCTAAAAAGGACATACTCAGGATTTCTGTTCTGCTGCATCTCACACAACTAATCAAATCTTGAAGTCTGTTTTTCCTTTAAAGCTATTTCAATAATTTCCCTTTGCCTGCATCCGTGACAAAGAGCAGTAGACAATCATATAATTATCATCCATGTAGATAAGAAAAGACATACATTGAGTGGCCCAGGGTGGAGCATGACAGATAAAGCTTTATCAGTAGGTGCAGGACCAGTTTTCATATGAAATTTAACTATGAGCTTTCTAAAAGATAATATCTTGGTCCAGACAGACTGGCCGTTCTATCATGATAGTATAGAGTGCATTGTTTGGACCTTCACACATCATGGGCAAAATATACTGACTTCAACTTTTAATAATATTCACATGAACTACATATTTTCCTCTCTCCTTCTCTAATATGCACATATTGCATCTCTATAAAGCATACTATATGCTTGAACAAAAATATTCAAATATTCACTACGGTTTACTACGATGTTTTTATTTTATTTTTTAAAGTTACGAAAGACAAAATGTTTCATAAGATGGTGGCACTGGCAAGTTTCAAGTCATTCCAAGTGCATAAAATGAACTGCACTCGGTTTTATTCCCTGGGCCCATGACTGGCACGCCACACACACACACACACACACACACACACACACACACACACACACACACACACACACACACACACACACACACACACACACACACACACACACACACACACACACACACACACACACACACACACACACACACACACACACACACACACACACACACACACACACACACACACACACACACACACACACACACACACACACACACACACACACACACACACAAAGATTACTCTGGATTAAAGCTTCATGGTCCCTCTCACAGTCCATAGCTGGGATTGGCAATGACATGTGAATGCAGACCAGCTCTAATTTAAGCATCCACAGTTATACGCCCATAATGGGGTCAGTATAAGCGCTTTTGGAGCAGGCCAGAGACTGTCCAGAGCTCTCTTTCCAGAACTAAGGCAACACATTATTCCCAAAACTGCCCAAAGCACTTTCCAGAACGAAGGCTATACATTATTTGGATGAAGTATAGAACGGTTGGTTTTTAAAGTCCACCTGTTGTCAATAAGTTTATCCCTTAAAACTGATCTTTGATTACTAAAATTACATATTTATACCCCTTATTTCATGCCTTAAAATAGCTTGAATGTAACTCAACACCCTTGCATCATTTAGTATACACGGGACCATGAATATGCAAATTAACCCCGTCTCCACTCACTCACACCAGCTCCACTCGATCAACTTTACTGTAGTAAACACTGCACAATGACATGGAAATACTGGTTTAAATCAGCCATATATGTTTGAACCAGAAACTGATTTGGAGTTCCAACAGAATTGGAAGAGTGAATTATACAGGCTCGTATACAAGTCCATGTATCAGAATGGTAATACATTTTATATATTGCTCTCTACAACGTCGGACACATAATGGTAATTAATATAATTAGACTTTTGCTTGACTATTTTATCAAACAGCTAATAATGTGTTGCTAATGTTACGCAAACCATGTTCCCGTTCGCCATCTGAGTCAGACAGCTGCCTTCTAAAAATCAATATCCTTAGAAATGCTTTGAACATCAAACATCAGAGGAGAAAGGCATATAGTTCATCATAACATCGAAACATACATCATATTCATAATTCAACTGCTATATTGCTAAATGTGCCCGATTTTTCATATCAATAGAAAATATACTGACCTGACTTTTCTTGAGACTCCCCTGCTTCGCAGCATAGTAACGATGATTTGCTAAAGCCCACCCGTTTGTTGACATGATTTTGTGACACCAGCGATTTCAAATCACGTCTTTTTTCACTGCAGTTTTAAGGAGAAAATATTTAACAATGGTGTTGACTTATGAATTTGCACATAGACATATAAACAACATTTAAAAACTTGATTTTCACCACAGGGGTTTCATCTTGGGGTTTTGTAACTGCAATAAAAAAATATTAAGCGCCATCTAAAAATGATTCACAAAAACCCTGAAGATGCATTAAATAAGTATGAAGGGTTTAAAAATGACCTGGTAGTGCAACTCTACAGCCAGGCAGAAGGCTATGGCATGCCTGTGTTATTGAGTAAACCACTTTGGCCTGTGTTTGTGTTTGATAGGATCAGGGACTCAGTGGGTGGCGCAGGACTCTGGTACTGAGACTTTAAAAACTCCTTGCTGTTTTTTGGGTTGCTTCTTCTGCCCAGCCTTCAAGCAGCCTCCATGCTGAAGGGAAGGACTGAAATGTAAACATCCAAACATGCTCAGGCCCTTTTAAAAGGCTGTTTTCCATCCTCCACTCTTAATTGGAAACAGACATTGGCCTTGTATGCAGTGGTGGGGTTAAAGCTCAGACGCTACCCTGTCAGACTGCAAATCCCACTCACAATCTTTGATGTGATGTCTCACTTGCTTTGAAACATTTTCAAGTAAATGAATGTTCCAAATTTAATTTATAAATTATAAAACTTATATGTATCAATCAATCGCTAAATATCAGTTTGATGTTTCATAAGGGTGACATAATACATGTGCATATGAAAATTGACTTGAGTTTGAAATGATTTATCTCCTGTAGCCTATATACTTTAAATCTTCCGTCAAGAAAAAATTGTCCACGACAATGTACAAATTGGGCTAGCATCAATATGATGAACAAGGCAACAACATTACAGTACTTAATTAAGTCATCTGTCTGTGGTCATTTTCACATCAATCGATAACTGAGACACAAAGTGCCGCCAGTTTCTTTTTTTTCTACCTGGAAACAAAGATGCCGCCAAACCCCCTCATGGAAGAAAGCCATCATGTTTACAACTGTGACAATGAGTGTTTATCAATTAAACCATGGATTTTCAAAAGTTTGTGAAGTATGTAAAGTTTGCAGCATACTGAACATGACATGGAACAAAACAAATTGTGATTGGTTGCTTTACATGTCAGTCAGACAGCCTCAGGGTGGCCCTTGGCCAATGAAAGCAACTATGGAGTCCAGACCTTCAGCCATCAGCTGACTACACAAGATGCTACCTCAGAAGTAGGGATGGGCGATATCACTCATTTTGTTTTCAATACGATACCGATACTTTCAAGGCCAGTACTATCACCGATATCAATACCGATACAATACTTCTAAACTGAACTTTAAAAATTTTCGGACTATCACCAGACCAAGCTCAATATAAGATTGAACATTGGTCTGGGGAGTCTGCTATGTATTTTCTACTGCACAAGAGGCGTGATAAATGAGCATAATTCAAATGACTCCACAGTTGGATAGTCCTTCAACCAATCAGACCACAAGAAGCGTGTTACATGTCTGTGGTTTTCAGTGCTTTTAGTTTGGTCCCTGTGACCTAGTTTTTCCAAAGTCTGTCTGATTAGTCATTTCGCAATGTTTTGTCGAGGCTGAACGCAGCCCTTATGAAACACTTGAAGCTTCATATAGCCATAGTTACGTGACATGGGTGTTTCGAATCACAGTTCAAAGAAGTGTTTTGAAACATCTGCGCTTCGGGATCTCGACAAAGCGCTGGAACGTCAGTTTCGTGTCAGCCATCCCTAGCGTTTTTCCCTTTTCTTTTGTTTTCTTTTCCCTTCCATCATGGACCTCCCCGCTGTGACCCTACTCTGCCTGAAGCAGGAAGACCGTCCGCTGGAAGCGCACACACAGGAGTTCCTCGACCTGGCATGGCAGACACACTTCCATGACCGCTCTATGCTGGCCTGAGTGAGCGGTCGAAGGCAAGCGTTGCAGTCGGCGGTCCAATGGAGGATTTTGCTGCATTTGTGAAGTGGGTGCTGGTTCACAACGACTCCCCATTGACCATCGGCTTCGCAAAGGAGGACATTGTTTCCAGCCCCACTTCACCGCCATAGACCAGCCAACCACCACCAGCGAGTGACATAACGGAGATGTTGCACAAGCCCACCGCAGACCGTGGAGTCCAGCCACCCGCGAGAGACGAGCCCGTACCGAGGATAAGGGTGGAGTGTGTCATCGCCTCGGAGCCCGGACCCCCTACAAGGTCTGACCAGGTGCGTGAGCCGGCAACACCGCACATCGCTGAGGGAGTGATTGTGGAGCTCGAGGGCTGGGAGGAAAGCCCCGCCCACAACACCACCGCTGTGATAATATTGACTTAGGTCGCTGGCAGCTATATCGAGGAACTGAAGGACATTTTTGAGGATAATTTAATAGACTTTTTTGTAGAGGTAATTCCTAGTCCCCCTGTATCTCTAGCGCCCCCTGTATCTCCAGCACCCCCTGTATCTCCAGCGTCTCCATCCTCAGAATTCCCGCCCAGCCTTCCTCTTTCACCTCCTCATTCAGCCAGTTCCTCAGCCCCACCATCACTGTTGTCCTTCAGCCACTCTGCATGCCTAGTGTCTTCAGGCCACCAGCTCTGTCTCGCACCAAGGGTTCCCTGTCTCCGCCTCGAGCCTCTGTGCCCCCTGCTCCACCTCGGCCTGTCAACACCTCTGCACCACCATGGCTCCTCCCTCCCTCAGCTCCACTGGAAACCATCGGCCATACGGCTTCTCTGGGCTCCCTCGTTCCTCCGGCTCCACCTTGGTCAGTCGTCGACCTGCCTGCACCTTCGGCTCCATCTGGCTCCGCCTTCCCCTCAACTTCACCTTTGTCCTCGGTCCCACCGGTTCTGCCTCTGCCCTCTGGTTCCCCGGTTCCACCTCGGGCGCCATCTCTGCGGTTCCACCTCGGAAGCTCCAGCACCTTCAGTGTCGCCGTGGGCTCATCGGCTCTTCTGCTCCATCTGGGTCTCCAGCAGTGGCTGCATCTCCGTTGGTTGTCCCCAGGGTGTCGTCTGCCACCGAGTTGACTCCTCCCTGGCTCCTCCCACCGTAGATTCCGCCCTGGGGCCTCGTCCTGGTTGGTCTCTGTGCCATCTGGCTCCTGCTTCAGGCTCCCCACTGACATTATTTTTGAAAGCCATTTTAACATTCAATACGCCTTAATTGCAATTTATTAGATCATATTTTTGTTTACACATGCAATATGTTAACTTGTAGTGGTAAACATGGAAATCTACAAATACTATAGTTGAACTATGGTCACTGTAGTAAAAAATAAACCATGGTTCATTTTCACAAGGGACTGCCAGTGACAGGATGTTGCACCCATAAAATGCAACCTTTTTATCCTGATAGTGTATGATTTATATTAACATTAGTCACCATACAGATTGATCAATATAAACTTTTAACATTAAATTTAAAGAGTGTAATTGCTCTATGTAGGCTAATTTCTATTTGTTTATTGTGAAATAACTCAACATATTATGTTTTTCTGTCTTCTGATGAGCATTGTTCTGGGCTGTGTTTCCAAAAGCATCAATAGTTTCTTATGATACTTTTGGGAAACTCAGCCCTGTTTGAATACAGTGTCAGCAGTGAGCGAACGCTCTTTCTGTGATTTATTGGAGCATTGTGTGTGCAGCATTGCAGCGTTTGTGTGTGTTCAGATCATGATTCAGATGATGAGCAGGAAAATAGTTCTATACTACACAACTATTCGGTAATTCTTTATAGTATGCATTAAATAATCTTTTTAAATAAACAAAATTACTGGTAAAAAAAAAAAAACCTTTTCGATGCTCACATCAGTATCGATATATCGATCCTTTATATCGATACGCCCATCCCTACTCAGAAGTCTGTCTGAGATCAGTTTTGTGAGGTACCTTCATACGCAAATGCTTACGCTACCTTCGCATGATAAGGCAGCAAAGTATTAAGTAGGCTATTACCGGAGGGTTCTTTACCTGTGTGGATTGATACAGCGGTGCATCTTCACATTATCTGGTTTAGAACCAGAAGGGTAAACTACTATAGAGGCAAAAAAAAAAAACACTACTGAGTTTCTACGACTTAAAAAAAAGAAGGACAAATATAGAGTTAAATTAAAGGTACTGTAAGCTATTTCTGGTAAACGCTGTTGAAAACACGAAAACAAACAAGCCCCTACCCAAAAGGGACCCACCCCTATCTTGATGACTCCGCACCCACATTCACGTACACGCTATGCAACACAGGCAACGACTATGGTGGACTATGCCTGCCACCTGAGGGCATGATGTCATCAATAAGTGAAAGCAATTTGTGTTACTACGATAATTCATGTCGAATGTCTGATTGTTATCTAGCTCCTCTAATCCTTCAATTGCAAAGTCATCGCTTCCATCCCCCCAAAAAATGTTCATGAACAGCTCCCTACATAACATGATAGTCCAAGTAACTAATATATTACAAATGTGACAAGATCAAGGGGTTAAAGCGATCACTAAAGCCCAGGACACACCAAGCTCGGCGATCAGTCATCTGGCCATTTTTGAGCGTCGGACGGCTTAGTTTTTTCCGGGTGTTCTACTCAGTGTTTCAGTGTTTTGGCCATGAGAATAACAGCAAAACAGCGAGCACAAAAAACAAAACGGTATAGATAGAAGGCTGTTCTAACTTTAAGTCATCTTACCTGAGTGTTCCTGGGCCAATATTTTAATATTAACATGAGCGTGTGGAATAAAGCAAGTGATCAGCAGGATTGATATTCAAAAGGGTAAGCAAATGCTTTTTTGTTCAAGTCAAAAACTCCATAGATAAACTTTTAGTCAACTTTTTATTGGCATATTTTGCACAAATTTATATCTGGCGATATGGCTCTGTTCTAAATTCCCCATCCTTTCCTTGAGCTCCATGAAAAGCCAAGACAGGGAACATCAGTCGATTCTGGGGACAACCTCCCATTTTTTTTTAACTGGAAGGGTAGCAAAATCCCCCATTTAGAACAGAGTATGCATCAACAGAATGACATTGATTAAGTTAAACACAGTTTAAGGAGGAGCTGGGGTGGAGGTGGGTTGCAAAGCAGCGTGCAGTAGAAGCAGCCAAGCAGGCAGATTGAACTGAAGCAACGCTTAAGCAAGGCACCCTGTTTGAATGCATAGGATTCAGATCAGCTGATGTGGGTGGGGTTGGAATTTTTCCAATCAGCTGATAGCGGAGCTTGACTACATGGCCTGTCTGAACTAACACAGAATTCTTGATTTCTTTGGTGTCAGTTTTGCACTTTATTATAATGCAAATGAACAAACAAGTGAAGATGACACACAAGTATATTCAGGCAAAAGACAGCATATCTTACTTCTGTGAATCGCAGCAAAACCAGGTTACTTACGTATCTTGAAGAAGCAGTCGATTGTTAGAGTCAGACTGATAACCCAAAAGTTGTGGGTTTCGATTCGCAATACTGGCAGGAAATGATTGAAGTGCCCTTGAGCAAGGCCCCCGAATCGCTCCCTGGGTGCCACAGAAAAAATGGCTGCCCACTCCTCTGGTTGTGTGTGTCCATGCTTTGCTGTGTGTTCACTACTCTTATAACCCATCCTGGATGGGTTAAATGCAGAGGACAAATTTACATTTCACTTTCATTTTCAGACCTTCCTGCTCCTTAAAGTATCTCCAGTGCTGAAAAGCTTCTCCAATATTAACGCGGGTGATACTTCTTGCCTGATCGTAACCCTTCTTTAAAAAATGATATTCCCCTGTCCTTTACCTCTTCTTCAATTTCTCTCTTTCTATAGTAGTTCTACCAGAAAGACTCGGGAGGCCAAATGAGTACAATGAAGTAACAAATTTATTAACAGACCAGCAAGTATTATATTTAGAGTTTCTTTGGCGTAGGCCCCGTCCGTAGCTCTCGTCTCGAGGGTAACGGACTCTGCATTTCCTGCCTGGAGATGAAGTCAGGGGCGCAGCCGACCCCATGGGAGGTTTAGGCGGGGACCATCCTGGTGGTGGTGTGGAGGATGGAGGCAAATGTTGGCGTCAGCATCTGTGAACTCTGACATGTGTAAGTGACCGTCTTTTATACTCTGACAATTAGGACATGATTGATTATGTCTGGATGTGATAAGAGACGTAACACTGAATCTTCCTGGCAGAACTTTACGCTAAAGCTTTCATTTCTGCTAATGTCTGACTTGTGCACTGAGCTCTCTCTCCTCCCCCATCATGTATACGCCCCTTACTGCTGATTGGCTACAAGTGTGTTTTGGTGCTCAGTCTGATCCACTTTTCAACAGTGTTTTTCAAAAAATCGCAGACAAGAGAAATATGCTGAATAATCACTACACTCTTAGAAGAAAAGGTTCTATATAGAACCTTAAATGGTTCCGTCAGGCACTTCACTTATGGCTCTATTCCACTGCATGTTATGACTCGGTACAGCTCATTTTTGGGAGGTTTGTAAAGTACCTAGTACCTGGTACTTTTTTTAGTACTACCTCGGTTGAGGTTCCAAGCGAGCCGCACCGATACTAAAATGTTACATGTAAACATTGCAGATCACAAGAGGATCGTCACTAACAGCGTCTTGGATTTGCAACACAAGACACCAAACCCGCAACATCTAAATAGTCAGCAACAGCCACCGCAGTATCATTCGTTCGCACAACTTTTTTAAACGACTTGCTTTAAATCGCACGCAACTTGAAAAAAAGAAATGGCTATATCGTGGTCAGTAGACGAGGTGGTGGCACAACTATAGCAATCAGTCTATAATCTCACCCACTTTGAAGCTGTAATAAACTGCAGTGGAAAAGCAAACCAAGCCAAAGTAAAGTGAGAGTCGAGTCGAGTCGTAGACCTACCACGCAGTGGAAAGTGGCTTTATTGAACCTTTTACAGGGCTTCCCATCATGGGATCATTTTATGGATTTAGTTTTAATTTATTTTTAATAATTTTTTATTGAAATTGAAATAACCCATTTAAGATGAAAGTATTATGCAACCATTTAAGACATTTCTCCTTATATAGAGCCTTTTTTCCATAGGGATCTTTAAAATTGAGTCAAGAAACCTATAGGGTTTGGTATTGAACCCCACTGAATGAGTGTACCATAGCAGCTGTATTACAAACCACCTTGCAGCAGTGTTTACTAGTTTTTATGCAATTTAACGGCAGGATATACAACACAAAGTACAGTGTTATGTACATTATATTATTTAAAAATATATGAAAACAAAAAAACTTTAGGTGAGATTTAACTGCTACTGAAATGTATCATCATTTTCTGAAATTTCTGACCACTGAGTGCCGCCATTGGCCACTCAGAATCAAGTATTAAAAGTCTTCTAATAAATCTTGACACAATTTTGATGTACTGTCAAAGTTTGTTTTTTAAATCTGTATAGCAGGAAATGTGTTTAGGTAATTACTTGGCAACCCTTTAAATACCTCTCAGCTCATACTTTCACACACACATTGCTCAAAGAGTCATTATTGATGGCTCATGAGAGGGAAGTGAGGGTGTCAGTCCTGGCATCACTGCAAAGCTGTGGTGGCGAGTGCACGGGATGTTTAATTGGTCCAGTGTGCATGTGTGCGAGCATTGGTGATAATTGTGGTTCACAGGTGGCCACAGTGGTGGCCTGTCCAATGTAGGCTACCAGAGCCTGGGACAAAAGACAAAAGATTCCAGGGCTTTTTGTTATTGACTGTGGTCAAAGCCTCTGGCCATCCCCATGTCCACCTAAACAGTTCATGAGTCTCCTAAGTTTTCTGACAATTCAAACCTTGATGAACACCACTGCAAAGAACGCAATACTGATGTTAAGATCTCATGGAAAATTTTACACACAGAATTGAACTTTTAACTCAATAAACCATATATTTAATAAAAGTGCATGAAAATATTGATATCTGCTGATTAAAACTAGTTTTTTTAATTGTACTAACCGTCCATGATTGCAAAACTAGAATAGTCACTGATTTCATATCCAAGCGATCAAGGAACTTTTTAGTGGCATTATAGCAAAAGTGCCCCAGTAAAACCTCTTTTGGCGCCTCCTATCAGATATTGTTATCAGATAATGGAGAAATTCCTTCAAACATAGATATGCCATTAGCATTGAGTATGCAGTCTCCCCAGGCATTTCCCTTCTTTGTTGACTAAAAGACCAAAAACATGTTGAAACAAGACGCCACGCTGCAAAGTGGCATGTACCATCAAGATTTCCCTGATAATCATACTGAAATAGCTTGTCAGACATGAAAGAGTTTGCATTTAAGCCTTGCAGGGTATTTTCTGGTGAGATCATCTTTCTGTAATATAGACCAAGCAAAAAGGCTGAGAGCGCAAGAAAGAGCATTGTACATTGAAAAAGTGATATCTACACTGCAAATGCGTCAAAACAGACAGAATATATTACGATACCTACAACATTACTACAGAAGATTGGGACACACACACACACACACACACACACACACACACACACACACACACACCCCTTTGGACATTCTGTCTAAATCTCTTTAGTGTCAATACATTTATCTCTTGGGCCAAAATCAAGTAGGTGGAGTTTCCCAGATTGGATTGACAAAAACAATGTGACATTCATGTCTGTTACTGCTTCACTGGAGAGAGTAGGCGTGAATGTTAGATATTCTGATGAAGATGCGGGTCACACTTGGATAGAAGCCGTTTCATAAGGAAGTTCATAAATGTTTAAATACTCTGCAATACTGTGTGAACGAAACCAAACCAGACTGAGATAATAACTGCCATTAAGGTGTGCTCTACTGTGAGGTGTGTGCTTGTTTGGGACTCTGTTACGTAGTACTGTAATTATGTAACATGAGGACTGGTAATGAAGTTTGGCTTACGGATCACGGTAAAAGTAATCACAGAGAGAAAAATAAAACAGAAGAGAGGACAAACAGAACAACCAATGTGTGGTAGTATGTTAGTAAGTGCAAACTTACATACCATATGAACGCAAAGAGAAAGAGGGAGTCAAAGTGGGATTGTTAAAACTTGTCATATGGTTTGCCATGTGGATGTAGGTCTAAATGTGTTGTGTATGTGTTTGTGTGTGTGGGTTTGAAGCAAAAGGAATGCTGTGTATGGGTGGTCAATTAGTTTACCATCTCAGCTGTGACCAACTGGCTTACTGGAAAGTAACATAGGATCCTTCCCATTCAACAGGCCATGCCACCTCCAAGGTCAGACTCTGACTGTTTGTTTGTTTGTGTGCGTGTATGTGTGGTACAGAGGGAAAGAGTTTTGTGATGGACTTCCTGCCCTGCCCTGCCCTGCCCTCCCAAACACACACACACACACACACACACACACACACACACACACACACACACACACACACACACATATATATATATATATATATATATATATATATATATATATAAAATGAGGGTTTTTTTTCTGTTTAAACAAAACAAAATGGCGATATTTGCCTATAATTATCTATTGCCTACATACTACTGTAAAAACAGTAATATTGTGAAAATATTATTACAATTTAAAATAACTTTATATTTATATATTAAAATGTATACATATATTTTTTTCTGAATTTTCAGAAGTCATTCCTCCAGTCTTCAGTGTCACATGTTGATTTGGAGCTCAACAAACATTTCTTATTATTATTAATGTTAAAAACAGTTGGGCTGCTTTACATCTTTGTGGAAAACTGAGATTATATTACCGGTATACTATTCACTAAACTCATGTCTCACTCTAATTATTGGATTTGTGATTATTTTTAAAAAACCTGTGGAATCATTTAGTCATACTTCTACAGTATAAGAGCAACATTAACTACAGCAACAGAAGTGGTAACAGAAACATCAGCACTCATGGTAACCATACTAGCTAGTTTTATAGTTGCAAATGAAATGCCAGTAATTAACATAATGGTTGTGCTAAACATTTGTTTATAATCACATAAACTTCTTTTCACTCTTGGCTCTCTCTCATCCCCTGTACATCCTTCTCTTTGATCAGTTTGCATTCTTTCTACCCCTCCGCTGTTTCTGCACTGGTGGGTACCTCCAGGCTGCTGTGGTGACCGTGAGAGATATGTAACGCAATGTCATCGGCACGACCGGGCCACAGCAACTGCTACTCCCACGACCCACAGAAATACCTCACCGGCCTTTATAGAGAGCACGGCAGCATGTGTCTGTCAGTCCTACACAGAGCTAAAGCCTGTGTGAATTCCTCAACTTATGCTCAAATATACACAGATGAGCTTCACAGCTGCTCTTTAAAGGATTCGGATCATAGAAGAGAGGGCAAAGCCGTGAGCTCACTGTTCCTATTAGCATCCCACGATGCATCCCATCAGGGCAGTAGGACAAAACAGAGTACTGTAGAACCCTGGGAACATTGGGACTATCTCAAGATGGTGGTGGCTCGGACATGCCAGGTAACTAACAGGCTATTATTGCAGAAACTCAAATGCACATGATGGTCTTCACCAGTAGAGGGCAACACGACACTCATTCCTGCACCCAAAAAGCTCTTGAGCTGTTGAAGAACTTCAACATACCTGATAAATTATGTAATTACTGTTATATAATGTAAGCACAAACAACAATATTTGTCTTTTTCATCAGTTTATTACTAAAATAGGTCTTCTGGAGGGTTTGTTTCACTTAGAGCTGGCATATTTTTGTATAAAGAGCTGACGGTTGTGGGTGTTTTTTAGAGGATTTTGTTCAGCTGAAGCGGACACGGCGAATTGAGCCAACGGTGCTGTTTTGAGAACCCCAGTCAGAGAAGTTGTTGTAGTCCTTCTTCTCCAGGATGTAATGTGCTCCTCTGTAGTTCGGCTCCTGGAACACCACCCAGCTGTGGTCAGGAAAGAGAGATGGGAAGTATGTTTGCAAAAATATGCGCACGCTGAATATTGAATATATACAGAACAGAATAAATATCCAAGTGCTTTAACATCAGTGAACTTGTACTTACGTTCCGCCCATTACTCTGATGGAGGACACCCTGTTAAGGCTGTAACGGCTCAACAGGTTGGGGATGTCATCGTGGAGATCTGTCTTCTTGCCTGAGAAACCTACCCTCTCAAACAGCTGTGCACGGGGAGGGTTGGTGTCCTAATAACAAAATTAATAAAACATAACTCCAGGTTTATGATTTTCAGGGTGTTTTTTTCAACCAGTGGAAATTACAAAGATTGATACAAGTTATATGTTATAGTTAAATGTGTGTCTCACCTGTTTCACAGCACGAACAGAGGAGATGTGGTCACCCTGAGCACACCACTTATCAGTGCAATTGTACTCCCCCCTGTCAGACATGTCCCACAGGTACTGACGCCCTCGGAAGTTCTCATGTTCATATCCTACCCATCTACATATGAATACATTTCATAGTGAAAATTCAAAACATATCTGAATGGGCTTGAATTAGCAAAATGTCATTACAAGGGGGGAAAAGCAATGCAAAAATGACTAAATTTAGCGTAGAATCTTTTCGAAATATCAACTGAATCAAAATGTGAAGTAACCATTAAAGCGGGGGTCTAATGCTATTTCATGCATTCTGACTTATTTACACTGTTAAAGATTCTAATGCTAAACAGAGATTTATAAAAGGTCAAATTAGATACCAAACCGTCATGTACTCACGCTCCACTCTCCACCTGGACAGAATTGCATTTGTCGGGAAAGTTTTTTTCACTCAATTTCTGACAGTCAGAGGTCAGGTCCAGTCGCCGACCTGCAAAGTTCCTCTGATCGAAAAGGGTCACCTGAAAAACACAACCAATGTTAAAAAAACCTACTTCAATATATATATATATATATATATATATATATATATATATATATATATATATACACACACAGACATTCATTTAAGTATTTAATAAGCACAAAAGGATTTAAAAGAATTTTCAGAGCATATATGAAACTTTCCAAATGGCTTTTCCTAAAAACACCACACAACTTTATGAGAAGCAATCAAAAGAGTAGAAAACAGTTATATTACAGATATATTATTCATCAGCACCAAACTCAGTGATTCACTTTGTAGGGATAAACATCAAAATAAACTCTTACCCTCCCACTGGACCCGTAGAAGGCACGTTGGAGCACAGACCCCAGCTTGCTAGGGGGGAAAAAGTCCAATACTCTTAGCACATTTTCCAACAGAGAACACATAAACAACAACAATCAATAAAAATATGACATGAAAGAAGCCTAGAAACATAGATTTTTTTAACTGTTTGGAGTTTCTTTCCAATTGTTTATAACTTTTAAATAAAATTTGTTCCATAACAGTGTATGTGTGGAACAAATCAGTTTGCCAATCAAAGCATAACAGTATGCTGTTTCAGGGCTGTCCTAACGGTATGGATGTGATCTGAACTACATATGTATTCTCTTCCACAAGACTGCAATGAGTCACGGATGTTGTTCTGACTTTTACATGCCATTTCTGCAATGATTAATACAGCCCTCTTGAGAGGTGCAGATCTGGATGAAACTCAGTCTGCAAATGTTGGTGTTGCTCTTGTTTCCAAATACACCGCAAACATACCTGGTTTGTTGGGCTAGTCCAGGGAGCTTAGTAAAGATGTTCATGTCAGCTCGTGGTGGCCACTAAGATGGTCCTTAAATACAGCAGATCCATAGAAACAGGGAGTGCTAGAATGCTCATACACTTTCTGCTGCACTCTCTGTAGTCTGTCTGTGTATTGATATGCTAAACACATAGAGTTTGCTATGTTTTGTCAAAGCCTTTAGCTATATGTGCATACAGAAACTCAAATACACACATAGAGTACAAAAGCTTAAACATGCACATCAGTAGCACATGCAAGACAACACAACACACGTTCACATGAAAAACCAACATACATTGTACAAATTCTGCTTCATACACCTAAATACACAAACATACACACATATATTTAAAGAGAAAAAAAAGAATGAAATTCTGATGTAGAAAGACTGAAATGGTATTTTCTTGTAAAATATACTCCAATAATCTTAAAATGTATAATAAAAATATTGTTTACAGTATAGAACATTGTTTGAATGTATAAAGCAATGAGCCTTCAAACAATGACAGCTACACATATGTATAGATCTGTCCGGTGGTAACCAGCCATGATTTTATATAGCCTAATATTGGTCTATATTGATTATCCTAGATCAGTCATAATTGGATTCTAGTAGTATTTAAGAAAGGGAAAATATGCAAATATTTTACATATTAAAATATGATTTTATATAATTTATGTACTATATTCTGCACTCTGTTTCAGACATTGCTTATGAAAAGAATGCAGAATTGGTTCAGAAATGCTTCTGAATAAAGAAAAAAAAAATGTATGGCATAAACTTGTATTTCTCCTTTGGGGCCAAAATGCAAATGCATCACCCACACCAACATCAACTTGCTTACAGAGTCAAATGTTCAATTCTATAAAACATGTCAGGAGCAGCACTTTTCCCCTCTCAGCCCACTGAATTTGAATAGTGGGTATTTGGGCCTGTGTGTGGCTCCTGAATGGAGCTCGGATCTACTAGATGCTTCGCTACTGTTTTGTGCATGCGGGCGCATAGGCACTGGGCAGCTTTGTGAGGGTGAATGAAGCTCAGAAGCATAGGAAACCTTCTGGCACTTTGGAGTGGAATCCAGTCGAGACAAATGTGAGGCCTGGAGCAGGTATACGTGTATATGTGCTTGAGTGTGAATCTATGGTAGGAGAGGATGAGAGGAGGGAGAGAGAGAGACACGAGACAGGGCAAAGCGGCTGGTTCCTGTTAACAGAAGGGAGCGTTTTAATCATCTTCTCATCCTCTCTCCTTCAGATAGAAACTCACATCTACTCTTTTCTGGATAAATACTTTTGAAATGTCTTTTATATTGGCAGCTCTTGACAAACTGACATATTTTTTGTCTCTGATAGCTTTTTGTGTCAGTTTGTCCTATAGCTGGCCGAAATGAGAGTTAATTCACCTGATCTGATCTGGGTTTGGAATTTGTTTTTGTTTTATTTTTTGACATTTTCAGGCAATTGCACGTGGATTGTGACAGCTTTTTAGTTTGGGATGCATCATTGATATGCCTCAGCTATAGAACTGACAACTCTGAGTATGTTTACTTATTTTTGAAATGAGGATATAAAGTTTCTCCATATTACCTATTTAAGAACAACTGTAAGAATAAACATACAGTTGTGCCTGTATAAGTAAAAGGAGTCTGTTTTACCTGTGCAGGTGTTACTGGTGAAAAACTGACTTCTAAGAATAAGAGGATGTTACAACACAGTGTGCTGAGGATATGCCACATTCTGCTTCTGGCCCCCTGCATTTTTTCTAGTGAAGACTTTGACTGGACCAAGAACGAAAAGGGATCATTTCAGTATGGCACATTTCCTTCAGGTAAAGCATTACTCATAAAAGCAAATAACACTTACAAATGACACAAATAGATGTGTTCTTTAAGCTCAAATATTAAAAATATACAGAACAATATACAGTATATATCTGGTAGAAAATTTTTTCTTTTACATTATGTTTGCGCCACAGTAAAATTAAAGCAGATAAATAACACTGTACATAATAATCCTACTATTAAAAAACAAATTCATAAAAAAACAAAACAAATGTATATATAAAATGATCGGTTCGTATCACGGTTTTAGGGTCACGGTTTTCGGTTCTGTACGGTTCTTGTTGTTGTTGTTTTTATCGTTAACACTCCAGAAATTTACTTCAGCATATGATATATAGCTTAATCATCCACAATTTAGGATACAGTATTAAAAAATTGTTATATCATGTAGAAGTTGTTTCCTAACTGGCTGTCTACAGAGTCCGACACATTGGCGTAACATTTTTCATGTTAATCATGTCAATTTTGATCAGAACAATGCACTGTGGCTTTAATGCAGCTGACCTGATTAACAAATTTCACCATGAAGTGTTCCGTGTGTTTCACAATCACCATATGACATCCAGTGCTGTGAAAAAATAAAATAAAATACACGAAAACACAACACTGCCAGAAGTTTTTGCCCAAACTTCAAAGGCATGTTTAAATTATTAAAACTAGAAGCATCTTAACTTTTAAATGTTACATTTATCATGTGAACTACTTATATACAGCATGTTATATGCATGTGTGTATGAGACAGAGGGGAACATGGTCGCATTTGCAGCAGAAATATGCTGGCCATCATCAATCAAAGCACGAGACAGACAGGGGTCGGAGGAGAAGACCGGAAAATGTGACAGAATGGACAATATTTGTCTGTATTTGCAATACACAAGCCGCGGTTCAGCTGCGCAAGACAAACACTGCCAGTGTGTGAATGCACAACGCGCGCCCGGCTCCCGCTCTCCATTCGCGCTGCATCTGCCCTGCCTGCTATACGTCGCTGGCGCATCCTCCAACTCCGGGCAGCCTTCCTTATCTCTCCCACTTGCATTTCTACATGTGACGTGACCTGGAGCACTCCACTTTTACTTTATTTTACTGTATGTCCACACACGCACACACCTCTTATTTCACGCGAAAAGGACACCCACTGTCTGAGGTAACATACAGGCACGAGGATACATTGCGCATGCGTCGAAAACCGTGCAACGTACACGCTCCGAACCGAGACAAGCGAACCGAACGGTTCGGTTTTTTTTCATGTACCATGCCACCCCTAATATATATATATATATATTGGGGCTGTCAAGCAATTAACATTTTTTATCTAATTAATTACATGATGTGCCAATTAATCAATCAAATTAATAGCACATCAAATTCGGCTGACAAATTACCCCTAAAAGATAATGTATTGTGTTAAATGAGAAAAAAAACATCAAATAGTACAATAGAACAAAAAGTAGTTTTAGAAAGAAATATTCTATTTCATACACATAAATGTTTAGGCTACAACAGCCGTGTTTTTTTCAGAAGCTGGATCTGAATTGGTATTTAGATATATTTCTTCAAAATATTTTCTTTTATGTTCTGCAAAAGAAAGAAAGTCATACAGGGTGGAAACTACATGAGGGTGAGTAAATTTAAATAAACAGAATTTTCATTTTGGGCAAATTATCCCCAAAACAAAAACGACTGATTCATTCAGGAATTAAGTAAATTGCTCTCTTTATGAATGGGCCATATGAGACTGCTGGCCTGGGGCTGCTGTCCTCAGACTATCTCAGACTGAAATAAATATATAATAGTAAATAAATAAATTAACTTCGTATTTACTGTTGTAGGCTATAAAATCAATATCAAATTTGCACTCATATCCAGGACAAAAACAGCACTTTTTGATACTGATATTGTGCTCATTACTTGAGTAATAATGCTTTATATCATATGATATAAAATGTTAGACAAAATCTCATACACGGGCCTCTTGAATTTTAGGGGCATTCTAACTGCGTTCTATAGGCTCCATCATGCAGTGAGTTGTTCTCTATATAGATCAGTGGTTGATGCCCTGCAACATGTTCGTCACCAATCAACTGTGTGAAATAAATGCAAGATGCCCTACGTAGGTCTGGGGTGGAGCGGGTGTGCTAAAAGTGCTAGTCATTTTAACACTTTATTTTTCCATAACTAATTCGTTAAATTAACATGTTAAATTAACCCTATAATTTTTATATAGAAAAGTGTGTGTATATATACGTATACATTTTCAGGATTCTCTTGGGGCGCTGGGAGCTCAGCATATCAAACAGAAGGAGCATGGGATAAAGATGGAAAAGGAAAGAGCATCTGGGATGTGTTCTCCCACAAGAGAGGGAAAATTGATCGGAATGACACTGGTGACTCATCCTGTGAAGGCTATTATAAAATCAAGGTGCTATGATTTACTTTATCAGAAATGCACAATGATGTACAGTATGTAGACACTTTGGTTCTAAGAGTTTTTTTAAATGTATGTTTTAGGATGATATCTCACTGATGAAAGACATGAAGCTGAACCACTATCTCTTTTCCATCTCCTGGCCAAGGATTCTGCCCAGTGGCATTAGGAGTAATTACAATTAATGACAATATATATATTAATATAATATATATATAACATTTTAATATTTAATGTCATTACCAAACTTTTTACTGATTGTCTTTTAGCTGACTACATCAATGAGAAAGGGATAGAGCACTATGATAACCTGATTGAAATGCTTCTGGAGAACAGAATCACGCCGATTGTGACGCTCTACCACTGGGACTTACCTCAGGTAAAACAAAATCCTCACTGAGGAGGACAATAGCTGTGTCTGAAATCACATACTGCTTAGTGCAGGGGTGGGCACTTCCACTTCATAAATCCTCTCCTGTGGCCTCATGGGATAGTAAAGTGTCCATTGGATGCACACTTCAAAATCACATTGTAGTAGTGACTGGGTACTTTTCGCTGTTACTGTTTTATGAATACTGTGAATTCACATAAACTACTCATCTCACATACTACTCTACTCGTTATCTACCTTCAACTGTATGTAGTATATGTAACATTCAGACACAGGGAATTAATCTGAAATCTCTTTCAAAAAATATGTACGATTAGTATGTCACAGTACACTTCTTTCAAAAGAGTACATTAGAGTATACTTCAATTTGATTTAATTTTCAAAATACTTGTGCCTTTACAGGTTCTGGAGGAAAAATATGGAGGTTGGCAAAATGCAAGCATGGTCAACTTCTTCAACGATTTTGCCAACCTGTGCTTTGAAAGATTTGGCAATCGAATAAAATACTGGATCACCTTCAACAATCCTTGGGTAAGAATTGTAAAAATAGTGTCCACTATTACAATTCCAACTCGCTAAAAATGTAATCATCATTTATTTTCATGCAAATTTCAAGTAATGTAATTTCTTTAGAAATTCCAAAATATTAGTGAATCATTTCAAGCCCTTTCTAAGTTTATATACACTATATTGCCAAAAGTATTGGGACACCCCAATCATTGAATTCAGTTGTTCCAATCACTTTCATGGCCAAATGTGTATAAAATCAAGCACCTAGGCATGCCGACGCTTCTACAAACATTTGTGAAGGAATGGGTCGCTCTCAGGAAATTCAAGCGTGGTAGTTCTGCAGAGTCAATAGCTACAGACCTCCAAGACCTGTGGCCTTCAGATTAGTTCAAGAACAGTGCATAGAGAGCTTCATGGAATGGGTTTCCTTGGCCGAGCAGCTGCATTCAAGCCTTACATTACCAAGTGCAATGCAAAGCATCAGATGCAGTGGTGTAAAGCACGCCGCCACTGGACTCTAGAGCAATGGAGATGTGTTCTTTGGAGTGACAAATCACACTTCTCTGTCTGGCAATCCTGTGGACGAGTCTGGTTTTGCGGTTGCCAGGAGAACGGTACTTGCCTGACTGCATTGTGCCAAGTGTAAAGTTTGGTGAATTATGGTGTGGAGTTGTTTTTCAGGGGTTGGGCTTGGCCCCTTAGTTCCAGTGAAAGGAACTCTTAATGCTTCAGCATACCAAATACATTTTGGACAATTTCATGCTTCCAACTTTGTGAGAACAGTTTGGGAATGGACCCTTCATGTTCCAACATGACTGCACACCAGTGCACAAAGCAAGGTCCATAAAAACATGGATGAGCGAGGAACTTGACTGGCCTGCACAGAGTCCTTACCTCAACCCGATAGAACACCTTTGGGATGAATTAGAACGGAGACTGTGAGCCAGGCCTTCTCGTCCAACATCAGTGCTTGACCTCACAAATGCGCTTCTAGAAGAATGGTAAAACATTCCCATAAACACACTCCTAAACCTTGTGGAAAGCCTTCCCAGAAGAGTTGTAGCTGTTATAGCTGCAAAGAGTGGGTCAACTCCATATTAAACCCTACGGATTAAGAATGGGATGTCATTAAAGTTCATATGCATGTAAAGGTAGGCGTCCCAAAACTTTTGGCAATATAGTGTGTATATATATATATATATATATATATATATATATATATATATATATATATATATATATATATATATATATATATATATATATATATATATATATAGATATATATATATATATATATATAGATATATATATATATAGATATATCTGTTTATTATCTGGTTCAAAGTCCTTCTTACGCTGGCAGTAAAGATTCCTCCCATGTTTCCAGTCTGTTGCAGTGGAGGGATATGAGACTGGAGAACATGCTCCTGGTCTGAAGTTGAGGGGTACTGGTCCCTATAATGCTGCCCACAACATCATTAAGGTGATCAAAATCCACAGCAGTCCACTGTAGTCTAATAGCCCTAACAAATAAGCAGCATAATTCATATGCGAAGTTCACTTTGCAGGTGCAGCAATTTGTAACTTCCGCTATCGGTATCAGTTCCAGTAATTTGAGCTAAAACAGCTATTATGCTGTTTATATTGCAATTTGGTTATCAAAATCATAAACACAGGGGTTTTTAGCCCGATAGTTCTACTGTTTACTGCACATTGTTATTCTTCTAGTTATCTACCAAGTGGCTAATGAATCTGAAGTCTCACACATTTACAGAAAATAGCTCACTTCTGCATTGCAAAATAGGGTGGATACTCTAAACCAGAAAATGCCCTGATTATGGGCAGAGGCAAAAATGCTAAATATAAATGATAAAACACAAATTATCATATAAGCATTCATTTAGGGATAGCAATCTTTTCTAAAAAGATTGATCAACTATTAAAACCACTGTTCTTCTGATGCAAATTCAAATGTAGTGAACTGAATCTCACTTTTACCCTCTGCTTCACTGACAGGCTCATGCTAAGGTGTGGCACACATACGACACCCAATGGCGAAACAAGCAGAAAGGTAGACAAATTTCAGATTCTGAATTCAGTTTATAACCAACATATCAAGGCACAAAGGTCCAAACTGGTATAAGTGTTTCTGCCATTTCAGGTATGGTGGGCATCTCCCTGTCAGCAGACTGGGGAGAACCAGTGGATGTCACCAATCAGCGAGACATAGAAGCCGCTGAAAGATATGTTCAGTTCCACTTGGGCTGGTTTGCCACGCCACTCTTTAATGGAGACTATCCTCAAATAATGAAAGACTACATAGGTAAGTGGCAAATATATATATATATATATATATATATATATATATATATATATATATATATATATATATATATATATATATATATATATATATATATATATATATATATATATATATATTTTTTTTTTTTTTTTTTTTTTTTTTATTACCTACGTTTTTAGTTGGGGCTGGTAATCATTTACATATATTTCATCAGCATTTTTCTGTTTTATTTCTGCAGGTAGGAAGAGTGCCCAGCAGGGCCTGAGTAGCTCTCGCCTGCCTACTTTCAGCCCTCAAGAAAAAAGTTTCATCAGAGGTACTTGTGACTTCCTGGGCATCAGTCACTTCACCACACGCTACATCACACAAAAGAACTTTCCCTCCAACCGTGGAAACAGCTACTTCACTGACCGTGACCTGGCTGAGCTGGTGGACCCACAGTGGCCTGACCCTGGATCAGAGTGGCTCTACTCTGTGCCATGGGGCTTCCGCCGTCTGCTCAGCTTTGTAAAGGTACATTTACACATCTCTGTTAACAACTTAACAACAACTAGTCTAGCACATTGATGTAGACTAGTAGACTAGCACATTGATGACTCATAAACCTTTTTGTATTCTTAGACACAGTATGGAGACCCCATGATTTACGTGACAGGAAATGGAGTATCAGAGAAGATGATGTGCACAGAACTGTGTGATGACTGGAGAATGCAGTACTTCAGGGATTACATAAATGAAATGTTTAAAGGTCAGAATCAATAGTGGAATCTATGCCTTCTATTTTTTTTTTAAATATTCTTAGACCAGTGGAGCTCAACAAAGGGGTCAGGGCTACCGTATGACTTTGTATTAAAAATGATTTAATTATTCTCCCCTCTTACATTGTTCTCTATTGTTCTATAAAGATAAAGGCAAAAAAAATCCCATAAATATAAGTAATATATTTAACTATATTAAAACATAATTACAACTTTTTAAAAAAAACATTGCAAACTGAAATCATATTTATTTGTTCCTATGTATAACTATAAAAATGACCAAATTAGTTGAATTACAAAAAGAATCATGTTCAATAAATGTAATATATAAATTTGTGTTAATGAAAGAGTTTGAAAACAATCAGCATTGTCATAATTACAGAAGAAATACCAGAGAAAATCTCTTAACCATTAATGGGGCGTATTAATAAAATGGGGGGCCTTCAAATCAAAAAGGTTGAGAACCACTGTCTTAGTCTAGATTTAATAAAATGACCCATTTGGCCTGATTCGCAAAAACATTGACAACATGCAAATCTAAATTTACGGAAACTTGATTACTGATTGACCATGTGACTGCTTTAGGTCTCGAAAAATGGAAAATTCTACAGAGCTCCAAATCATATTGCTCTTCGTACACTGATAGATAAAACCTATTCAACCAGTGAAAGTAACCTTTTGGTTTTTTTTTCCTCTTTTCATTCAGCGGTTAAAGATGGAGTGAATGTGAAAGGCTACACAGCTTGGTCACTGCTTGACAAGTTTGAGTGGGATGAGGGCTACTCTGAAAGATTTGGCCTGTATTATGTGGATTTTGGGACCAAAAATAAACCACGCTACCCAAAAGCATCAGTTCAGTACTACAAGCGCATCATCAGCTCGAATGGTTTCCCCAATCAGAGAGAGGTATGAATTCATGGGAAATCCACTTTAGCAATCTAATGTAATACTAATTTAATGTTTAGTTCATCTTTTGAGTCAAGAAGAGCATTTTTTGTGCAAACTTTAAATTATGTCTCAGTTAACATCTTATGCAGTTTTTAAGCCTGATAATGTTTACCACAGATTGAAAGCTGGAAAAGAAAGGCACTGGAAACATGCACCTCAAGTAACCAGCTCCTAGCGGCAGGTTAGTGTAACTGTTGCTCACTTCACTTCCCACTGGGTTCAGATTGTGCTACCTCCCATTAAAACAGATTGGTAGCACAAATCGATAGTGAAAACACTACCTATCAGATTATGCTACTAGTAGTGTTGTAATCAAGACCACCAAACCTGAGATCAATACAAGACCAAGGCAGGGCGAGACCGAGTCAAGACGAAGACCAGACCAGCAATCCTTAAATACCCCCTGAGAAATGGCTTATTTTTAATCAATAAATATAATTAGAATAAGACACTATATAGAGCTGTTACCAATCAAATGAAATCATAAACAACAAAATTCATCTTTGAACTGCAGAGGTGGTACAGAAGATGCATCTGAATTGGTAAATTACAAATGCATAAATAATGTTGAGAATAATGTTTTATTCAATGTTTGTATAAAAGCATGTTTGCAGTCATGCTCAAATTTGAGAAAACCGCTGTCTTGCTCTTGTGATATTGCTTAACTATATCACGTTATAATATAAAAATCCAGATCTCATACAAGTACTTTTTTGCAACAACTTCTTCAATTTGGTGAGCATTTGTATTAATGTTGGTGACATTTTTGACACAATCCCTCATTAATTTATGAACTGGCACAAGAAATAAATCAAATTAGAAATAAGTTATTGATTGCATCTGAAGCAGTAAGTTTCACATCCAATCACAATAATGATGTTAATAAATAAATCAGACAATTCACCGGCAATTTAGTAATATTCCAGCAGTTGTGGTCTTGAAACAAAATCCTGAGACTGAGACAAGACCAAGACCTTAAAAAAAATGGTCTTAAGACTAGCTACCAGCATCATATTCATGTGGTTTGAGGCTTTTTTTTTTTGACATCCATAACTACACCTATAAAACAATGCAAATATATTGTTGGTAGCACAATCTGATAGGTAGCATGTTTCATCAGTACACTGGCAGTGATCTAGCTGGGGCAAATAAAAGAAAATTCTGTCTCAAGTTACATTTTCTATTTGTAACCAAGCACAATATACAGAGAAAGAAAATTATAACGTAACTTTCTAACAGGAATTTTCTTTTGTTTGCCCTTCCAGCTAGAAGAAAATCCCAGGAAAATAAGGAACATGCAGATATGCCAAAGGTTTGGCCTGTGCATGATGAAGTTTAGGACGGTACAGGGCCGAAATGTTGCTCTTTTTTGGAGGTTGGCATGTATCACATGTTCTCTGGGCAGCGCTAGAGCTATTTATGACTTACCTGTGTGTTTTCTTGCAGATCCACTGATCAGCCACATGGAGATGGTCACAGAGATTGTCGTCCCCACTGTGTGCACTCTCTGCATTCTCCTCAGTGCAGTTTTTCTCATGTTTCTGCTGAGAACACGGATATTAAACTGACTGCTTCACATTTACACAACTATATTTTTTCACATTTCACAGCAATTCTCTTTTATTGATTATTTATAATAATTACGATAATGCAGAGACTCGTTTACATGTACCTTCAAATAAAATGGTCCATAATGGACTTCTCTGTTCATAAATTGTTGGACCATCCAAACATCACTCAACAAATTACTCAGAGGATAAGTTGAGGTTTGCATGTTTGAATATGAGGTGAGAGAGTTTCTGAAACTTTTTGAAAGCATTTATTTAACCCCATTAGCAATGGCATTTGTTTATGTGATGATAATAATACAATCATACGATAAAAAACTATAATAAATGTTTGTAAAACTTTATAATACTAAAATACAGTGATTCAAACACCTACTAATACATACATTGCAGTATAAGGTGTACATGTATGATATTTGTGCTTTCAATAAAGTTTGAAACCCTGCATTAGCCTATATGTCTTTTTGTTGATGTGTCTACATCGGTAGCCTCTCGCATAAACAACCACTAAGCGAATTATTGATGGATTTAGCTAATTTTAGTAAAAATTTCATTTTGGTCAGACTTGCCACCGTTGCAGGCGCTCCGAGCCGGTAGACGTCGCAGTTCTCAATCTCATCCGTTACACGAAAAACGACTTAGCAAAACCATTGACGTTCGCCGTATCAGACATTTGATTGGCTGAGGCGATAGCCGCCGCTAGACATTTTGATTCTGCGCCTTCTGCGTTGTATTGAATATCCTCGTGCAGTGCTGTGGTCGGCGTTGAGAGTTCGTCCTTTGACAGCACACATTCAGTAAGTTCGACGAACCGCACTGATATATTCAGCTTTTCACCGGAATTACCGTGACATCGGTTGGGCGTAATATCCGATCATGGGCGAAACCAAGCGCGTCGTGAATCTGTCCGGCGCCAAATCCTGTGACAGTAACCAAACTACTGTCTTCTAACCTTTGTCTGCTCAATTCTACAGCTAAACTATCGCTGTGTGTGCTGTGCTTTTAGTGAAGTGTCGATGGCATAAGAATGACTTCCAATAACTGAATCGTGTGACTTTGTTTTGGACTGTATATGCACTTTTCATACTTTTAAACCCAGGATGTTTCTTAATTTCATCATTTATGAGCCAGTGACACTATCTGCTACGACTGTTAAGTGTTCTGAAACATACTGCAAAAAAAAGTGTCTTTTCATCAAATTTTTTTAAATTGAACATTAGACTAAATAGTGCACGTTTCTGCGACAGTACAACTACATGAATATTTAATGAGATAACTACTGAAGTGGTTTATGATTGGCTTTCTGTTTGTAAACAACTCGCTTCAACATTCAAGCAAGGCTTACTAATGCAATTGTGGTGAAGTGAGAGGTTGTTTCTAACAACAATAGATGATTTATAAATATTAATAAAGCTAAATAACAGACTGACCACATTTAGAATTGGTTTGCCCTTTTAGACATACATTTACATTGTTTAACTCATAAATGAATTACAATTGCAATGTAAAATTTAATTTAATCTAACATTAGTATCTGACCATATCACCTGCAGAAAATCCAATGATACTCGCTGTTTGTTTATCCGGTCACTTCAGTAATGTAGATTTATTGTTGTGCTGTGCGTTCTTTATAATGCCCTCTGTTCAGAAACACAAAAGAGAAAAAGCAGCTGATGTATCTGAACTTAACTTGTGTGAACACTACTGAAAGTAGAATAAAATTGCAATTATGTTCTAGAATTGATCATATGCTCCTATCTCAACAGGATCCTATGCACCATGATTGATCCGTTAGAAAATGGCCTGTTTGATATGCCAGATTATGAGCACATAGAAGATGAGAATTTCCCTCCTTTTCCTCCTCCGTCATCGCCTGGCCGGGGGAACCTTGAGGAGGATGCTTTTGGCAATGGAGAGGGTCTGTTTCTCATTTTTTTACCATTTTAAAATTAACATTTCAATGGGATTTTTTTCCCACTTGCTGCTTTGGTGATGTGAACTGGCCTGACTGGTTGGTTACTGACCCTTACACTGACTGCTCAGTCCAGCCAAACATAGTGCTCAAAGTTTGACGCATCTCCTACCACTCTTGTTTCATGAGATTATATATATATATATATATATATATATATATATTAGGGGTGTAACGATTCATCTACTACATCGATGTATCGATTTATTTTCCTACGATCTAACTACATCGATCTGTGCTCAGCAAGTTGGCCTTCCGGACGACATATATCGATCTAACATCGTTTTAAAAGGTAATCAATTGATTGTATCGATCATAGGAAATAACGCATTGGATTTAAGCACGTCAGACTTTAAATGGATGTTTTTTCTTAGCACTTTTAATGATAACGGCGTTAAACGTTACTCGATTCAGTCTGCCTATCTGTGACATCATCGCAACACACACACGCACCAGCAGCAGCGCTAAGAAAACAAAACAGCATTGCGGATGGCAGAGGAGAAGCCAACCAGCACGAAATGATCAAGCCACCAGGAGAAAGAGCTACCTGTACTTTCAACCCTGGCTAAATGTTACCTGTGCATTCCTGGGACCAGTGTGCCAGCAGAGCGAGTTTGTAGTACTGCTGGCGACATAGTGAACGTACAGAGAAGTGTTCTGCGGTCAGGTCATGTTGATACTTTTGAAAACATAATCTGTAGAGTCATTGAAGAGTGGTTGGTTACATTGTACATTTTGTTAAATATTGTTTGTTTATTAAACTGAGAGTAGTAGCAGGTTCAGCCAGTTTATTCAACCTGAAGAAATGTTGGTTGCACTTTATTTTTGATATTAATATTGTATTTGTATTATTTTAATGTTGAAAAACAACAGCAAAAGTAGCAGGTAAACCTACTATTAATTAAACCTGAAGAGAAGTTAGTTGCACTTTATTTTTGATATTAATATTGTAATATTTATGTTGGAAAACAAAAGCAGAAGTAGCAGGTTAACCTACTGTTGAAATGTTGGTTGCACTTACTGTGCTTTTATTGAAAATGTATTAAATATTGAAAATGAGAGCAGAAAAGGTTAACTTCCTGTTAATTCAACCTAAACTGTTGGTTGCACTTTATTCAAATAAAATTTGAATGCATTTGCCATTAATTGTTGTTTACTTGTTTGTTTATATCCATAATTAATTGATATACCGGATTCCCTTACAAGAAACAACAGGAATCTAGGAAACTTCACCTGCACTGACCAGTATCCAGATATTTATTTCAGTCACACAATTTTTGGCTAAAAAGTTACTGAATCGATTTCAAGTCACTGAATCGTTTCGGATCGTATCGTTCTAAATGAACCAAAATCGTCCTTGAATCGTATCGACAACCTCAAATCGTGATACGAATCGAATCGTTGTTAAAACGAATCGTTACACCCCTAATATATATATATATATATATATATATATATATATATATATATATATATATATATATATATATATATATAAAAATATATATATTTTTTAATCTGTTCTTTAACATGATCGAGGGAGGTTTATCCCAAAACAAGTGGTCAAATGACCTCGATCCCGACTGGTGGGTTATTACCGCTTGTGCTAGCTGCTCAGTCCAGCCAGTCGCTGATGGGCTATACAAGTTTAACACATTCCAGTTTAACACTTGCTGCAAGGAAAATTTAGTATAATATATATATATATATATATATATATATATATTAATAATATATCCCGGTCATTTGTCTGCATTAATTGGGATAAACTGGGGTGGCAGGTCAGCTGACCTGTCAGTGGTGGCTCCTGCAGGCCAGCTGAAGATTGAACCCCCACTCGACATTCATATTCTACGTAGTAAAAAGGTTTTGAGTTTAACCCATTTTGTTGTGCGTTCAGGTGAGGAGGAAGGAGAAGTGTCAAAACTTGCAGAAGTGCCAGTGGCAAAAAGACGAACAGTGAAGAGGCCACGGCCGAAACTGGATGCTAACAGGTAATGCACCGGATGGCAGTTAATTGGTAATTAATAATAATCATTTGTTTATTTTAGAGGACAGAGTATTTCTCCAGTTTTTACAGTTCTCCTCTTTCCCTCTCTTCTTACTTTTAGGTTGATTTCTGAAAAGGGTCTTCCAGCTCTGCGTACTTTATTTGACGATGTAAAGTTCAAAGGCAAAGGACATGAGGTAATGGCTAATCTTTCACTTCAATTTCAATTGTTTGTGGAATATTGAAATACTCCTGAATTCTTTGCTATATGACTACAGATGCTGTTGTTCTAGGAATGTTTTTGTGTTTATAAATGAATCGGAGTGATGTGTAAATACAGTTATCAATGCTCACCTTCATTCATTTCTGATTTAGGCAGAGAATCTGAAACACCTCATGCAGAAAATGGAGAACTGGGCCCATCGTCTATATCCTAAAATGCAGTTTGAAGAGTTTATTGATAAAGTAGAGAGCCTGGGAGGCAAAAAAGAAGTTCAGGTAAGACTTCTGGCTTTACTATGCAAATTAAAAGAAAATAATTTTATCTGGAGTATAAATTAAGATCATTTATATGGGATTTAATTTGTATTATCTGTGCTTTTTTCCCTTTTAAAAGTTGGCATTATGCCTTTATGACAGGACAGTAGAAGAAGTAACAGGAAGTGATAGGATTGGAGACAGGGGAGTGGAATTAAGGAAAGACCATGAGACTCAAACTTGGATGCCTGAAGCACTGTTGTGCAAATCTATGCAATTTTCTCTATGCACATATGCACTAAACAAATGTTGTTAGGCTGCTGAGATGCGTCTGTTGTATTTTGTTTTTCTCTGTTACACCATGACTGCCACATTTTCCATATTGAATGTGTGATTTAGCAATGGTTTATGGGAGTTACAAGCAATTTCTGTTCAGTTAGCGCAAGAACATCCTGTAGTGAACACCTCCTCAGACAATAATTAATCCAGGAAGAGTTGACCTCATTTAAAAACCATTTAATATATTATATTTTACATCCTTAATAGAAGTTGTCTGCATCCTTTGTTAATGCTGTACTTTGTTTCTACATTAGACATGTCTAAAACGAATTCGATTGGATATGCCAATAACGCATGAGGACTTCGTCGGTAATGTTACTTTTCAAATATTGTCTCTTTAAGCTACTATTGAAAAATTAGGTAAAACTGAAATTTTACTTACTTTCTACACTTATCCAGAGGATGCAGAGGTTCGAGTACCAGAAGAGTCCGATCCAGCTGGAGACGGAGGATTCCCTGAAGATCCGTTCATCCATTCTACTCCTGCTCCTGCCTCTCTCACTGAGGAACAGCAGCGGCGCATAGAGCTCAATAAACAGCTCGCTCTGGAGAGGAGACTTGCGAAGCAGAAACAGTTAGGTGTGTGGAGTCATTTTATGTGTGATGTCATTTTATATCATGACTTCGTCGTCATCATCATCATCATATAATAAAAGGGTGTTTGTGTTATGATCAGAATGCAAGTTCTCTCATTTGCCTCTAGTCCTAGGAAAAACCTGGGTCTACTGTTATTACATTTATATACATTTTTAAGATTCAGCTGCTTCAGTCTCATTTTTGTTTGCTTTTTTTTTGTTTGTTGACAATTTCTTTATCTTTTTTTCCCCAGAATCCTCCCAGAATTCCATCCAGGGAGATGCAGATGAACCATCCCCTAGTTCTTCAGGACAGTACCTCAGTCAAGAGAATCAGGACATTTTCAATCAGAGCATCTCAAACCAAACTCCACTCAAAGAAAAGCCAGCTGTACTTCCGAATTCCCCTTCAAATGATAATGAGTGTGCCAGTCCTGTTCCAAATGGCGTAGTTGATGACGATGATAGCAACTGAACCAATTCTCCATTTGTACAAATATAAATAAATTGAGGGTGTTTTGGGGAGTAGCGACTGAATCAGTCAAACTTTTTTATATTTTAACCGTATAAAATCTTTCCAGTCATTTGCCAAATATTTACTGCAGCTCATTGGCATGTTTTGTAATGCCAACCCAGGGATTGGTCACCTCTAATGGTTTTTCAGACATTCATTTAGTTCAGCTTGCATTTTGTTGTATTATCTTTTATCCTCTATGAGGATTTTGAAATATTTTGCTCTGATTCAAAACATTTTTCCATATTATTCTCTGGTTCAGATTCCTTTTTTGCAGATGATCTTAATTATCACCATTTCATGTAATAACGCAGGACTTTTTCAGTGTTTGTCAATTTTTTGCTTTACTTTCTGAATAAATATGTTGATGTAGCACACCCTTTATGATGTAATTAATGCAGTTCTATATTTTGAAGTGAGATTAAAGGCAGGAAAACACTACACAATGTTTAAAATCTAAACAGGTTTTAACACATCACTATATAAATTGTTAGAGAAAACGTGCATCATGCACTAAACAATTGAGTCACTCACTACCAGACTTTCAAGTTAAGAACACTGCAAACTCATTCAGAAATGTGCATCTTGTCAGCAGAGGCATTACAAATTAAAACAATAAGTTCGTAAAGTCTGTGAGGTCTGTCGACTGCCCAAAATCTGCAGACGGGCTCCAAATTTTCAATAACGTACTCAAAATCTGGGCAAAGTCATGCAGTGTATTCAAGCCGATACTGGAGGTAAGTGTCTAGCATTTTGATTATGTAGAATCAAAGGTCAAAATGAATACAGACCGTAAAACATTACTGATATCCAAAAATACATTTTATTTACAAAAATATATCAACTATTTTTACATAATCAAAATAGAAAGCATTAATGCAAACATCATGGAAGTCTATAAGCCTACCTAAAAAATATTGAAGGTTGTTTTAATTTGCCACAAACTAGTTTAGAGATGTGCCTAAAGGATTTCAGGCACAAAAAGCCCATGTAAATCGCATGCAATTTGTGATCTTATTATCCTAGATTATTTATTAATCATTGAGACATAATCTCCCATCAAATTGCTTCAGGAAGACAATGTTTCCATTATGAAATCAAGTATTGGACAATGCTAAGGAGCTAGGGTTCATAAGCATAACTCTTGTTTGTTAGTTCATATCTGGACACTTCAACAGAACTTCTTGACAGGCATAAATCTCGCAAATATTACAAAACCATCTGTGTAGAGTATTATGTCTATTGTAGTAATAGCAGTATAAAGCTAAGAGGATGCTGTACACGTCTGTTCCTCTGTATTTCTGATTTGGCATAAAGACAGATCCAGCAGGGCAAGTTCACTGATCTCCTGTAACAGGACATAGAGGTTTGGTGTTTTGCTCTGTCTGAACTTCCTCTCCTCCCTGCTCATTTTGGGCTTCCTCCCCTTCTCTTCCTCTGCCTGGAGCGAGGCCTCTTCTGCCCAGCGCACCACTTCTTGAACCAGCTCAGACCGACCACGGCCAGCTGGCTGGGACTCGGGTTGCACAGCGCAATGGGGCTTGTTCCTGATAAGCTGCAGACACAAGCTGTCGGCATGGCAACGAGACGGTTCTACGGAGATACGAACCTGTGGAGGGAGACAGACAAAGGAACAAGCACATATCTATGACAGTCCAGATAAAGGTACCACAAACAACGTGATTTTTTTGTTGTTGTTGTTTTCTGGGAATTTACTTACTGTAACATGGTTGAATAGGTAAAAGGTATGGGTTCCAGTGCTGGTGCAGGTGCTGATCCTGTCAGGATATCTCTGCAATATCCCAGCCTTCCATGCACATCTTCCATCTCCATCGACACTGACCACCTGACCCTCTCGATCCTTAAGGTACACAGCTCCCTTCAAACCATACCTGTGTAAATGCATGTGCAAATCAGTTTAAATTGTAATGTAGATGCATTTTCTGAATTAAACTAATTAAACTGAATTGAATTAAACAGGTTACACAAGTGTTACAGCAGCTTGACATGTCCAACATACTTTTAAGGGCTATTTTTGGTGTACACTACCATTCAAAAGTTTGCTGTCAGTATGATTTTTGAATACATTTATTCAGGACACATTAAATTGATCAAAAGTGACAGAACCAAACTTTGAATGTTAGTGTATAATTGGCTATTTTTTTGTTTAACTAAATATTCCATAAGCGGGTCATTACTGTGGTACGAAGGCAAGAAAACCATTCGCTCGGACAGCATAGATCACAGCATCAGCCACACAGCGCTCATCTGTGTTGGAGTCTTTATCTCTGAAGTAGAGGCACTGGAAGAGCTCCGTGGACTGCTTCTGTGCGTGCTGTGCGGCCTGTCACACAAACAGAGAGTTTGAGAAGTGTTGGGGTAATTTCCCAGAAAAGCATTACCATTTCACTGTTAAAATATTGACAAAAAAGCTAATGGCCCCACTTACTCTGTTTTTATTGTTGATTTGCTGAGCCAGCTCCTCGAGTTCTTTGTTATTGGCCAAAGTTTTGCTTAGTGATCCTTCCTTCTCCAGCTGAACGGCAGCCATGAGCAGCCGGTGAACTAATACATCAGCATAGCGTCTGATTGGAGAGGTAAAATGAGTGTATCGATCCAGTGCAAGACCTAAAAACAACATGAACAGCAAGACATGATTTATACCTACAAACCTTTAGTTCTAGCAAGTCTGTTGAGGTTTTAAAATCAAGGCACACATTTTATTCATACTATTTATACTATAAAAATAAAAGCAACTGTTAAAAATCTGTCATTTGTAATAATGAGACTTCAAATGGTCTGTAATAATGGGAGAATGAAAAGCATTTACCATAGTGATAGTACTGTTCCTCTGGACAGGCTCCAGTAGAGAAGTAAAGGGCATTAGACATCGCCTGTGTGGCCATCATTCTCAATAACCTATTTACCAGAGGGTCCTGAGGATCTGCAGCTCGCTCCAGAGAATCAGCCAGAGCCCTGTTTGACCTAGTTTTAAAAAAATGCAGACAGACATATGAATATTTACACGCATGTAAACAATCTATTTGTGACTGTATTGATTTAATTAGACTTATTTCTATTTTTATTTATATATACACACAAGTGCCAGTATAGACATCAATAATGTTACAAAAGTTTGCTGTTCTTTTGAAATTGCTATTCATTAAAGAATCCTGAAAAAAACGATCACACTTTCCACAAATATTTATCAGCACAACTGTTTTCAAATAATAAGAAATGTTCACTGAGTATATTAGAATCATTTCTAAAGGATCATGTGACACTGAAAACTGGAGTAATAAAATTACTGAAAATTCAGTTTTGCATCACAGGAATAAATTACATTTTAAAATATACTAGGAAACATGTATCTTAAATGGTAATAATATTTAACAATAATACTGTTTTACTGTATTTTTCCATCAAATTAATGTAGCATTTGTGAGCATAAGAAACTTTTTTCAAAAACATACAAAAAAATCATTAACTTTTCAAATGCTTTTTAAAAAATTTTTTTTTACCTTGTATCAATACTGAAGCCATGGGCCTTGGCACTGTCGATTAGCTGATTGAAGAACTCCTGTTTGGGTGGTGGGTGATGACGCAGAAGAGATTGATGTGGAAAGCTCTCCTGTATCTTGCGTGCCACCCAATGGTTGGCATAGATCATGCACTCTGCCACAGTCTCATGAACCTCCAGAGGCTGTTTGGGCACAAGGGCCGTAATGTTCTTTTCCTCATCCAGCTGAGCCCTAACCTCCACCCCCTCTAACTCCAGAGCACCACCCTTATCTCTCTGTGCCCGCAGGTGCCGAGCTACCCTCGTCAGAGTCTCCAGGGCCAGCAAGAGTTCAGTCAGTTTCTGGTCCCGCTGCGAACCCTTGAGCTGACCGAGCTCAGGCACCTCGACCTCCTCGCGATTCAGCAGGCTCTGGGCCAGCTCATAGTGAAGCTGATAGGAGGAGCGGATAAGAGTGCGACCGTACCAAACTGTACACATATCCAGAGTCTCAGCATCCAGCTCCCACAGCACACTCATGGCATATCTGGAACAAATTACAGAGCGATTCCTTGATATGAAAATCCACACAGATTCCAGTGGCATATTAGGGTCACTTTCAAAGTTTCATATAGCAGGGAAATGTTTGTGTTACTCACCGGTCTACTCCTCCAAGAAGGGAGCACAGGTCAGCACTCAACACTGCTGGCAGCATGTCATACCTCCGGTCAGCAAGGTAGTAAGTGGTTGCCCTGTGTTTAGAAAAGAGAGCTGCTTCAAATCTGGTGCGATGTTAAATCCGGGGACCTAAACCAAAAATCAACTTGCACTACTGTTCAAAAGTAAGTTTTTTTCCCCCAATGTTTTTGATAGGGTAGATTTAAAAAAAAAAATTGAAGTCTCATTGTGCTTTTCAAGGCTTCATTTATTTGATCAAAAATTGCAATTAAAAATCATTGCAATTTAAAATAGCTGTGTTCAGTGTATTTTAAAATGTAATTTAATCCTGTGATGTTAAAGCTGAATTTTCAGCATTACTCCAGTCTTCAGAGTTGCATGATTCTTCAGAAATCATTCTAATATGCTGATTTAGTGCTCAAGAAACTTCTTAGCTTAAACATTTCTTATTATGCTGCTTAATATGTTTTATGGACACCATGATAAATATTAAGGACTCTTTGATTCCAAAATGTATTTGCATTTTGCACTAACATAAAAAACTGTTTTACATTATTAATGTCTTTACAGTCACTTTTAAATCCCTGTCAGCTAATGCATTCCTGCTGAATATATTTTTTATTTCTTTGAAAAAAAAAATCATACTGACCACAAACTTATGGTAGTGTATACAACTTATTTAACTGTTGATTAGTTATCATATGCTATTTAAATATTTATAAACATTCACCAAGGACATTTGATAAACATATGAATCACCATTGTTCTTCATTAGTAAGTGTGACAAAAACATGACATTAAACATTTATATCAATGTGTAATAATAATAATAATAATTAATATTAATAATCAATAATATACTCTATTAATCTACCACTATATATTGAATAACTGGAAAATCTCCATACCTGGACCGTGCCTCTAGGTCTGTAAGAGAGCCCTCCCTGACAAAGTGAGTGACATCGGCAATGTGGACACCCAGCTCTAACCGTTTCCCCCCAGGCAAAGTCCGTACAGACAAGGTGTCATCCACGTCCTCACAGCCCTTAGGATCGATACTGAACACTAGATGTGTCTCCCTCAGGTCCCGACGAGAGGACACCTCACTGCTGTCCATCTGCCACGGGTTCTCCTCGGTGTTAACTGGCATCTCTCGCAACTGAAGAGACATTCAAAAACAAAGATTTTATCGCAATATACCATGTCCTTTTCTGTAAGGTCTAATAATGGGGATTTACTCTTTTAATAGGTCAAATGTCTATGACCTCACCTGTGCCTCTGAGAATGGTGGCACATGGATGCAGTTCTCCACCAGGATGGTCTGAATCTCAGTCTCCAGCTCACCTGCTTTCCCCAAAACCCTCACACAATGACCATTTGGGTAGACAGAAGTACTCTCCCACGAATCCAGGCGCACAATTACTCTTTGGTCCTACACAGAGAAGAATGGCAGATGAACAAGACTTATATTACCATTCAAAAGTTTGGGGTCGGTAAGATTTTCTCTAGTCTCTAATGCTCATCAAGGCTGCATTTAAATGATCAAAAATATACTAAAACAGTAATATTGTGAAATACTATTACAATTTAACATAACATTTTTATTTTATTTTAATATGTTTTAAAGCAAATTTATTCCTGTAATGTCAAAGCTGAATTTTCAGCATCATTACAGTCCTCAGGACCATAATCCTTCAGAAATCATACTGATTTGCTGTCCAAGATACATGTATTATTATAAATGTTGAAAACAGTTGTGCTGCTTAATATTTTTATGGAAACCATGATACATTTGTTCAGGATTCATTGATGAAAAAACAAGTTCAAAAGAACAGCATTTATATAGATTTTTTTTCCACTTTTTTATCAATTTAATCCTTGCTAAATAAAAGTATTAATTTAGTACTTCAGTCATTCATTTCTAATTTCAGTAGTGTACCAAGTCTACTAAAGGTTTGAGTGTTAACAAAGGGTGTCAACAATGATATAAACATTACATTACACTTGCTGCAACAAATCTAGACTAATCTAGCCTTTATTACTGCGCATACCATAATGCGCTTAAAATACAGATTTATATCTCCACCTGCAGTGCCTCAGCCTGCTGTGTACTGATACGGATTTTAGGTATGCGGTAGTCCCATGGAATGACCAGAATCTTCTGTGAATTTCGGCTCTGGGACTGCACCTCCTCGAGAGGAGGAAATGTCACAACGTAGTCTCTCCAGTTCCTCTGCAGAATACCCACCACCCTGCCTAAAGAAACGAGAGAGTTACAGGAAGAGTTCACCCAAAAATGAAATTTATCCCATGATTTACTCACCCTCAAGCCATTCTAGGTGTATCTGACTTTCTTCTTTCAGACAAACACAATCAGAGTTATATTAAAGGGGTGATGAACTGAGAAATCAACTTGAGCTTTTGATATATAAAAGGTCATGGTAATATTAGAATATCCTGTAAGTTTCAGAGCTGAACTTCCTTGTTAGTCAAAGAAAAGCTTTTATTGACACCAGGCCCAGAAAACGAGAGCTCTTACGTAATAGGACCTAGACGCCGCCTCTACAGATAAATATGCTTCTGTAGCCCCGCCCACCGACTCATGAGCTAAGGATTGCGCTACCAAGCAATAAACATGGCGTTGCAGTCCCTGCATAAGCTTCCTTCTGAACACACACTTATGTGAGTAGGCTAAAACATGTTTTTTTTATGTGTTAGTTTTGCATAACATTACAGATCGTTTGAAATCTATTGATTACATACACTCACCTAAAGGATTATTAGGAACACCATACTAATACTGTGTTTGACCCCCTTTCGCCTTCAGAACTGCCTTAATTCTATGTGGCATTGATTCAACAAGGTGCTGAAAGCATTCTTTAGAAATGTTGGCCCATATTGATAGGACAGCATCTTGCAGTTAATGGAGATTTGTGGGATGCACATCCAGGGCACGAAGCTCCCGTTCCACCACATCCCAAAGATGCTCTATTGGGTTGAGATCTGGTGACTGTGGGGGCCATTTTAGTACAGTGAACTCATTGTCATGTTCAAGAAACCAATTTGAAATGATTCAAGCTTTGTGACATGGTGCATTATCCTGCTGGAAGTAGCCATCAGAGGATGGGTACATGGTGGTCATAAAGGGATGGACATGGTCAGAAACAATGCTCAGGTAGGCTGTGGCATTTAAACGATGCCCACTTGGCACTAAGGGGCCTAAAGTGTGCCAAGAAAACATCCCCCACACCATTACACCACCACCACCAGCCTGCACAGTGGTAACAAGGCATGATGGATCCATGTTCTCATTCTGTTTATGCCAAATTCTGACTCTATCATCTGAATGTCTCAACAGAAATCGAGTCTCATCAGACCAGGCAAAATTTTTCCAGTCTTCAACTGTCCAATTTTGGTGAGCTCGTGCAAATTGTAGCCTCTTTTTCCTATTTGTAGTGGAGATGAGTGGTACCCGGTGGGGTCTTCTGCTGTTGTAGCCCATCCGCCTCAAGGTTGTGCGTGTTGTGGCTTCACAAATGCTTTGCTGCATACCTCGGTTGTAACGAGTGGTTATTTCAGTCAAAGTTGCTCTTCTATCAGCTTGAATCAGTCGGCCCATTCTCCTCTGACCTCTAGCATCAACAAGGCATTTTCGCCCACAGGACTGCTGCATACTGGATGTTTTTCCCTTTTCACACCATTCTTTGTAAACCCTAGAAATGGTTGTGCGTGAAAATCCTAGTCACTGAGCAGATTGTGAAATACTCAGACCGGCCCGTCTGGCACCAACAACCATGCCACGCTCAAAATTGCTTAAATCACCTTTCTTTCCCATTCTGACATTCAGTTTGGAGTTCAGGAGATTGTCTTGACCAGGACCACACCCCTAAATGCATTGAAGCAACTGCCATGTGATTGGTTGATTAGATAATTGCATTAATGAGAAATTGAACAGGTGTTCCTAATAATCCTTTAGGTGAGTGTACCTTAGCACGCTGTCACAGGGTGGAGAAGGTGTTATATGTTCACTCGTGATCGGACTCGTAACGTTATGGGCCAGGCGCGAGTGTGTGTGTCTCCGCGTCCATGCGAGTGCGTGTCCGTGCGATGTGAGTGAGCGAGCATGAGTGAGTGAGTGAGTGTATGCGTGTCCGCACGAGTGTGTGTGTGAGTGAGTGTGTGTGTGTGTGTGTGTGTGATTTAATCATTGTGTTTGTTTGATATTTTGCGAGTCCTCTGAGCATTTCCCCAGACTATATCCATATGGACTGACGTAGCTGAAGCTCATTAAATATGCAAATCTTATCCAATCCTAGCCGTGGGCGTTTACTTCCAAGTCTTCAGTGCCATCAAATCCGAGTGTTTTTCAGAGAGCCTCAAAACCAAGGCAGAAAATAGACTATTACTAATTCATTATGATGTTTTTGAATGTAAAAACCACACAAACGTCATAAGTTGACCTCAGACAACAGTATACAAAATTTTAAAAAGCCAGTTCATGACACATGACATATCCTGATGCTTCCAATCTTTATAATGGGAGTGAATGGGGCCCACGAGTTTGAAGCTCAAAAAAAGTGCATCCATCCATCCATCATAAACATACTCCACACGGTTCTTGGGGGTTAATAAAGGCCTTCTGAAGTGAAGCAATGTGTTTTTGTAAAAAAAATATCCATATTTAAATCTTTATAACCCAAAATAACCATCTTCGTCGACTTGCACTAAAAGAGTAACCTGTGACCCGATGCATTGACGAAGCACAGAGTGAAACACTGGTCACGAAATAAAAATCTAAAACGAGAATTTTTAAAGACAAATGTCGTAGGATTTCGATATAAAAGAAGCCCAACCCTTTTGTTTGAAACCATTGTTTGGCATCAAAGCTTATGCTACTCCTACATCCTACGTCATACATCGTGTCAGAGGTTACTCTTTTGGCGCAAGTCGACTGCACATTGTGTGCCGGAAGCTAGTTTTTTAAGCTAGAAAGATTTAAATATGGATATTTTTCATCAAAAAAAGCATTGCTTCTTTAAAAGCATTGGCCTTTAATAACCATGTGGAGTACTTTTAGAATGGATGAATGAGCTTTTAAGACCTTCAAAATCTCATTTACCATTCACTACCATTATAAAGCTTGGAAGAGCCATTTTGTAATATAACTCTGATTGTATTCGTCTGAAAGAAGAAAGTCATATACACCTAGGATGTCTTGAGGGTGAGTAAATTATATCTCTTTAAAAACAGACAACTTATACAGCTATCAAGCTGCAGTGTCCAAAAACCTACTGAAACGTTCTCATTTGAACAAGACATTTTCTTCAATAAAATTGTCACTCAAACACATACCAGAATTTGTGAAAAATGCTAAATAAAAGCATTTTCAATATTGGTTTAAGATTTTTCAATCCAATTTCAAATGCATGTCCATTTATATGTCTGCTGGTTGGTCAATCATCACGTTCTGCTCAGAATGTTCTAGACCAGTTGTAATAGCCATAATTATTGTTACCTGTGGGCAAGGGCTGACTCTGTGTGTCTTCCTGTGCCCGCTCCTCCCCCTGACCTTCTGTTAGTGCTATAGTCCTGCCCTTCCACTCATTACGGGGCAACAGCTCTATGACAACCACATCTCCATGCACCGCCCGGTTACGATGCTTCGCTCCACTGATCAGCACATCACTGTTTAGCTCTAAAAACACAAGATCACACAGGCAGGGTCATAGGTAAAATAAAACCATCAAAATCAATAAGTGTCAGTAATCAGGAAAAAAATTGAACGACTGATTAAAGTATGTTGTTATATACCTGTATTTTTGCTGGCTGAACCCTCATAACGGACAAAGGCTTCATGTTGTGCTCGGTGTTTGTTCACACTGAGCATGCCCTTAAAGGGGAGAGAGTGGGTTGGAATGTAGCCACCAAAAAAAGAGATCTGAAAAACAGGAGTATTTCTGAGAGGCACTTACCTGGATGTACCTTCCAGATTTTATACCAGCCTCCAGCACCTCCACAGGCAGGTGTTCAGCATACACCTTCTCTGCTCCTTCACTCTCTCGCTCTTGAAGAGTCTGAGCAATGGAGTTGTACAGATCGTGGGCGGCCTGCACATCCGGCCAGAAACTTAACAGGTACTCCTACAGTAGAGTTCACTGGTGTTACTAATGGACAAGTGTGTTGGTCTCATTTATTGCACTTTAAAAAACATTTGGATTATTTTGTGAAATGCAGAAGAGTCTAAACCCAGCTCTTTTTCATTTTTGACAAATTAAACATAAGTAATGGGATATGTATGATAAGCCAGTCATTATCACAAAATAAACCCTGCCAGTTTGATCATGTATCCTAAATAAATAAATGGACAAATAAAATTTGAATGTGAAAAAAAGAGTCTTCAGAGTCATATGATAACTGAGAAACTAGCACAACTATTTAGGTAATTGGTTTCCTGGCTGGAACAAAAGTTATACAATTTAGTGGTCATTAAATATATCTGACTCCAGAAAGATACTGACAATCCAACTCTACAGATTTGACAGGAAATAAATGAGTGAACATACCCGAGTTGAGATGACATACACTCCACGGTTTAAGGCACTATACTCTTTAATAACGTCACTATCTTCTGTAATCATGACCACTGGCCAGAGTCCAGCCAGATGATTATAGTACCAAACTGCTGCATCATAAACTTTTCTGGAAGAATCAACATGATTTTCAGATAAAAATTACTTTCCCATGAGTGATCAAATATTTTTAGGAAATATGCATTTCTAGTCTTTCCTCAAATCCTCAAAAAAAAGGTGTCTCATGGAAGTAGCTTCACTTCTCAATAAGGTTTCATATAAAAATAGCACTGCATGCTTCTAGTGTTTATTGAAAATAAAAGTAAATAACACTTTAGAGGTTGACACAACTTAATACTCTATTTCTCCATACTATACATAGCGTAATACTGGATAGTCAGAACTCACCTCGTATTCCATTTGTCCTGAGACTCGCCCTTGTCTCTGGGGCAATAGGAATATTGCTGAAACTCATTGGCAAATAGCACGCAATCATGGCGAGGGTCCTTCAGTAAAGCACGCAGTCTGTTATAGTGCCTGTACAAGATAAAACAAAAATGCATCTATAAAAGCAAACTTTAAAACTATCCCCTTCTCGTTTTTTCCTGAAGGAATTTTCATTTTAATTCACACACAACACTAAGAGTGAGTGCTTAAAAATGGACAATGTGTGACAGTAAAATAAAGTATAACTGATGTCAAAAATAATATTTGAGAGGTTGACCTGCGTCCACGAGTGTGCTGGTAGGCTGTCTGGGTCAAAACGATCCCCTGGAGCTCCCTTAACTCCAGTATCTCCAGAAAATCCCGAACAACTCCCACATCCGGAACCACATAATGGGTCACATCTTCAGACAGCACCTTCCCAACTGTTGGGAGCACAAATGGTCGACATTATATTGTAAACCATTATTATCTTATCTAAATTGTAAACACAATATGAAAATTCATCACACATGGAAGAAATGAACTACAGAACAAAAATATTTATCACCAAAACATCAGATAGTAAATCACTGATCATTATTAGTGTGGTAGGGTGCAGTGTAGAAAGGCTGCAACTTGAAAATGTACGTTTGCTCAATTACTAAACAATGTACATTAAGTTCGTCCTAAACTAGTATGGAATGGCAAAATCATTCCAGGGGGAGTGAAGTAACACATTTAGTCACCAGTAATGGGAATTATTATAATAAGTAAGATGTTATGGATAAGTTAACATTTCATAAAGCTGTAGTTCTGTGTTGTAGGTAAAATACCACGTATTTTAAGATTGCCTCTTGTTAGCAAGCTCTGCTGGTATAATGATGCGCTCACTATAAAAAAAAAAAATAAACTACACATTTTTATGTCGTTTTTGATGTTTGGCTGTCTCATGCTCCTCTTCTCACCGTTGTGACAGTTTGCTTGACAGAAGGAGCTCCCACACGGCACCTGCTCCCTCACATAATGCTCCCGAACCACACGGACCTTTCTACCCTTTGAGCTGTTCAAATGTAAAACCTTTTCGGTTTTAAACATGACCGGATCATTCATAATAAACTACAGTTTGATGTAGTAATCAAAACATCAGACAAGATTCTCTCACTCTCTGGTTTTCATGACGGGTCACAGTCACAACTAACTTGTTCATGTGCATACCGCCACCTCTGGACCGGGGTGTGCAGCAACTTCTTCTTCTTCTATTTTTTTAATTGGCGATAACAATTAAGGTGCATATTCGCCACCTGCTGTACTGGAGTGTGGGCCAGAGATTTGTATTTTCTTGATAAATAAATAAAATAAATGAATAAATTAATCTAACTCTTATTTCTACACTCTAAAAAAAAGAGGTTCTATATGGCACCAAAAATGGTTCTTCGTCGTAATCATAGAGGAACCACTTTTGGTGCTATATAGCACCATATCTTAACATGTTATGTATATGGTAGCGGTGCTATATAGCACCTTAGTTAGCGGTGCTATATAGCACCTTAGTCAAAGAACCGGTGAAGAACCGGTGAAGAACCGCTGAAGAACCACTGAAGCACCAAAATTGGTGCTATATAGCACTAAAAAAGGTTCCCCTATGATTACGAGCCAAGAACCATTTTTGGTGCCATATAGAACCTTTTTTTTTTTTTTTATAGAGTGTATATGATTTAGTCTGTACAGAGTTTCATATATTTAATAAACAATATCAGATCTGTTACGAGATGATAAAGACTGCAAAGAAACCAAAGCTGATCAAATCTGAGCATATTACTGCCATTTTAAGCTTATTGTGTTCTAGCCATTGTAAGGCCTTTAAAATAGCTTACAGCTCAGATGTAAATACTGTTAAATGGTCAGGTGTTCTTTCCCTAATATTTATCTTCAAATCTGGAATAACAAATGCAAAGCCAGTATTTCCACTCTTAGGTTCCTTTGACCCATCAGTAGATATCACAATAAAAGACTTATGCATTGTTCTCAATCTTTCATCTGCCCAATTTCTTTCCCTTTAGTCTCTTTATTTCATTTTGTATATGCAAATCAAAAATCAGTGGGGGAAACATCCATTGGATAAGAAACTGGACTATACCTTTTCTCTTGCAATTCCATTTTTCTTTTGCCATATTATTTGATGACCAAACAAAACATTCTCCCTTTGCTTTCATACTTTCCCAACATCTTTTACAGTAGGGTGTTTTTCTTCATTGTGTTCCTTTAAATGTGCCCAATAATTCATCATCAGCTGCTTATATCTTAAATTCAGAGGTATTTTACCCATCTCCATTTGAATCTCACAAGCTAGAGAGGACTTTATAGTCCCACAGCAAATTTTCAGAGCTTGATTTTTATTACTTCCACTTAAGCCGTTTCTGCAGCTGATACACTACACTTCCATATGACTGGTTTTAAAGCAACATTTTGGTGTGCAACTTCAGGGCTTCATGTACTTTAAGGAAAAAACAAAAAAAATAAATTAAGGAGAGCCTTACTACATTGCCACATTTTCTCATCCGTCCCCAAAATCCCCTTCAAACTCCATTCTTATTCCAAATCATCTTATCTTGCAAGATACTCCTTTCTGAATTATATTTTTACACCTCATTACACATTTCATTCAATAAATAATCTCTTATTGTTTCAGTTTGATTCAAGCTATAAGAGCTGCAACAGATTCAGAACAGATCATTATTCTTTGAGGTCTCAACGCTTCTACCCATTGCGGCCCTAAAATTATGGCTACAACTTCAGCTGTAAATACGAATCATTTATCATTAATTCTTTTGCATATGGATACATCAAACTCTGGTACGCTCCAACCCCAATACATTATAATTTCTTGAATCTTTAGAACCAACAGGATCCCAATTCTTCTTTGCTGTTTACCAAGATGCGTGGAAGACTGGAAGGCGCGTAGGCCTATACACACAAAAGAAAAAGGTTCTATATGGCACCAAAATGGTTCTTGGCTCGTAATCATAGGGGAACCTTTTTTAGTGCTATATAGCACCAATTTTGGTGCTTCAGTGGTTCTTCACAGGTTCTTCAGAGGTTCTTCACCGGTTCTTTGACTAAGGTGCTATATAGCACCGCTAACTAAGGTGCTATATAGCACCGCTACCATATACATAACATGTTAAGATATGGTGCTATATAACACCAAAAGTGGTTCCTCTATGATTACGACGAAGAACCATTTTTGGTGCCATATAGAACCTTTTTTTTTTAGAGTGTACAATAATCAGTGATGGAGACACATTTTTTTTAATCATTTTTTTATTATTTACAATGATCTGAGAACCTACTGTCATGTTAATTCTCTATTTAGTTTTTAACATTTAAGTTTTTGTCAATTAAAAAAGTCTTCAAATATTATAGGCTATTAGACCTGTGTCCGAAAATTCTTCCCCCAGTTCACTCACATAATCTTAATCTTATAAAACATAGTGTGCATAGAGAAGTTGTGTCATAATGCTGGTCATTTCACACCATCTTGCATACAGCAACATTCAGAAATGAAGTTTGGTTTTCACATGATACAATAATTATTTGTAAACAATCTCGTTGACTTTAAGAAAGAACAATTAGAAAGAAGCAGACATACAAATTCAACAAAACTGCCCAGTATAGAAATATGTGTCAGATTTCGCTTCCTTCAGAACCTTCAGAGTCTAAAACATCCAAACAAAGTACACTATACTTAAAATAACATTAACATTTTGGATTGTTTAGTTATGTAAAATTGCCTTGAGATTGATTTGGCAAATGACAATCATTTTTTCTTAATTACATCCTTTTGCCTTCACATGGTTGCAACATTAAATAAAGTCTTTGGCACCACAGATTTGTTCTCATTGTGACCGTCCCTGTGGAAAGTTGGTCATCTGGATGTTGTCTCCTTGTAGTCCTGGATTATAGTAACCAAATCCATCAAACTTCAGGTCTAGTGGCTCACTGTTATCCAGTCGGAGAACTTTGAAGGAATGACACAAAACAATTGAAATAAGGATCATGGTGGGAGACGATTCTGTACCCTCACAGGTATTCAAGTGGATCTTGGTTCAAAGTGATGCAAATACTGACAGAAGAGTTTTATATTACCTGGATCAGGTGATGTCTCTTCCACCAGTTTTCTGTGTGAAAAGTCTCTTCTGTTCCTTTGATTCAGGATGATAAATGCTGCCAAGGCAATGATCCCCACTACGATCCCAACAGCTAGGACGATAGTCCATGCCTGCCCCTTCTTGCTTTCAGTAGCATCTGTAACATCTGAGGATAAACCTGTAAAGACATATTTCATGTTTATTGTAACAAAGACACTAACTTCTTTATCCAAAGATGCCCTCAATAAAATAAATTCTTGACCAAATTAGAGAACAGGGTTAAAACAGCAGAATATCCTGCTACCCAATAATCTCATGTTGTTCAGAAATGTAAAAAAAAAAAGAAAATTTTAGAGTGGTATTTTGTGGTTGCCTATAATATGGAGTTCCTTGTTTAAAACATGTACATGGAATCAGACCAACATCAACAGAGGGGATAAAACTGGTAAAATTGTGCTTTTTAAAACCTTTTTTTTCTGCTTTTTATTAATATACTTCAACAATCTAAATCAAATCTAAATATTTATAATAATTCTCGATATGTAAATATAACCTCTGTTCTTTTAAGTTTAGGATGCCGTCTGGGCACAAATTGGTCAGTTACATGAAGAGATAATGGGATTTGTTCTCCAGCAATGTCAGGTGTTCTGTGTAACATTGGTCTACACCTGACCTCGAAAGGAGCCCCTCCCAATATCTGTGGGGTGAACACCACTCTTATTGTGAGGGAAGGTGAGGTGTCAGTAACTAGACACTCTGGCCCAGAGCAGAGGACAAACAAAGCCGAAACCCAATCCAACACAGAGGAACAGCAGCAAATATGGCTTTTATGACTGAATTGAGAAGCTGACAATAAAGGTCAGCTTGAGGGGGATGAAATAAAAAGACTTTGCTCTTTGTGAACTACAGAAACGGAGAGAGAGAAATAATGCTTATAAAAGGTCAAAACACTATCAGTGTCCCAGATTTGAAGTGTGCTTTGTATTTCCAGTTCAGCTAAAATATTTTTGTCTATCATTTTGCCATAATACTAAATATATAAATGTATAAATGTAGTAAAATATTATTAGAATTTAAAATATGTGTTCTCTATTTGAATATATTTTCAAATGCAATTTATGATGCAAAGCTGAATTTTCAGCAGTCACATTAGCTACTCCAGTCTTCAGTGTCACATGATCCTTCAGAAATCATTCTAATATGCTGATTTGGCACAAGAAACATTTCTTATTATCAGTGTTGAAAACAGTTGTGCTGCTTAATATATATTTGTGGATACCGTGATACTTTTTTTTTTTTTTTTTCAGGATTATACATTTTTTATAACATTTCTAAAAATGTAACATTGTAACTCATCAATTAGATTTTTCTGACCCCAAACTTTTAAACTGTAGAGTAATTATGAATATCTCATGACAAAACTCTTCAGCCGTCAAATGAAGTTTGCTCTTTGGTATAAACACTCTGATTATTAATGCTTGATTAATGATGATTTGTTTCTAACCTCTTTCAGAATTATCTTTGGAGTCAAAAGTTCCGGTCAGGTTTGCTTCTGTGACCTCACTGTCTGGGACAGCTGTTGTGATGTCCTCAGGGATGGCAGGTGGAATCACTAGTGTTGTTGTTCTGTTTAATGGTGGTTCAGTTGGACTCACTGTAGTTTTGTACTGGACGCTCTCATCTGTTGTTGTGTTGGCTGGACTCTTAGTAGTGCTGTTGGTGGATACATCGTCTGAGGGCAAATATCCAGAACCTGTTTCGTCAAGGCTGCTCTCTGTTGTAGTAGTCTCGGGGTTTGGACTGGTATATGTGTCATTAAGAGCAGTTTGATTTGTGTGCTCCGGCTCTGGTGTGGAGGTATTTATGGCTGTCTCCTCTATCTGTGTTTCATTGGATTCTGCTGAAGTAAATGAGAACTCAGAACTGTCAGGTTTTGTGGAATTCTCCTGCTGTTCGTCTCCTTCAATAAAAGTAAATGAGCCAGATGGTAGTCCTTCTTCTGGTTCGGCTTGTATATTCTCCATGTTTTCTCCTATTGTAACTGGTGGTTTCTCACTAGATAACAGTGTTTCGTTGTTGTTCATTGCCTCATTATCTCTTTTCCAGTCATCAGGTATCTGGGTGGACACCTGGGTGAACGTCTGAAGTATCAAGACGAGAGTAAGTGTGATGCCCAGTGGCAGTTTCATGTTGGGTTCTTCAACCTGCCAAAACAAGACATGTTACTTGTGTGTAGAGTGAATGTGCATATCACAGAAAACACTTTGGTCTCACTTAGGCTAAACTTTCAAGACCAACAAACAAAAAAGGGCAAAACGATTCCATTATTTTAAATGAGACAAAAGTTATATTACATATACATCGTTGCTATAAATGCTGGCATCAATCAAAAGGTGAATTCTCACAATATTAATCAAATCAACAACAAAAGAATCAAATCCTAAGATGTCTCCCCTCTACAAAATGAAAGTGTTCTTCACTCTTTATTTCCCAGAAACCTCTGTTTAGCAGCCCTTTGTTCCACTCCCATGAGTCCTTTTCAATGAAGTGTATCTAAGCCCTCTTGATGCAAGTGTAATGCACACCATTCAACCTTGTCACTGCATTGTAATAACAGGAGGTGAGCACACAATATTCTGTATTCTCTGTATGGTATAGAAATTACACACCCAAACTATATTTAGATATACATTTTGAGGGAAATTATAGCAAAACAAAAAAGACAGTTGTGACTCTCACACAAATACTTAGATAAATACTAAAATAATGATGAGATATAGAAGTGGCATTTAATGTTAATATCAGTAAGTGATATCTATAATTTATTTTATTGTGTTGTTGAACAGACACACCCACAATTAACATGTAACTAACTGAGTAACTATTTCCATCACGTCATGACTTCATAGCTATTCCTGTTTGGCCAGTTTATCTGCTATTATTTATGTAACAACAAAACTACACGATCCTAACAATAATTTTGCAGAAATGAAATGGAAAGAGTATTTGAGGTTCACATTAGTGACCTTTTTGTGAGTATTTAGTACATAGAACATTGAATCTGCCATGTCTGATCCAGATGCTGATTGCTAGTGGCATAATTTGTTTTCCTATTTACAAATATTATACATTTATTGTAACAATTATTTTATTACATTATTAATTATTTATAATATTTCTTTCTACTTCATTTTATGGGCAATGTATGAAGAATTCTATATTATTCAATAGTTAATATTATATTTTATGTTTGCTCGGCATATGAAGTCAATATGAACATTTGTCAATTTTGTCCCAAAACATTATAATAATAATAATAAAGTGCATGTCCATTCAATTAGAAATGTAAAATAACACAATTTTGGACAGTTCTCTTTCTCTCCCTAAATCACCCTGGAGGAAAATATTTGAGTAATAATCTTAGAATGTGCCAAAACCGGTTAACTATGCTGAGTATGTGGCATCTCTTATGTTTTGAAGTTCAATACAGGACTAAAGAATAGTCAATAACGCAATGTACTGAGAAGAAATGTGTTAGGCAAATGTGTTAATCTATAATATAATATATATTCCAAAGGTTTGTTTAAGGAATACATTTTTGGTTCAATCATTATTAGATAGAAGTTCATCAACGTATTCTGAAAAACTCATACTAATATGTCTAATTTTACAACTTTTCAGGTCTTAAACCGGTATGTGGCACCATCAGTCAAAACATCCCATTGGTAATTTATTATTAGTTATTTAATCCTAAGTGATTTCCTTTGATGGATCAGAATTTCAATAGCCTTCATAGCACTGACATCTAATACCCATTCTCCATTTTACACCAAACTCGGCCAAAAAAGCAGTACAACATTCCTCAATAGCCTTCTTTGTATTTAAAATGAAAACTGTGTGCCTACCTGTGCTGTCTGCTGGGCTCGGGTGAGGTGTTCGAGATTGAAATAGAATCGTTTGAGAGTTCAGAGACTGTGCATCCAGAGACAAGTGGCAAGGGGAGGGATCTGTCTCGCTTGTGGCTATCAGGAAACTGGACTTTCCTGAATTTGCACCTGTAAACCACACCTCTGCATCAAACTTCCTGGACGTAAGCAAACAAATATAGCATTTATGTGCGTCATCTGTAACAAGGACTTAATCTGAACGTCATTCTCCAGTCATACGTCAGTTATGCACACCTCATCACTGTACACAGGTTTATCCTGGGGGTGGATTTTGAAGACTTTGAGCAAATTCCCCGGAGGGAGCAGCACCTGACACGCTGGCTGGGCCTCTGAGCATTCCTCCCATGCCCTGTGTCCATGGCAACACATAGGTTGCTGAGATCTGCTTTCATCCACCCCATGTCTTTACAACATTAATCACGACAAAAGACACATGCTATTTTTACATGACTGATGACGTTGTGAATCATAAGGGTGTCTTTTGTGGTAGTGGGGTCAATATTTGCATTTTTACATTGTCAAACTGATGGTGAAACTTTTAGGCATGTCTTTATGATGGATAGTCGGTATGTTTCCAGTTCTTAATCATAGGCCTGAATTTAGAGTATCTGTAAACAACCTGTGAAATATCATGAAAGTGAACAACCTGACCAGATGATTTGTACTTCATTTTGCAGAGGGTGTATTATAACTTATATCTTCTTTCTGACCTGAAGGGAGCAATTACACGATTGTCCTTACTTTAATGTGGTCATTCCACTTGCTACGTATTTTAGTAAGATACTGCTACAATTATCAGGCCAGCAAAATGACAGACAACTTTACTTTAATAAAGCATATTAAAAGTCCCCACCCCAGATGGTCTTTCTTTAATCTCTTATATTCTTTATATTCTTTATTCTATTGCAACATACTCAGTCGCAATAATACTGACCCGCTGAACAGATGGAATCAGTAATATTTTGCATAATATATGTTATTATTTATTAATGTATGCGTTTTTAAAAAAATTTTTTAGTTCAAATGAAAAGAAAAAAAGTATAAAGAAAATGTATTGAGAAAATTGTTATTGAAAATTACAAATATTTCTAGCGAATAGTGCAGAGTGGGAGGAAACACCAAAGGCAGCTTTGATAAGAACCAATAGCAAAATTAGTTTTATAAAGTATATATTTTATATGAATGTCCATCCATCCATCCATCTTCTTCCGCTTATCCGGGGCCGGGTCGCGGGGGCAGCAGTCTAAGCAGAGATGCCCAGACTTCCCTCTCCCTAGACACTTCTTCCAGCTCTTCCGGGGGGACACCGAGGCGTTCCAAGGCCAGCCGGGAGACATAGTCCCTCCAGCGTGTCCTTGGTCTTCCCCGGGGCCTCCTCCCGGTTGGACATGCCCGAAACACCTTCCCGGGAAGGCGTTCAGGAGGCATCCGGAACAGATGCCCGAGCCACCTCAGCTGTCCCCTCTCGATGTGGAGGAGCAGCGGCTCTACTCCGAGTTCCTCGCGAGTGACTGAGCTTCTCACCCTATCTCTAAGGGAGCGCCCAGCCACCCTGCGGAGAAAGCTCATTTCGGCCGCCTGTATCCGGGATCTTGTCCTTTCGGTCATGACCCAAAGCTCATGACCATAGGTGAGAGTAGGAACGTAGATTGACCGGTAAATCGAGAGCTTCGCCTTACGGCTTAGCTCTTTCTTCACCACGACAGACCGGTACATCGACCGCATTACTGCAGAAGCTGCACCGATCCGTCTGTCAATCTCCCGTTCCATCCTCCCCTCACTCGTGAACAAGACCCCTAGATACTTGAACTCCTCCACTTGGGGCAGGAACTCTCCACCAACCTGAAGTGGGCAAGCCACCCTTTTCCGACTGAGGACCATGGCCTCGGATTTGGAGGTGCTGATCCCCATCCCAGCCGCTTCACACCCGGCTGCAAACCGTCCCAGTGCATGCTGAAGGTCCTGGTTAGAAGGGGCCAACACGACAACGCCATCCGCGAAGAGCAGAGACGAAACCGTGTGGTCCCCGAACCTGACACCCTCCGGCCCTTGGCTGCGCCTAGAAATTCTGTCCATAAAAATTATGAACAGAACTGGCGACAAAGGGCAACCCTGCCGGAGTCCAACATGCACTGGGAACAAGTCTGACTTACTGCCAGCAATGCGGACCAAACTCCTGCTTCGGTCATACAGGGACCGGACAGCCCTCAGCAAAGGACCCCGGACCCCATATTCCCCCAGCACCCTCCACAGGACGCCGCGAGGGACACAGTCGAATGCCTTCTCCAAATCCACAAAACAAATGTGGACTGGTTGGGCAAACTCCCATGAACCCTCCAGCACCCTGTAGAGGGTATAGAGCTGGTCCAGTGTTCCACGACCAGGACGAAAACCACACTGTTCCTCCTGAATCCGAGGTTCCACTATCGGCCGAATTCTCCTCTCCAGTACCCTGGCATAGACTTTCCCGGGGAGGCTGAGAAGTGTGATCCCCCTATAGTTGGAACACACCCTCCGGTCCCCCTTTTTAAAAAGAGGAACCACCACCCCGGTCTGCCATCCCAGAGGCACTGTCCCCGACCGCCACGCGATGCTGCAGAGGCGTGTCAGCCAAGACAGCCCCACAACATCCAGAGACTTGAGGTACTCAGGGCGGATCTCATCCACCCCCGGTGCCTTGCCACCGAGGAGTTTCTTGACCACCTCGGTGACTTCAGCTTGGGTGATGGATGAGTCCTCCTCTGAGCCCCCAGCCTCTGCTTCCTCAATGGAAGACGTGGCGGCGGGATTGAGGAGATCCTCGAAGTATTCCTTCCACCGTCCGACAACATCCCCAGTTGAGGTCAACAGCTGCCCATCGCCACTGTAAACAGCGTTGGTAGGGCACTGCTTCCCCCTTCACCGAACTCCTCCCAGGCCCGAGTTTTTGCCTCCACAACCACCCGGGCTGCAGTCCGTTTAGCCTGCCGGTACCTGTCAGCTGCCTCAGGAGCCCCACAAGCCAGCCAGGCCCGATAGGACTCCTTCTTCAGCTTGACGGCATCCCTTACTTCCGGTGTCCACCACCGGGTTCGGGGATTGCCGCCTCGACAGGCACCGGAGACCTTGCGTCCACAGCTCCGAGCAGCCGCTTTGACAATGGAGGTGGAGAACATGGTCCACTCGGACTCAATATCTCCAGCCTCCCTCGGGATCCGGTCGAAGCTCTGCCGGAGGCAGGAGTTGAAGATCTCTCTGACAGGAGATTCGGCCAAACGTTCCCAGCAGACCCTCACAGTACGTTTGGGTCTACCGAGTCTATCCAGCTTCCTCCCCCGCCATCGGATCCAACTCACCACCAGGTGGTGATCAGTTGACAGCTCCGCCCCTCTCTTCACCCGAGTGTCCAAGACATACGGCCGCAGGTCAGATGAAACGACCACGAAGTCAATCATTGACCTACGACCTAGGGTGTCCTGGTGCCATGTGCACTGATGGACACCCTTATGCTTGAACATGGTGTTCGTTATGGACAAACTGTAACTAGCACAGAAGTCCAATAACTGAACACCACTCGGGTTCAGATCAGGGGGGCCGTTCCTCCCAATCACGCCCCTCCAGGTTTCACTGTCATTGCCCACGTGGGCGTTGAAGTCCCCCAGTAGAACGACGGAGTCCCCAGTCGGAGCACTCTCCAGCACCCCTCCCAGGGACACCAAGAAGGTCGGGTACTCTGCACTGCTGTTTGGCCCATAGGCACACACAACAGTGAGAGACCTATCCCCGAGCCGAAGCCGCAGGGAAACGACCCTCTCGTTCACCGGGGTAAACCCCAACACATGGCGGCAGAGCTGGGGAGCTATAAGCAAACCCACACCAGCCCGCCGCCTCTCACCATGGGCAACTCCAGAGTGGTGAAGAGTCCATCCCCTCTCGAGAAGTGTGGTTCCAGAGCCCAAGCCGTGCGTGGAGGTGATTCCGACTATCTCTAGTCGGAACCTCTCAACCTCACGCACAAGCTCAGGCTCTTTCCCCGCCAGCGAGGTGACATTCCATGTCCCAAGAGCTAGTTTCCGTGTCCAGGGATCGGGTCGTCTAGGCCCCCGCCTTCGACTGCCGCCCGATTCGCTTTGCACCGGCCCCTTACGGTCCCTCCCGTGAGTGGTGGGCCCACGGGAAGGTGTCCCCACGTCGCTCCTTTGGGCTGAGCCCGGCCGGACCCCGTGGGGAAAGGCCCGGCCACCAGGCGCTCGCATACGAGCCCCAACCCCAGGCCTGGCTCCAGGGTGGGGCCCCGGCTGCGCCATACCGGGCGACGTCACGGTCCTCCTTTTTCTTGGCATCATAAGGGTTTTTGAACTGCTCTTAGTCTGACCCGTCACCTAGGACCTGTTTGCCTTGGGAGACCCTACCAGGGGCATATAGCCCCGGACAACGTAGCTCCTAGGGTCGTTCGGGTACTCAAACCCCTCCACCACGTTAAGGTGGCAGTTCATGGAGGAGATTTATATGAATGTATGTATAAGAAAAAAATCAAATATCACTGTGCATGTATTTATTTATTAAAGACAACACACCAATGATGTTACATACATGTGCCACTTGCTGGCCCTGGATTGATTAAATGTTAAAAAGATCCTGTACACTAAGCTAAAGGATAACATTGTAACACCATAAATAATTCCTATTACTTTTACCTCAAGGCTTGTTGTTTTTTAAATTTATGCAACCAAAAAAAACCCCTGTCTACTTTAGGGGAGCTTACTTAGTGCATTTCTGTGGTGTATGTTTCACTGGATTTAAGATTTTCTATGCCTATAATAAAATACAATGCACATAAAAGTTAAAGGAACACGCTAACTTTTAGGCACTTTAGCTTATTCACCGTATCCCCCAGAGTTAGATAAGTCCAGACATACCATTCTCATCTCCTTGCGTGCCATAACTCTGTCTGATGCACCCACCACTAGCCTAGCTTAGCACAAAGACTGGAGGTAAATGGCTCCAGCTAGCCTCAACAAGTGACAAAATAACGCCAACATTTTCCTATTTACATGTTGTGATGTGTATAGTTACATCATGTACTAAGACCGACGGAAAATGAAAAGTTGTGATTTTCTAGACCGATACGGCTAGGAACTATACTTTCATTCCTGCGTAATAATCAAGGAACTTTGCTGCCGTAGGCTACCATGGTTGCAGCGTATGGAGTGAATTTTGTGCCATAATTAAACAAACAAATCCAGCATTTTGCAAACAAACCTGATCTACTTTGCAAAGGAAAACTCGACTCTCAAGTAAACAGAAAGCGATGTGCAAATACAAAGGTCAGTTTGAGCGAAAACGCAGAGGAGTAACAAATATATGTAGGCTTATTGTGTTTTGCAAATAATAAATGAGTGAGTGTACATCATATTTCACAAATAAATACAAACCATCCTACAAATTGCATATAACCTTTGAATAAATATTAAATCTAGTCAATACAAATGCATTCCTGTCTGTTACGATCTCTCAGCTTAATTTTCTCACAAATGCAGTTGAGCAACTTGGGCCAATTTACACTATAATCCGAGAAACCCTGAAACACATTTTCAGCTGACGAAAATGAGTTGGTGAACAGGTGAGTTTCTGTCTTACTGTATCTATTATTAATCTTTTCGAGATTTTCACTATGCCAACCCTATTTCAATATAAAAAAAAAATCACCATCATTTAAATATATTATTGTGACCGACCAGTGCATTAAAATGCATCCATCCATCCTCCATACCATTTATCCACTGTAGTGTAACAGGGTATAAAAAATAATTTACTTTTATGTAATTTGTACATATGATGATAACAATTTTGTAGCGTGTATCGTGTAAGGGTGTATCGTGTCACAATATATTGCAATACAAAAATGCAACAATATGTATTGTGGATTAAAGTTTAGACAGATTTAGTTTTGAAAGAGATATTTGAATGTCACATCAAATATGGTAAAATCCATTTTTTAATTAAATATTTTTAATAAATATATTTTAAGCAGAGTAGGCTATATATTATAAGCAGAATGAAGAATATTTATTTTCTGCTGTCACCATTTCCCTGTGCATGGGGGATAGGACCAGCCTATTTTCACCTCTGATGCAATATCAAATTTAGCACTTTAACTGTGTTAAAAGTGTTAAAAGTAATAATTAAAAACTATAGCCTACCATTTGAACTATTTTGGATTTGTTCAAAGTAATGTGGGTGTACTGTATTGCAAGATCAGCATTGTGTAACTCAGTTGTGAGATGAGTGAATTTTTACATGCCTGAAATCTGCTGTATTGGAAAAGGAAGTTGCTCAACTGCATTTTTGAGAAAATCTGCCCGAACTGCATTTGTGAGAAAATTAAGCTGAGAGATTGTAATAGACAGGTATTTGTATTGACTACATTTAATATTAGTTTAAAGGTTACATGCAATTTGTAGGATGGTTTGTATTTATTTGTGAAATATGATGTAATGTCATGTCATGACTGCTATGTTGCTCGGAACTGCACCAAGAATTTCACCTGCTGTTGCACTTGTGCATATAGCTGTGTGACAATAAAGTGATTTGATTTGATTTGATTTGAACTTACGCTCACTCATTTATAATTTGCAAAACACAATACATATATTTTTTACTCCTCTGCGTTTTCGCTCAAACTGACCTTTGTATTTGTACATCGCTTTCTGTTTGTTTGCGAGTTGAGTTTTCCTTTGCAAAGCAGATTGTGTTTTTTGTGCAAAATGCTGGATTTGTTTGTTTAATTATTGATATATAATATATAGTTTATAAATATAGTTTAATTATTAATTATAATGATATTACACAGCGCCTGAAAATAGTCCCCAGCACTGTGCAAGCAGGTTGACATTGGTTATGTTGACGGAATTTAGCCTATTTTCAGGCATTGCGATTATTACGCAGGAATGAGAGTATAGTTCCTAGCCATATCGGTCTAGAAAATCGCAACTTTTCATTTTCTGTCTTTATACACGATGTAACACATCATCACAACATGTAAATAGGAAAATGTTGGCGTTATTTTGTCACTTATTGAGCAGTAGGCTAGCTGGAGCCATTTACCTCCAGTCTTTGTGTGCTAGGCTAGCGATGGGTGCATCAGTTATGGCACGCAAGGAGATGAGAATGGTATGTTTGGACTTATCTAACTCTGAGGGATACGGTGAATAAGCTAAAGTGCCTTAAAGTCAGCGTGTTCCTTTAAACTGTGAATCTTCAAGTAGCCTATCTATTTTTAAATATTTCTATAAATTCTGCTATATGTTTACATATAATAAACCAACGTTCCCATGCACATGTATTATTAGTACTGATATTAGATTGTTATTAGTGTGTTTATAGGTTAATATTAGCCTATCATCAGTTATGTGTGGATCTGTATGCAGATATCAAATCAACGCTGTGTTAATGGACAGTGTGAATGATATGAATTATAAACTAAAAAATATTTCCTACGTTCTCTCCAACATTGCAATTCATCGTCCCGTGGGACCAGTGTTCAAACTGAATATAACTGATAGTGTTCATTATAGTTCCTAGCCATATCATACAGCATGATATGTATGATATGACATGATATGATATCATACAGCCATATCATTATAGTTCCTAGCCATATCATACAGCATCTATTGCACTTTGGATTTCATTTGTGAACATATTGTATACTGTACATTGTATATTATTACTATAGCTTAATGTATACTGTTATTGTTTAATGTATGTTTAGTGTATATTGTTTAAAGTATATGTATATTGTAAGTATGTGTATATTGTTTAAAGCTGTGAGAACTACACTCACATTGTGTAAATTATTTATTGTTTATTGTAGAGTATACTGTGCTGTGAGTAATTGTGTGCGCATCAGATGTGTAATCTGTTGTTGCTTAAATGTTGTACATGTCATGTCATGACTGCTATGTTTGCTCGGACTGTACCTAAGAATTTCACCTACTGTTGCACTTGTGCATATGTAGAGTGACAATAAAAAATAAAGTGAGTGAGTGATTATGACGCTCTGTGTGTACATGTCTTGCGGTCAGCTGCCGCATGATGGCGACAGAGATTCAGAATGAAGCGACAGAGACGGTGGACAAACAATAGTCTTGAAACTTTCAGCTTTTATTATGGAATCATCTCTTTCTTCATGTTTGTAGTGAATAAGAGTGTACTGGAGTAGTGCTGGGCGGTAATATTCTGGTGGTGCCTTTATATAGGTACTTTTATGGATTACATGATTAGGCCTACATGTCATTCTCACAATGGCAGTAAATTATTCAGAATTCATTTATCCCTTCTATACTTCTTTTTCATTTTTTACATTTTACTTTTTTTTTTAAAAAAGCCTACTTTTTAAAAAAGTATACATTCAGAAGGTCTTCCAGGTTTGTGCAATTGCACACATTTGAGACATTTGAGAAGTGTTTGCTCAACATTGCATATCATCTACTGAGGAACATTATTTGAATGATCACTCAGTGAGTCATTTAACAATTTATTACTGTCTTTGGAAGGCTTGTCATTTCATATCTACATGCAATGCAGGGATTCCCTAACTTTATTGTCAGCTGAACCTCTTTGATATAATGTATTTACTTGACGTTCCCTCTGAGATTTTAAGTTAATAAGTCAATAATAATAACATTAAATAATAGAATTAAGCCACTGCTCTGATGTCGTTAATGGTCAAATAAAATGTTGTTGTTTTTTTTTATCTTTTTTAAGTGTTTTATTTTGATTATTTTTATTTTTAAATTATTTTAATTTCTCTTTTTTTTGTGATTTAATTACTTAATAGTTTTTCATTAAACTATCAAACCCCTGCAGTTCCATCCTGAACAACAGTATGGAAAACCGTGATGTGATGTAATATAATATAATATTTAATGCATGTTGTTGATAACAAAGAATGGAATATATTTCCTTTCTCTTTATATTTTTATATCAATATGTTACATGATTATCCTTCAAATCAATGTGATAGACGAGTTAGGTCAAAAGTAATCTAAAATATAATAATCTCATAATCCGGGATGTCAGAAATTCTTCAACAAAGATTGCAATGCCAATTAAGTCATGAACCCAAACAACCAGATATGAAACATTACAAACTATATTTCAATAAAAATAAAAATAATAATAATAATAATTATATGGTCACACTTTTGATTAGGGTCAAATTCTCACTATTAACTAAGACTTTGCCTCAATAAACTCCTAATTATATCAATAGTTAGTAAGGTATGGGTGGGATTAAGGGATGTAGAATATGGTCATGCAGAAAATGGCATTAATATGTGCTTTATCAGTTATAATAAACAGCCAATTGGCTAGTAATATGCATGCTAATAAGCAACTCGGGCTAGTTAATATAGTGAGATTTGTACCCTAAACTAAAGTGTTACCAAAAGTACATTAAAATATATTTAATAAAATATTTAATAAAAATACAGTCAAATGTGAGAAAATGAATGGGTGTTATATATATATATAACACCCATTATACAGTGAGGAAAATAAGTATTTGAACACCCTGCTATTTTGCAAGTTCTCCCACTTAGAAATCATGGAGGGGTCTGAAATTGTCATCGTAGGTGCATGTCCACTGTGAGAGACATAATCTAAAAAGAAAAATCCAGAAATCACAATGTATGATTTTTTAACTATTTATTTGTATGATACAGCTGCAAATAAGTATTTGAACACCTGAGAAATCAATGTTAATATTTGGTACAGTAGCCTTTGTTTGCAATTACAGAGGTCAAACGTTTCCTGTAGTTTTTCAGCAGGTTTGCACACACTGCAGGAGGGATTTTGGCCCACTCCTCCACACAGATCTTCTCTAGATCAGTCAGGTTTCTGGCCTGTCGTTGCGAAACACGGAGTTTGAGCTCCCTCCAAAGATTCTCTATTGGGTTTAGGTCTGGAGACTGGCTAGGCCACGCCAGAACCTTGATATGCTTCTTACAGAGCCACTCCTTGGTTATCCTGGCTGTGATCTTCGGGTCATTGTCATGTTGGAAGACCCAGCCTCGACCCATCTTCAATGCTCTAACTGAGGGAAGGAGGTTGTTCCCCAAAATCGCGCAATACATGGCCCCGGTCATCCTCTCCTTAATACAGTGCAGTCGCCCTGTCCCATGTGCAGAAAAACACCCCCAAAGCATGATGCTACCACCCCCATGCTTCACAGTAGGGATGGTGTTCTTGGGATGGTACTCATCATTCTTCTTCCTCCAAACACGTTTAGTGGAATTATGACCAAAAAGTTATATTTTGGTCTCATCTGACCACATGACTTTCTCCCATGACTCCTCTGGATCATCCAAATGGTCATTGGCAAACTTAAGACGAGCCTTGACATGTGCTGGTTTAAGCAGGGGAACCTTCCGTGCCATGCATGATTTCAAACCATGATGTCTTAGTGTATTACCAACAGTAACCTTGGAAACGGTGGTCCCAGCTCTTTTCAGGTCATTGACCAGCTCCTCCCATGTAGTTCTGGGCTGATTTCTCACCTTTCTTAGGATCATTGAGACCCCACATGGTGAGATCTTGCATGGAGCCCCAGTCCGAGGGAGATTGACAGTCATGTTTAGCTTCTTCCATTTTCTAATGTTTGCTCCAACAGTGGACCTTTTTTCACCAAGCTGCTTGGCAATTTCCCCGGAGCCCTTTCCAGCCTTGTGGAGGTGTACAATTTTGTCTCTAGTGTCTTTGGACAGCTCTTTGGTCTTGGCCATGTTAGTAGTTGGATTCTTACTGATTGTATGGGGTGGACAGGTGTCTTTATGCAGCTAACGACCTCAAACAGGTGCATCTAATTTAGGATAATAAATGGAGTGGAGGTGGACATTTTAAAGGCAGACTAACAGGTCTTTGAGGGTCAGAGTTCTAGCTGATAGACAGGTGTTCAAATACTTATTTGCAGCTGTATCATACAAATAAATAGTTAAAAAATCATATATTGTGATTTCTGGATTTTTTTTTTTTTTTAGATTATGTCTCTCACAGTGGACATGCACCTACGATGACAATTTCAGACCCCTCCATGATTTCCAAGTGGGAGAACTTGCAAAATAGCAGGGTGTTCAAATACTTATTTCCTCATTGTTGTGCTTCTATTGCAGATTTTCTCCCAAAGTCAGTTCAGAAAAAAACAGCTGATTTTATCCAAGCATGCTTATAGGACATTGTATAAAAGGCAAATTCGTTTATTCAATTATATCAAATGCAAAGATACCCAACAAAAACAAAATCTGCCCTAGCAATCTCTATATACAATGATTAATGAGAAAATGGTTTACCGTCCTACCCATTAAATCAAAATTGACAACTCAAATTTGTTATGGTATTTTGCAAAATCCTACCCAGCACAGAGAAACATAAAAGGTATCACATGACTTTTAAGGCCCATTTACACCTAGACTACATTCACAATTGGGCGATACCAGTGTGATATTACCAACAGGCCAATGTAACTTAAACTGTTCTAAACTGGCTTGATCATCTAAGCTGGTTTAAACTTGTTTCCTAGCCTGGCTAAGATGGCCCCTTAGTCTGACCTGCTGAAAAGAGACCAAAACCCTTATAAAATCAGCCAACCAACCAATCAACACATCAGCATGAGCAGGCAGAGAGACCAGCTAAAACCGCCAAACCAGTTTAGGCTATCTTAAGATAAATATAAAAATAATTATATATATATATATATATATATATATATATATATATATATATATATATATATATATATATATATATATATATATATATATATATATATATATATATATATATATATATATATATATATATATATATATATATATAAGATAAATAATTCAAATAATCTTTCCCACATTAAAATGAGCATTAGTAACTATCCATTTAAACAAAATAAAAAATAAATCAGTGGAAATAATCTTTCTATGTTTCTGAATTATTACACTCTTGTCTTGATGTATTCTAAAAAATAAAAAAAATCCAGTTATTATATTACACATGATCATCACACAATTAGAAACATGATTAAAGTTATTAATACACTGTTACGGGTAATAATCATGACAAAAGAAGAAACCATGGCAGCTGTTTTCAATTGGAAACTTTCTTTTAGAGGGAGTAACCAACATCACATTTACTTTATTTGCTTTCTTGACCCTTTAAATGAGGCAACTTCTGTCCAAGCCTTTTCAATTTAATGATTATTACCCGCCTTTGGAAAATGTTGTTTGCAGAAGGTTCCTATTCAAATGAATAAAATGAAATTGAGCCATATACTGTCCCTAGAGAACAAAAGCCTGATGCCCACAGGTCAGACTAGTAAACTACGGGGGCTTCACATCATAAAGCTGCAGCACGCTATTTGTCTAGCTTTGACTTCACAGAAAACACTGTATTTATGGACAATAAGAATTACAGAATTAAACAAAAAATAATAAATTAATTATTGCCATGATAGCATGGTCAAATGCTTATTCACCGAAACTTTTAGACCAGCGAAAGAGTGGAAGTTTTGTTTTTTACAGTTTATTTGGGGCCTCCTGCAATTTAAGACCTCATGGGGGAGCAGTGAACTGTATTTGACTGGAGGAACCTGATAGATGGTGAGGTAACAGACTTATGCATTGACAGTGTCAAATGTGAATGATTACAATACATGAAATATGATTAGCAGCTGGACACGGAGAAAGCATGAACATCATGTCTTTGAGTGATGTTTGATTATACTGGGAGAAGCAAGCCAAACAACCTTGATCACAACAAAGCCAGAAAATTCCCTTAAGGTTTTTAATGGTGTACCAGACGTTTTACTCAAACATTTGAAGCCAGAAGAAGATGTTTTAAATAAGACTTTTAGATAAAGCAATATTTCTTGAGCATTGGTAAAATGTTTTGTTCTATTAGTATTTTCTGAGTTGACTAGCCTCTGGGATACCAAACCAAACAGTCTCATTAATTTGAGCTTTCTTTTTTTGTGACACTGTCTTGGATTCAGACCGTGAAGGGAATGTTTAATGTTACAGTCAGAATGTTTGGAGCAGTGTTATTACTATAGCCTACTTTTATTTTTAATTTTTCAGTTTTCATTTGATTTTTAGTTTAAGTTTCCGTAATATTGTGCTTTTAAAAATTGTATTACTTATTTATATATTTCATTCTGTTAACCTTTAATGTAAGTTATTTCAGTTTTAGTACTTTAGCTTTTAGTTGCAATGTAAAGGAATATTCCATTTTTATTTTCATTTAATATTAGCCTACAGTATATGCTATTTAAATGAATGAAAACAATGTTTAATAGTTTTAGTTTTAGTAACACTAGTTTGGAGGGGGCGAGTGGATTGAAGGATTAGTACATCCAAAAATTATTTACTCACTTTCTTTTGTGACCCTCATCCCAACCTTTTTTCTTCTATGCAACACAAGAAGATAGCCTATACATTTTAACACGAATATGTTAATTCCATATAATGAAAGCAGATGTGCACCAACACTCATTAAAAACAAAACAAAAAACATGACAAATGCTGGAGATGGTGGTCCAGTGGGTTAAACCATGGAACTAATACGCAGAAGGTTGCTGGTTCGATCCCAGCGGTCACCACCAGTGTGTCCCTGAGCAAGGCACTTTACTCCATGTTGCTTCAGGAGGATTGTCCCTGTTATAAGGGCACTGTAAGTCGCTTTGGATAAAAGCGCCTGCCAAATGCATAAATATAAATATGACAAATACAATCAAATAAAAATGAGGTAATTATTCCCTGAAAATCCATGTAACAGCCATGGTCACCAATCACGTGCATGTTTGATATTTCAAACAACAGCATAATTACAACGGTGATGTTGCTTATACAACAGTTCAATAACAAGATGGTGATATTGAATAACTTACATTTTAGACACAATGTTGCTAGTTATTATGTCTGTTTTTGCACCGACAATGAAAGCAGTTATAGACAATGCCGCGTCTTCGAGCAACACACAACCAGTGTTTCCTTCCAAATGAATTAGCATATTTTGAACAAACCAGTTCAGTGAATGATTCAATGATTTACTCATATCACCGTTGTTGAATGAATCGGTTTAGCGAATGATTCTCTCATGGCATAATGTGGCGTAAAGGTGATGATACACTGGGCAACTTTTTGAGCAATGTTGCCATCAACGGGCAACCAGATGAGACTCAAGGACTGATCTAAAGTATCCAGATAGAAATTTGCTGTCCATTCTCAATGGGAAATTGCCTGAGCAACTAAAAGCAACCGGCGATTTGATTTCACTCTGCAGCTCAGGTTGGAAACCTGTAAATCTTTCTATCCTGCTTCCGTTAAAAATCTACGGGGACCAATCACAAATCGGCTTATCCACAAAAACTATTGGCGGGTTTAAAGGTCCCGTTCTTCGTGATCCCATTGTTCAAACTTTAGTTAGTGTGTAATGTTGCTGTTAGAGCATAAATAATACCTGTAAAATTATAAAGCTCAAAGTTCAATGCCAAGCGAGATATTTTATTTAACAGAAGTTCCCTTTCAAAGCCTACAGCGAACGGCTGGCTTGGACTACATCCTGGTACTTCCTTCATAAATGACGTCGATAGAACAGTAGAACAGACTAACCTCCGCCCACAAGACTACGCAAAAAAAGGGGGTGTGGTCTTGTTGCTGTCCCACGTGGAGAAGAGGACGTGTCGCGTGGAGAAAAGGAAGTGTTGCGTTTGACTGTGTTTGTCGCCATGTCGTCGAGACGCTGTTATTTTCATCCCGGAGTCAAATCACCTTTGTTTGGCTTTCCCAGGGACGCTGTAGAGATCATTAAGCGCATATATCACCCGTTAAGAGGCGTGACCTTTCCACGTGCGCTAAGCTGCTGTCGAATCACAACACAGGACCGTGCTACGTTCGCTAAGCTGCTGTCGAATCACAACACGGGAACCGCTGGCACAATCAGAACTCGTTACGTATTTCTGAAGGAGGGACTTCATAGAATAAAGGAACTCATCAGCCGTTTTCAGGACAGTGAAAACAGCGGTACACAGATAAGTAAATTGTGTTAAAAATACAGTTTTTTTTTTACACGCGAAACATGAACACATGTTATATTGCACACTGTAAACACAATCAAAGCTTCAAAAAGACACGAAGAACGGGACCTTTAACACGATGGCGATGGAGAAGCGACGGATTGTTGATCTGATTGGTTGAAGGACTATCCAATTGTGTACAGAGTTATTTGAACTATGCCCGTTGATCACGCCTCTTGTGCAGTAGAAATTACAGACCAGACTAATGTTGAGTCCTAAAAGATTGAGCTTGGTCTGGTGATAGCCAGACAACCGAGCAACATCACTCTGCAACATTGCCTGGAAACATTGCTTTTTGAAAGACGTTATATAAGGGTGAGTAAATGTCAGATTTTTTTTCTTTCTTTAATATATAAATTACTGTTACATCTGGAATGTCTTAGGAAGTTTTGGTAATATAACATTAAAATAAATGTCTGTGGGTATCAAAATGCAGGTGTGGCTGTGAAAGAGGTGGATATGGACGGTTTATTTTTCCAAGTTCACAGTAATCTACCAAGTAAAAAGGGTGAGAACTCAATATACAATCAACAAAGAAGAACAAGAAAACGACAAGACAAGTAGGGAAGGCTAGAGCTCGAAAGGTGTCAAACAAAACAAATAAATACCACAAAAACACCTCTAACTGAGCAAACTAAACTGACTAACAAAAGAAAATGTAAAAATGCCCTAACTAAGCTACTACTATCCAAACAACAAAACATACAGAGGGTGGCAGTCACACATAAACTAATGTCTAATAGAACATTCCTACGTGGTAAACAATGTAGGCTATGCCAAATACTTGCATACTTGTCTTGTAATAACCTGCTCACTCCTTCCCAGCCTTACACATAATATACAATGTGATGAGACTAGCAGTGAGAGACAGAACAAATGCAAGTTGGGTGACCTTTACACTTTACATACACCAAATGATGTTTTATAAACAAAGTTCGGGAGGAGCACGTTCAGATAATTGACACAGGTGGAGAGCAATCAGCTAATCATCAATAAGAGGTATATATACACGCAGCAGTCTTGCCTCTGTTCATTGACAGTTTTCCAGCAACCCTCCACCACCCCTTTTTCACCACTTTTATTCATCAACCACTTACATACACGGGGGTAGCCTACTTTGGGTTCGGGCCATATTCCGAGCTCGAAGCCCTCCCCCCGGACAGCACGCCAAATACGCATTTAAATTACTCTCCATAAATTATATGTAAGTGTGAACTCGTGAATTGAACATAGAACATTCGGGTAGTACACACACATACAGTAAAACTCTAGTGACAGACAGCAGTAAACCCAAGAGCACAAACTTAGACCACACTTATAACTTATAACACGGCGTGTATGAGCGATAAAAAAAACAGAAAACAGAAAACAGAAAAACTAGAGCTAAAAACTCTCAACATGGGCGTAAAACAGGTTGGAGCGTGCAAGCTGATTGGCAGCATGGACCGGGACGTCACCTTCCATAATAAAGAGTGACAGGCTGTCTCTTCCAATGGGAGCTGTAACACAAAAACAGACTACACACACACACACACACACACACACACACACACACACACACACACACACACACATTTTATTAGTGAATGTAACGATTACCAAACAATGAGCACATTCACAAAATGAAAAATAATTGTAATTCTCCATCTAGGATATTACGTGAACCTATGTTTTAAACAGTATGTGTGAATTCATGCACTACAATACATGGAGATATTATAAGCTACAAAAAGGCTAAAATATTTGTAGGGTTGAGACGTTTTTCAAAAACCTCAGTTTAACCTGCAAACTGTGCAAAGTCTCAAAGGGACTAAAATACATTTTCTGTTGCCCAACATATGATTAAACAGATGTACAATGATATATAAAGGTATGTTACAGCTGGAATCTTCTTGGCCAACCATAAGAACCCAAACTCAATGACCACAAACTTCCTTTTCTTCTCCCCTCTCTCTCCTACAGGTTTTTTTCTCCCCACTTTTTTCAACCTTTTCAGCAGCTGCTTTTCCATTTATCACACTATTACATAAACCCTGGAAAAATGTGGGAGTGGAGCTTAACTTCCCAGTCAAAGATCATCTTAGATACAGAATTATAATGATTAATATACAGTATCTGGTTCAGACACTATGCATTTTGTGAATCAAAGAACATCACAGATGTTTAGAAATCAGATGATTTCTTCTAATATTAATGCTTGTGCATTTGGGCTGGCTAGTAAACTTAAGGCTCTTTTTACAGTTATATTGAATAGATAAAGCACTGAACTACATAACATAACCACCATACAAACAATTCAACAAAAACCTTTGATTTACAGTTCTGGCATCGCTATTAATCTTAGATATGGTGAACACATGGAGGTGGTTTCAAAACAGTCTTTGCTAGAACAAAACAAATTGTGCAAACCCAGGGCATCTGTGTGTGACTCAGAATAAGATCAGGGCTTAGAGCTACTCTTTTCCTGCTGACAATGAGAACCGTTCACCTCCTGGGCACATGTGACTGCAGGCCACCACAGGGAAAGACAACAAGAACAGAAATGGACGAAGAGAGAGAATCCAGACCTAAAATGCTTCCAGATTTGGAGGAAAGACAGAGAGAGATAATAAGAGAGAGACTTTCCTCAGACATGAGCTCAGCATCCTGCTTCACTGATGTTTCACTGCTGATTGATGCCCTGAGGAGGCCAGAAAGTGGCCCGTTGAAGACTTGGAAAAAGAAAACTTGGAGAACCGCTGCAGCTTAGATGTAGGGAATGTGAGATAAAACATTCCTTTGTGAATTTTTTTTCTTTTTCGTTTGACTGGCAATCTAACCCTTTATCCATAAAAACACATCTAAAAAAAATCTAGGTCACTTGGACACAGTTTTTGTTTTCAGCTGGATTCTATCAATTACAGAATCCACACAGAATCACACACACAAATAATTACACAAACTAAACAGTGCACATGAAACCTGATATTACACTAATCTGTCAATTATTTAAAATGATGGATTATTTAAATTGTTTAAAATGATGGTGATATAGCATAATGCTCACAAACACACAGATATGTGAGCATGAAAAGATACATCTGGAGAATTTAAATACTGTATTTGTAATATTTATAACAATACATATTCTAATATTTTAATAATATTTATACTGTCTATGCTAAAATAATGCAGATTTTGTAATTCACAATGGGTTTTTTTATCATGGGAAAATGTTTATATTTTCCATCTTTATTTCTTTCAGCCCTTCATCCATCATTCTGTCTCAATGTCCTGAATCACATACTTTTAGCGCAGAATGTATATGATGACAAATGTCATTAGTATGATTCTACATGAGTACTACTGATTTTCCTCCACTATATACAGATTCATATTTTGAACTTATATATTATCTGTACAGATCTGTCGGCACTTTTGCACTGTTTGAACAAATGGTTTGGAAGCGCAAAAAAAAAAAAGTTGGCTTTTGTAGCAATGCACTGACAAAAACACTTACTCTGCTCCAACAATCCTACAAAGTATAAAATAGTGAATTCTGATCCCTGAGAGAATTGTATTTTTTAGTTGATGGCAATAGGCACAAGACTCACAGCCATCTGTTGTAAGTGTTTCTGTTGCACTTTAATCACTGTTCATAGCCTACTAAATATTTCTGTAAAGTATGTTATTGACCAGAGTCCAAAAGTTGTGAATTTTTTCATTATTATTTTTTTTACATATTCAATGTAATTCATTATAAATGTACTAGCAGTGTCATTTTTTATAATATGCCAGCATGTGCAAAGCACCATGAAGTGTTTTTGTTTTATTTTTGAATACAGTGGCAAAAACACAGGGCTAAAATTGAAATGAAAACAAACTCAATGTCAGCTGTTTTTTATTAAATGTGACAGATATTTTTAAAAGCCCAGAATGACCTTGGCACTTTCCCTCTCATTCCTTTTGGGAGGAATGTGGAGTTTAATTAGAAAGAACTTTCAGCACTATCATCCACAGCACAGATCTGTCTATCTATCTTCTTTTTCTCAGTCTTATAAAAATAAATACAAAATTCTGCAACAATCTCACATTGACATCTCAAACTGTTAATTCCACTAGACACTAGGCCTAATTTCCCCTAAGAACTTAGTCAACTAGCCCTAGTCTAACATTGTGTAAACATTTGCCTTTTTTCATCTGCTTTGCTGGGAATATGGCTATTTTCTGTCACAGTGTGGTAGGACATGGTGTGGCGTGATTTGCCTGACTCTTGCAGTGTCTTGGGCACAATGAGGGCATTTATAGACCTCAGACGTAGTGAGACATAACTGCTTCTGCGGCAACGTTCCTGGCAGATGCACGGAGGTTTAACACTACCGCAGCTATTCCTGTTGAGCACGCTCCAACCATTACTGCACCAGAGAAAGCCCAGTGTAGGTCCACTGTCGGCCTAGCGTGGGTCTCTTCCAACTGCTTCAGTGCTCCCAACACTTACTGCATATGGAAAGCATGCGTGATCCTCCTCCCTGCATTGAATTAGGACCTAGATGCTCTAAACATTTCCACTGTTTGAATATTTCACACACCTTAGGAGTGTGTTGCTGCCACACTTGGTTATAATGAAAATTGAAGTGTGTATGTGTTCTCTGACTCTCTTCTAGCCTTTATCCTGCCTTATGCTGTTTTTTAACAGGTGTTGGAAAGACCAAAGGCTCTGTGTGTCCATGCCAGTTAAAACTGATTGTCATTATTTCATAACTGCCTCTTTAAACACTTTGTAATGCTGACATCACTGTTCTGGTTGGCAGGAGATCACTGACTGGATCCAGAGTGAATCGAAACTTATAACCCTCTTAAAAGTGTGATATATTAAGTGGCCTTTCATCAAAACTCTGCTTAAAGCATAAACTGATATATTCTGTGTGAAGTAGCACATTTTTGTGTGACATCACATATGAATGGTGAACTCATATAAATAGTTGAGTGATTTATACTATCCGTTACAACACTTTTCAGAATTAGCCCACGCATTTCACCACAGACCATACTTCAAAACTCCTGCTACATAATTTTATTTTTTTATCTTTTAGGAATCTTTTCAAAATAACACATTAGTTTTCCCAGGCAAAACCAATGAATATACTGGTAAACATATTAATTCAATAATTGATTCAACACCTATTTATTTATTTAGTTATTGTAAATGTAGTGTTTTATAATGTTCTGTTTAGTTTATCTTACTCCCTGTGTTTTTCTTTCAAAGCTTTTTTTCATTTCCTTATCCTTTCTCTCACATTTGTCTTTGGTTCTCCCTCTCCCCACAAGTGTAGTAATACCTAATCATTTCTGACTTTGTAGGTATATTTTTTGGTCCCCATGAGGAGCTTATAAATCATACTAAATCATATTTTTATTTTAGCAGTTCTTCAGAGGTTCTATATAGCATCTTATTCAAAGAACCGTGAAGAACCTCTGAAAAACCGCTGAAGAACCACTGAAGCACCAAAATTGGTGCTATATAGCACTAAAAAAGGTTCCCCTATGATTACGAGCCAAGAACCATTTTTGGTGCCATATAGAACCTTTTTTGTATAGTGTATAAACAGTCTACTTTTATTTGTGTAAACAATATATAACACAATAACAACAAAGGCTCTGGATTCAGGGAACAGATTAATTTGCATGCACTTCACTTTGCATGCATTCCACTCCAAATGCTGTCTACATTCAAAGAATTATTTTGTTTATTAAACGCAAAGTTTTTAATTTCAAAAGCATTTCTAAATTCAGTTCATATTTCCAACAAACAAAATTCCGAGCCAAAATAACGAAGTGGTAAAAAAAAAAAAACGAGTTGAAAAGGAAAAAATGCGAATTTCGTTCACTTTAAAGTGAATTTCGTGAATTTTCGGTTTCATCAACTAATTGCCTGTTTATTTAATAAATAAGAAGCAAACCAGTAACGGAGGGAATGAATTGACGTGCGTAACGTAAATAAAGTTTAACTCTCTTGCATCTGGTCCATCGATGAAGCCATGTCTTTTGCATGTTTTACAAAAGGCGTCCATTCACAACTGACTTCCGGAAAAACGGGACTGACCAATGACATTTCAAGTTACAATGAAATAAGTAAAGTCCCGCCCCACGACTGACAAAAATAAAAAGTTTTCACGCAAGCAAAATAGAAGCTTGAGCGCAAATGTGGGGAATGATGACGGCATAGGCTACTTTTTACTCCTACTTTGAGTAGTATTTAGGACAAGTACTTTTACTCTACTTGCACTGCATTTTTTAACAAGTAACAGTACTTTTACTTTGCTTTTTCAGTACTCTTTCCACCACTGCTCGGGCTACAGGTTCACTACTGCGCAGAATTGGGCTACAGGTTCACTACTGCGCAGACTCTGGCTCCAGGTTCACTACTGCGCAGACTCGGGCTACAGGTTCACTACTGCGCAGACTCTGGCTCCGGGTTCATTACTGCGCAGACATGGCCTCCAGGTTCACTACTTCGCAGACTCAGGCTACAGGTTCACTACTGCGCAGACTCGGGCTACAGGTTCACTACTGCGCAGACTCGGGCTCCAGGTTCACTACTGCGCAGACTCGGGCTACAGGTTCACTACTTCGCAGACTCAGGCTACAGGTTCACTACTGCGCAGACTCGGGCTCCAGGTTCACTACTGCGCAGACTCTGGCTCCACGTTCACTACTGCGCAGACTCAGGCTCCAGGTTCACTACTTCGCAGACTCAGGCTCCAGGTTGACTACTGCGCAGACTTGGGATACAGGTTCATTACTGCGCAGACTCGGGCTACAGGTTCACTACTGCGCAGACTCTGGCTCCAGGTTCACTACTGCGCAGACTCGGGCTACAGGTTCACTACTGCGCAGACTCGGGCTACAGGTTCACTACTGCGCAGACTCGGGCTACAGGTTCACTACTGCGCAGACTCGGGCTCCAGGTTCACTACTTCGCAGACTCAGGCTACAGGTTCACTACGGCGCAGACTCGGGCTACAGGTTCACTACTGCACAGACTCTGGCTCCACGTTCACTACTGCGCAGACTCAGGCTCCAGGTTCACTACTTCGCAGACTCAGGCTCCAGGTTGACTACTGCGCAGACTTGGGATACAGGTTCACTACTGCGCAGACTCGGGCTCCAGGTTCACTACTTTGCAGACTCGGGGCTCCAGGTTCACTACTGTGCAGACTCTGGCTCCAGGTTCACTACTTCGCAGACTCGGGCTACAGGTTCACTACTACCCCTTTTCCACCAAGGCAGTGCTAGAGCTAGATCGGAGCCAGAGCTAGTCCCAGTTCATAGTTGGTTCAACTGAGGAGCCTTCTAAGAACCGTTTGCTTTTCCACAGGCTAGAGAGCCACAACAGAGCCAGGTCTTACGTCACTCTATATGTCTCATCTTTCTCAGCAACGCTAGCGGGAAACACACACACACACCAGGGTTGTTTGAGATGCATCGGCGCTGCGCAGACCGATCCACGTATAATATTTTTAAAAAACGCATGAGTGAATCAAACACATAAGGAGTCGTGTGCTCTCGCTGGGCTCGTTATCATACGGCGATCGTTCTCTGCACAGCACCGCTGCCAACAAGCCTTCCATCAACACTGCAAACGTTGCGTTACTATTGATTCACATGGCTTTACGATCCTACATCGGCATCAAAACAGGTTAGCAGACTCTGGCTACAGGTTCACTACTGCGCAGACTTGGGCTACAAGTTCATTACTGCGCAGACTCGGGCTACAGGTTCACTACTGGGCAGACTCGGGCTCCACGTTCACTATTGCGCAGACTCGGGCTCCAGGTTCACAACTTTGCAGACTCTGGCTACAGGTTCACTACTGGGCAGACTCGGGCTCCACGTTCACTAAAAATCAAATCAAATCAAATCAAATCACTTTATTTGTCACTCTACATATGCACAAGTGCAACAGTAGGTGAAATTCTTAGGTGCAGTTCCGAGCAACATAGCAGTCACGACATGACATGTACAACATTTAAAGCAGCATCAGATTACACATCTGATGCGCACACAATTACTCACAGCACAGTAAACTCTACAATAAACAATAAATAATTTACACAATGTGAGTTTAGTTCTCACAGCTTTAAACAATATACACATACTTACAATATACATATACTTTAAACAATATACACTAAACATACACTAAACAATATACATTACGCTATAATAGTAATAATAATATACAATGTATAGTATAAAATATTATTCACAGATTGAAAAATTGAAATCCAAAGTGCAATAGATGCTGTATGATAAATAAATGTGTATATAATGTGTGTGTATCTACAGTGGGTTGTGCGGAGTGATATTCTGTCCAGTGTGTGTTATGATCCTGATGGATCAGGAGTTAAGTAGTCTGATTGCTTGTGGGAAGAAGCTGTTCTGGAGTCGGCTGGTGCGTGTTCTGATGCTGCGGTACCGTCTGCCTGATGGCAACAGTGAGAGCAGCCCATGGTTCGGGTGGCTAGAGTCTCTGAAGATCCTCTGAGCTCTCTTCACACACCGCCTGGCGTAAATGTCCTGGAGGGAGGGAAGCTCACCTCCGATGATGCAGCTGGCCGTGCGCACTACCCTTTGCAGGGCCTTGCGGCTGCGGGCGGTACTGTTGCCGTACCAGGTGGTGATGCAGCCAGTCAGCAGACTCTATATGGTGCAGGTGTAGAAACGTGTGAGGATGTGGCGGTTCATTCCAAACCTCCTCAGCCGTCGCAGGAAGAAAAGGCGCTGATGAGCCTTCTTCACAACGGCCTCGGAGTGGACGGACCATGAGAGTTCCTCTGTGATGTGGACACCGAGGAACTTGAAGCTGCTGACTCTCTCCACCGGTGCTCCATTGATGGTGATGGGGCGGTGTTCTCTCTCATTCCTCCTGAAGTCGACCACCAGCTCCTTGGTCTTGCTGACGTTGAGGGAGAGGTTGTGCTCCTGACACCACCGTGTCAGAGTGTGCACCTCCTCTCTGTAGGCCGTTTCATCATTGTCGGTGATAAGACCTACCACCGTCGTATCGTCAGCAAACTTGATGATGGTGTTGGAGCTGTGGGTTGCCACACAGTCATGTGTGTACAAAGAGTACAGGAGTGGGCTGAGAACGCAGCCCTGAGGGGCTCCAGTGTTGAGAGTCAGTGATGAGGAGATGTTACTGCCCATTCTGACCACCTGGCGTCTGTTTGACAGGAAGTCCAGGATCCAGCTGCATAACAAGCTGTTTAAGCCTAGAGCCCGGAGTTTCCCGTCAAGTATGGAGGGCACAATGGTGTTGAATGCTGAGCTGTAGTCCACAAACAGCATTCTCACATACGTGTTCCTCTTTTCCAGGTGGGAGAGAGCAGTGTGTATAGTGGATGAAATGGCATCATCAGTGGAACGGTTTGTGCGGTATGCAAACTGCAGTGGGTCCAGTGAGGGGGGGAGAACAGAGCAGATGTGGTTTCTGACTAGTCTTTCAAAGCATTTGCTGATGATGGGGGTCAGAGCAACAGGACGCCAGTCGTTTAAGCAGGTGGTTTTTGACTGCTTAGGTACAGGAACAATAGTGGACGTTTTAAAGCATGTGGGGACCACAGACAGGGAGAGGGACAGGTTAAAAATGTCCGTGAAGACTCCAGCCAGTTGGTGCGCGCACGCTCTGATCACACGGCCGGGAATGCCGTCTGGACCCGCAGCTTTACGGACGTTCACCCGCCGGAAGGATCGGGTTACATCCGCGACAGATACAGAGAGTGCACTAACCTCTGTATCCTCAGCCGCGAGCGCTCTCTCCGCGAGGGCGGTGTTAGTTCCCTCAAAGCGAGCATAGAAGGTGTTTAGCTCGTCCGGGAGAGAGGCAGCGGTAGCAGAGCTTGCGACGTTGCGGCCATCCTCGGCGCCATCTTGACTCACGACTGCGAAGTAGTGAAACTGGAGCCCGAGTCTGTGCAGTAGTGAACCTGGAGCCAGAGTTTGCACAGAGTTTGCACTACTGCGCAGACTCGGGCTCCAGGTTCACAACTTTGCAGACTCTGGCTACAGGTTCACTACTGTGCAGAATCGGGCTACAGGTTCACTACTGCGCAGATTCTGGCTCCAGGTTCACTACTGCGCAGACTCTGGCTCCAGGTTCACTACTGCGCAGACTCGGGCTACAGGTTCACTACTGCGCAGACTCGGGCTCCACGTTCACTACTGTGCAAACTCTGGCTCCAGGTTCACTACTGCACAGACTCGGGCTCCAGTTTCACTACTTCGCTTACTCTGGCTCCAGGTTCACTACTGTGCAGACTCGGCTACAGGTTCAATACTGCGCAGACTCTGGCTACAGGTTCACTACTGCACAGACTCGGGCTTCAGGTTCACTACTTCGCAGACTCTGGCTCCAGGTTCACTACTGTGCAGACTCGGCTACAGGTTCAATACTGCGCAGACTCTGGCTCTAGGTACACTACTGCGCAGACTCGGGCTACAGGTTCACTACTGCGCAGACTCAGGCTCCACGTTCACTACTGCGCAGACTCGGGCTACAGGTTCACTACTGCGCAGACTTGGGCTACAGGTTCTGCGCAGACTCTGGCTCCAGGTACACTACTGTGCAGACTCGGGCTCCAGGTTCACTACTGCGCAGACTCAGGCTACAGGTTCACTACTGTGCAGACTCGGGCTACAGGTTCACTACTGCGTAGACTCTGGCTCCAGGATCACTACTGCGCAGACTCGGGCTACAGGTTCACTACTGTGCAAACTCGGGCTCCACATTCACTACTACGCAGACTCGGGCTCCAGGTTCACTACTTCGCAAACTCGAGCTACAGGTTCACTACTGCGTAGACTCGGGCTACAGGTTTACTACTGCGCAGACTCTGGCTCCAGGTTCACTACTTTGCAGAATCTGGCTCCAGATTCACTACTGCGCAGACTCTGGCTCCAGGTTAACTACTGTGCAGACTCGGGCTCCAGGATCACTACTGCGCAGACTCGGGCTCCAGGATCACTACTGCGCAGACTCGGGCTCCAGGTTCTTTACTGCGCAGACTCAGATTCCAGGTTCACTACTGCACAGACTCTGGCTCCAGGTTCACTACTGCGCAGACTCGGGCTCAAGGTTCACTACTGCGCAGACTCAGACTCCAGGTTAACTACTGCACAGACTCTGGCTCCAGGTTCACTACTGCGCAGACTCGGGCTCCAGGTTCACTACTGCACAGACTCAGGCTCCAGGTTCACTACTGTGCAGACTCGGGCTCAAAGATATAAGTGCTGTATTTGGACATTGGTGGCTTTTCTACAATGGTAGAGAGTGAAGGTGCGTCGATCATCTTTTTTTTTACATTCTATGGTTGTTATTGTCATGTGAACTACCAGAGTCAGTTGCGTTGATTCAGTACCATTTACAAATCCTCACCCGTGGCCTCATGGGATAGTATGGGTCATCGTATGCACACTTCAGATTCTCGTTGGAAGTAGTAGGTCATCCGGGTATTTTTTTGCCTAATGTTTTTCTAATACTATGTATTGGAACATACTATGTTTGCGTACTGTTTTGCATACTAGAGTAGCGAAGTATTCGATTTCGGGCGCCGCTTAAAAATCATGAAAACGAAGCCAAAACACTAACATAACGTGACAGTGACATCATCAGTACCAGTTGCTGAACATCACAGTTTGATTGAACTTTTTATTTATTTGTTTGTTTAATAAACACTTTAAATGTACAACATTATGGTAAACGAAGCACAAATGCTATTAAATGTATAATCATTTAATAGGTTAAAAAGGCTTTTGCTATGAATTGCTCCATTTTTTTCATTTGTCCCCTTTTTTATAGTCCAGGTTGATGAATTGAGCACAGAGAGCCCTCTTGTGTGCAAAAACATGGAAAATGTCCTTCCTGCCAGACAGATCATCATTTATAGCCTTATCCATATTTGTGTTGGTAGCTGTTGCTCTGTCTCTCTCATTTTTCTCTTTCTTCTTTCTGTCAGTTTTACACGTATTGCTAGTTTTTTTTTTTTTGTTGAGATGGCACGCTTTAGATTGGCCAACAGGGAACAGGGCAAATCTCTCAATCTTTACCAGACTGTCCTTGACCACACATTTCTTTCCACTCATTATGACAGAGCAGCATAAATCCTTCAGTGTCTGCCTGCAGAGTCGGTGTACAGATGACTGCAGTCTTTGGCTGCTACTCCTGCTGTGCTCCTCGCTGATTAATAACTCAAAAACCTGCGCAACCACTTAGCTTAATCCTACACAAACACTGAAGTATTTACAGGGAAGCTATAAAAAGAAATATAAGCCAGAACAACCCATGTAATACTTAGGTTTATTTAACATAAGGTGCAATCCTAGTAATGCATCACCTGAGAGGTAAAGAAATCTTACACTGACATAAAAAAAAACCCACCCTCCACCAAGACACATGTCATGAAGAGAACAGTAATCATTTTGAGGAGGAGGGAAGGTTAAAGTTTTTGGTAAAAGATTACGAGCAAAGGTGCTTTAAGGCAAGCCTCCAAGGTTAGCAAAAAAGTGTAAGGCTTGCGGTACGCAGGGAAGGACACAAATACCGTTTTTATTTGTTTAAATAGATGTCAATGGAGAAGAGGCTTCACTACACTGAATAAACTGCTTTTGTGAGAAAACAGCTTATCATTTAATGTAGCGACAGCCTATCGGCTAATCTTGAACATGTTTGCTGTTAAACATTTGTTTTGGATTTATCTATTTTTAGAGTTTATACTGAACTCTGAAAGAAATACAACCACATCAAGGCTGTAATGTGATGTGTTATCAAGGCACACGTGATCCAAGTTAGCCATTGTGCTTTCTCCAATGGTATAGCTACTTCAGAGCAGCCTCGACTATATCCAGATATACCTTTAGATGAACGAATCATGGTGCAATACCACAACCATACAATACTGTGCACAGTTCAGAGTTTATAGTAGGCCTACTTGTGTCTCAAATGCTCTGCATAACATTTCAAGCAGAGAGGAGCAAACAAAGTGGGCCATATACATGTGTTTTGGACGTTTCAATGACTTCTTACAAGCAACCTGATAAATCATCATGGATTAATGAATGAGGGGGAAAAAAGAACAAGTACCGAGCCATTTGTCTAAATCCACATGTGTAGCTCATTAGAGTCTGTGGTTCTTTCTAAATATTCTCTGATCTCTCTAATATGTACTAGCCCTTTGGGAATTTACCAAATTACACAACAGGGAAAAGGGGGCATTTGTTTATTTCTTTATTTTATTGTTTATGCCTTTCTTGTTTGGCCCTTCTTGCTCACTGCAGAGATTTGTTTCCATTTGTGATCAGTGGGGAATAATCATAGCATAACAATTTTGGCATTGCTTAAAGACTGATGCACTCAGACTCTTAGTAATGGAAGACAAAATGCCCCCCACTGTTTGGTTTTTTTGTGTGCTATGTGGATACCCTGAGTAGACAGTGTCATTCTGAAGTTAGGCCAGGAAAGACTGAGGAGTTGAAGATGAGGCAGCCCTACGCATAAAGAGGTGCCTATACTGACACTGATTATTGGACTGATTTAAATTCTGATCTGACCTTTCACATACTTTTACATACACTGAGCACATTTAACACTTAACCTAGATGACCATACCTGGGTAAATATTGGGCCAGTTAAGAGTTCAGATTCTCTCTTTCTTGAGGAAAGAGGCTAAATGCAGGATTGTAATGTGCGTGTATGTACATTCGTCTCAGAATATTTCCATATGGAAAATGTATAAATGAATAAAGGGGTTGTGAGGGGAGCAGTTGACCACAAAACAGCTGGAAAAATCTCTTCAGCACTTCTTCAACAAACAACTCCAATTCCTCCGATTCTCCCTGTGGAGACTTACCCTATGTTCCATCCCTCCCTCTGCCTCTGCACTGTCTGATTGCTGTGGACCTTTATGCATGGTGAGGCAGATCTTTTATCTATAATGGCAGGTTATAGATACAGACAGTGTTGGGGAAAGTTACTTTGAAAAGTAATGTATTACAATATTGCGTTGCTCCTTTAAAAAGCATTACTTGGTTACTTTTTATGAAAAGTAATGTGTTACATTACATTTCTCAGTCTGTTACATTACTTTTGCATTACTTTTTCTCACATGGGCTGGGCTGGGCTTTTCTTTTTTTTTTTTTTTTACAAAAAAGTTTTTGGGGGCAAATGTAAAGACCCTTTCACACCAAAATTGAAATAAGCCTCATTCACACGTGTACAGTAGAGGGCGCAGTTCAAACAAACCTTTCAGCTGTTCTATCATTCTGGAAAACGGAAGAATAGGACGAAAAAAAGTTTAACACTTACTTCACTAATAAAAACAAAAAATCTAAAGTCATTTTTGCTTATGGTTTAACTGAATCGTCGATGGTCAGCAGCAAGACATTGGTCAATAAAGAGAGGTTAAATGCATTTGTTTTATTTATTTACATTTAATTGTTGGAGGTTTGTATCTTATTCTGATTTTGCATTTGACTGATTTTATTCATTTTGAGTAATACTGACCTTAATAAATGCATGCTCACATTTATTCTAAAACAATAACACTCATGTTTACACAACACACTTACACACACTTATACACACTTACGATTTTTCTCAACATTGGGACAAGAAAACTGTAAGTCACTAAATGGGAAAAAAAGTAACTTGCATACTTATTTGAAAAAATAACTCAGATATTTTGTTGTAAAGTAATGCGCTACTTACTAGTTACTTGAAAAAGTAATCTGATTACATAACTCAAGTTACTTGTATGTGTTACCCCTAACACTGGATACAAATATATAATTTCTGCTGAGTATGATTCAGTAGTTCTACAGAAGCATATTCAGGGCCTGTTTTCTGTCTCTAGGTTTCATTAACATTCTTCTTTCTGGTAGTTGTCCCTGGGTTGTTGTCTTAGTAACAAGATTTTTATTAGGGGCCAAGCACCGAAGGTGCGAAGTCACCTATTGAAACCGTTCCCGTTCCTATTATTATTATTCTTCTTCCGTTTCTTCCGCCACAAAGTCTATGGCAGCCCATAGAACCGTATAGTAAAAAGTTGTGAAATTTGGCACACAGATAGAGGACAGTCTGAAAAGTCACCATAGCAAATTTGGAGTCTCTAACTCAATCGCTCTAGCGCCACCATCAGTCCAAAATTTGACTTATGTTTATGCTAATAACTTTTTAACCATAATCGCTAGAAACAAAATTCTTTTTTCCTCTGATTCCTTGGCTCAAGACGATTCGCCAAGGTACAATATGACGTCATTTTCCGTCATGAAAATTTTCCCGCCATTTTGAATTTTCCGAAAAACCTTCTTTTGCAAACTCGTCCTAGACGGTTCATCCGATTTGCATGAAAATTGAACCAGATCATCTTCAGACCATGCTGACAAAAAATCTTGCAAATCAAGTTGATTCCTCAAATTGTTTTTGATAAATACGCAAACAAATTTTACGTAGCGGTTGCAAAAACACTCATGAGGCAATATCTCTGCAGCGCTTTGTCGTATTAAAACCAATCTTGGTACATGTCATCATAAGCATGACCTGAGGCAGCGCCACTGACGCAGCGCCACCTACTTGTCCAGAGATACAAAAAATTGCTATTTTTGCTTATAACTTCTGAACTATTTGTTATAAAAGTGGTCTCGTTAGATTCAGGACGACATGCAGAGTCGGCTGATATCCAATTTTACCGTATCGGCCATTTTGGCTGTCGGCCATTTTGAATTATGTGCTAAAATGCTGTATTTTATGATTGCATGAACGGATTGTTACGAAACTCGGTTTGGGTCATCAGCACTATGTCCTGAATGAGCCCAAGAAGTTTCGAAACAAGTTTTTTTTCCAAATGCTTATAACTTTGGGTGAACTTGACTAATTTTCATGGGAGTAACTTTTTTGGTCTCCTGAATCCTTGCCGAGTCCAACAATACCCAATTTGCAAGGTTTCCATCTATGGTTTGTGCAGCGTTGCAATTTTGCGCTTAAAAAACGTTAGCTGATATCTTCGAAACCGCTAGTCCGATCGAGACGAAACCAGCGTCAGAAGTTCGGAAACATAGGTCGATACCCAAATGTCAAAATATTGATAGCAAGGGGGTGTAAAATCCAATCAAAGTCAGGTGTCAGTCATTTTTCATGTGATCTTTCATATAAATGTCTATAACTCCAAAACGAAATGAGATATTTTCACCAAAATTGACACACACACGTATGGGCTCACTCCGAGGACACATACAAAAAATGGTATCATCGTGCCTCTTGGTGGCGCTATAATAGAACAAAACATGAAATTCCCATTGACTACAATGCAATATTATGATATAAAATGCTATACTTTACAAATTAATTGATGTATCATTACGAAACTTGGTATGTTCCATCAGCACCATGCCTTTTAAGGTACTTAAAAGGTTTCAAAACAGCACCGCCATGTGGTCCATACTTATAATGAAAAGGCCTCTTGAGGCTAGATCTCTGCAATGACATATTGACACTATATTGACACCCTGCTTTGATATATTGACACCTATCTTTGCATGTGTCATTGTTCCCTTATTCTGACCACACCACATTAATTTCGTAACTGTGCCACCTATTGGTTGAAAGTGATAAATCATTAAATCATTATTATTGACTGTATTTATAATTTTACAGCTATTTTGCCTAAAATCTAGCCTGACGTCGTCATACTCAATTCTAGTCAGAATATGAGTCTGATACTGCTCCGTTGGGCTGTGATTATGGGGCGTGTTTAAACCGAACCAGGAAAGACCTCAAATGGATAGACCTACAACCAATCAGAGCAACGGAGCGACGCATAACGTTAGTTGTCAAATGTCAACAGAACTCAACTGCACTGTGTTGCCAAGTCCGCGGGTTGAAGCGACCCTAATTATGTGATATACAGACCCAGGAATGCGAAATTTAGCAGGCAGTCCAGCCAAAATAACACATATTTTACCCCCCAAATGCCATTTTTCCCGGAGAACCCGCCCACCCGGAAAGCTATTGGGCTTGTTTTTAGCTAGTTTTGAGTAGCAACTGGGCGAGTTTTGCTGTAAAAACTTGGCAACCCTGTCTGCCCGCACGCTAGAATAAGTCACGTTAGAAGAAGAAGATGAGTGTAAACGATCTTTGCCGGTGTTGTAAAAAAGAATTTAAGGATACATAGAGTACTTACCAACACGATCATCATTTCTGAGAGAAATAGTAAAGGTGAATGCATATACGAACAAGTTCTCCGTTTAGGATTAGAACAAATTCAACCCAAGCGCCTTTGATGACGTGGATGATTACGTTACTGTTCATCATCTGTCCATCATTGTCTAAAGCCCGCCCTGACAATTTCATTGGTCCGAACAGTTTCTGTTCGGGCATAATTACTTCTCTATGGATCAAGTCCAGACCGAACTGCCCGTGCAAATATTTTTGTGGGCGGGGCTAAGTTCGTCTGGCATCCAGGCTACCTAATATCCCCTTAATAGGTCTTTAATTGCTCATTTCTGCAGTTGATCGGACACTGCCAGCCATTTTGGTATGTCTTGTCTTCTTCTTTGCGCTTGTTTACAAATGGATCTGGTTTGTTTTTAGTCTCTGAGTGTATTATTTAGTTTGTACTGATTCATTTGAATGTGGGGCTATGTAATTATGCTTTCTTCCAGGGATCAACAGGGCTCTTAGAATTGCGTCATGAAGCTTTTTGAATTTAATGGACTTGTAAATCCAGAGGTTTATAGAACTGGGCAGTAGAGTAGCTATCAGAGAAGCTGGTGTTAGGTCACCATTGGACTGATTTCCTGGAACATGTGTGTGTGATAAAGGAAAAGCTCAAAGGGACTAAAGTCTTCATTAGCCTTCTGATGCATCAGGGAGCTTGTAACCAAAGGGGGTTTGTAAGTCTTCATGCTTGTCTAACCTATCAGTTGTGTTCCATGCATTTGAGTGCACCTGTTGATTGTTACATTCAAATTAGGGCTTCAGATTGGGATAGTGATAGCTTTTTATCGTTCTATGGCATCCCACATTGTCATCTGGCCTTCATCAATGGGGTTTCCACCCCAGTGATTGCATGTCGATGAAGATCTTTTAAAAAAGTTGTCCATATGTACTGTATTCCAAGTCTTCTAAAGTCATAAGACTGTGTTGTTTAAGAAACAAAATCATTTTTAGTTAGATCTTTTCAATCAATCACTTCACTTCAGTTCACAAAACAAGTCTGAAAGATTCATTCATGAGTTCAACTCACTGACTCATTCCACCAGTCACAGCAGTTCACAGCTGACTGAAAGGAAATTAAATTGCAGTCTGTTCCACACATATATTGTATGATTTCAGAACACTTCAGAAGTAACATGAGTTATTACTTTTACATGAGTAATTACTTTAACGTGAGTTATGAGTTATTACTTATATGACATATTTTTGGAACTTTTGCGGGGGTTTTTTTAGCTTAAAAGATTCAGTCCTCATGCATCATAATTACAGTGAAATGTCTTTAGAATTTCTCCATTTGAGAATGGAAGTCTGGTTTGGAATTACATGAGGGCAAGTAAAAGATGACAGAATCATTTTTGGATGAACTATTACTTTAAGTTACTTTTTTGTGTGAAGTACGCACACATACTTCTTTTTGTGTGTGCCTGTTCTCTCTGGGTTCTTCAAATAGGTTCTGTAGAACATGATGTCGGTGTATGTTTCATGGCCCCACTGGCCGTGTTCCTCCAGCATCTGTATCTTTTATGAGCGTCTTGCTCAAAAGCTTCAGTAATTGAGTCTTATTGCCCTGCGGAAAATACCATGGATTAATGATGAAACAACTGTTCCCCCATAATTCTTCCCTCAAAAGATTAGAACTTGCCCAGAGTTCCAGTTCATGCAAGGTTCATGCCATTTAAATTGGTGCCCATTTTGTCCTTGCCAAGCTGATGGCATGAATTCAGTCTAACCACAAAGGAACTGTGTGCAGCCATCATTTACTTAAGAGGCCCGCCCAAGAGCGACATGATGACTTCAGGAGTTTTTATGGTGCATCCTCTTAGTGAAAAGTCTGGTGGAGGTGTGCAACTCACAATATAATTCTAAGCCAGTTTGGGAAGCATGATCATGTGAGCTTAACCTGATATTAAGTTAAATTGTATTTTGTTAAGTTAAGTTACATTTGAAAACTATGAAAAATACCAGGAGGCTAACAAGACTTATAGACCCCTGTTATTAAGACCATTAGCAGGGCAATAGTGGGGGAAGTTCTCCAGGAGCTGGCATTGTTCCATCCACTGGGGTTTGAGAGAGAGAGAGAGAGAGAGAGAGAGAGAGAGAGAGAGAGAGAGAGAGAGAGAGAGAGAGAGAGAGAGAGAGAGAGAGAGAGAGAGACCGTATCGACCGTATAGAGAGAGAGCCGGCCCCTTGTAGTGGATATCTGTAAAGGAACATCGGGGGAACCAGGTTCAAAGGGGTATAGGGCGTCTAAGAAGAGGTACTGAAGACCATAAAATTAGAGCACTCTATAAAGAATATATTCTAGTGGAACAACTTCAAGTGTAGTGGAATACAAGACTCCTTTTCTTTCTCTCTCACACACACACACTCTGCTTTTCTTCCTGCTTTTCTCCACTCCAGCTCATGTTCTGTTCTGCATCTGTGGAGATTTTTTACTAGGGTTTGAGGGAAGGCTATTATTCTACAGGAACTTCGCTTCTTGGCATCAATGAGATGGTAGTAGGGCACACATCCATGCCATTATGAAGATACTTCAGTGCGTTATTCTCGTATTACTTCATATTCACAAGAAAATACCAGACTGAGAGACTATTTGCCAGGGATTTAATGTTGTAAATAACACATGTGTCTTAAAAGCTTTGTGTTGTCTGGGGCGGAGTGCTCATGTGTCTGTTAGTTTGTGAGTATATGTGTTTGCTTAAGAGCCATATGGCGAAATGAAAGCACGTTGGCCGTGTCTGTACAGTGTCTGTAAAAATGATGAAAGACGGTTGTAAATCCAACAAGGCCAAGCAAACGAGGCTTTCCATGGCCGATGCTCTGCTGTCAACCTCTGTTTTGGAGAGGATTTGAGAATCCATCTTCATACATCATATGACATCAACATTTTTTCCCACAAAATGTTTGCCTTTTGTTTTTCACGGAATGTGTGGTTCATTAATGCCTTGGGCTTTATGAAAGTGGACAGAGTATATAAGTGTGAGCTCACTCTCTACGGGGGCCCCTCGCAGAAAAAAATGAGTAGGACATCCTGATGCCGAAGCAGAACAGCTCCTGCTCAGTCTCACGCTCTGTCACGACCTTTCGTCATCACTTAGACATCCTCTTTAGGTAATCAGCATATAGAGCTGGGAGACCTGTCTCTGAGAATTAAGACATCCAGTATAGAGAGAGCATCCTCTTTTCAGAGGCCTGTCAGACACAACTCCAAGACAAATTGAAGCGAGAAGCATGCAGGGTGGCCATCTGCAGTCTCATTTTTGGCTTTCCACTCTTGCATAACTTTCTGACACATTTTATGTATTTTTAGCATTAAACTGACACAAGTGTCATTGCAAAAAAGAGAAATACAGTAGCATTTCTAGAAGTGACTAATAAAAGCACACTGTAAATGTAGACCTATATATTTATACAAATAATACACAAATATCTTTGTTTCCACTCATTTGTCACAGTTATTTATTCTTGCTTTAATTGGTTTTCAGAGTTGCAACTCAGTGCAAAGGTTCAGATTTCCATTTATTCCACTCTTAGCATCTTCACTTATACATAACAAACATGCTGGGTTAAAAACAACCCAAGTTGGCTTGAAAATGTACAAACCCAGCAATCGGGTTGTTTTAACTCAGCAATTGTGTTGTTTTAAGCAAACATTTAACCCAACTGCTGGGTTAAAACAACCCATTTAATGGGTCAAAACAACCCAATTGCTGGGTTTGTTCATTTTCAACCCAACTTGGGTTGTTTTTAACCCAGCATGTTTGTTCCAGTTTAACCCAGAGTGTTTGTGCCAGTTTAAATGTTGCACTTGATTTATCTTGTTTTGACACATGGACACTATTTTACTATTACTGTGTTATAACCAATTGTTTTTAATAAAAAGAGAGAGCAGCCTACACTCTAAAAAATGCTGGGTTAAAAATAACCCAAGTTGGGTTGAAAATGGACTAACCCTGGGTTAAAACAACCCAAATGCTGGGTTAGTCCATTTTCAACCCAACTTGGGTTATTTTTAACCCAGCATTTTTATACATAATGTAATTATACAATTATGCATTATTTTTAATAAAAATAAAAACATTATTTTTTTTTTTTTTTTACGTTTTCATCATTGTTTACCATAATATTTGTCTTCATCTCAATAGCCTATGTAATAAATTATCATCCGTCATTCTGTTATTTTTATTAGATTGTTATGAGTTTAGCCTGGTCCAGTCTAATTACAAATTGTGTAGCTTTTAGAAGCTTTAAAGGTTAATGCAAACTCGAGTTCCTTTAATGACAGCCCCTTGTAATGTGCGCTGCCACTTATGTGCGCTGCCTTTTAAGTGAAGGAGTGACGGGCTTGTAATTTGAGAGTCTGACCGGGGGTATTATTATCTAAACCTAGCACAGAGTCTGAACGGTCCAGATGTTGAAACAGACACAAGGAAGAACACGGCGAGGGTTTATGTGGCTCGCGTCTGTTGATTTCGCCCAAAAACAGCAGATAGGAAAGTTGCATTCCCAACCTGGGGACGTTTCTGTGATTTAGCTGTTTCGCGTCGGGATTGCTCGACGTTTCACGCTCTGGACATGCGTGGGGCTGGAGCAGGAGGGCTTGTGTAAAGTTTGAACATCAGAGCCGAAGGTAGCCTACTATTGACTGTGATAAGGCAGAGGTGGGTATGATGGCTTCCTCTCTGTTCATCTCTGTTCTGATAGCCTGTCTGGTCTCATTGCGTCTCGGAGGAGCTTTCTTTGCGGGACCCCTCCACCCGGAGATGTCCAACGGCACTTTTCATCATTATTTCGTGCCGGACGGCTTCTATGAAGATAATGACGATCCCGAGAAATGTCAGATGCTGTTTAAAATGACCGACAATCGCAAATGCACCCTGGACGAGGACCAGGACTCGGTGATCAGGGACGATTTCACCATCATCAAGCGGCACATCGAGGACGCGGCGCGTGTGCTCGAGGGCATCGGGAAGAGCATCTCCTTCGACCTGGACGGAGAAGACAGCTATGGGAAATACCTGAGACGGGAGACGACCCAGATCAGCGAGGCGTTTTCCAACTCCGAGAAGTCTCTGCTGGAGCTGGAGGTGAAATTCAAACAGAGTCAGGAAAACGAGCTGAAAGAGGAGCACAAGATCAGCGACGACTTCCTCTCCATGATCGTGCACACGCGCGATGTGTTGAAGGAGACGCTGGACATTTCGCTGGGACTGAAGGACAAGCACGAGCTGTTGTCACTCATCATCCGGAGTCACGGGACCCGGTTAAGCCGCCTGAAGAACGACTATATGAAGGTGTAGAGAACTGTTTGTTTGCCTGCAGTAAGTGTGCATTTTAACATGTATTAAAATGTAACATTAACTAGTGCTGTTACTTAGCCTACCTAAATGGCTAATTCCACCTTATCTTTTCAATTTGCATAGAAACCATTTATTATAGGCTAAGTCGGTTATTAAAACTATCCAACTAGTCCTGATTTACTTGTACTGTATTTATTCACGGCAAATACCTAGTTATGAGACACTATCCAGTTGTTATTTACAATCTCAAGTTACAGAACACACCGGTCTAATAGAGGCATAGGTAGTTTGTATTTAATTAGCCTACTATGCAACTATAATATATATTTAAATAGTTACAATAACAAAAGTACAAAAGGAATAGTTACTATTAAAAAAAGGTGTCTGAACCACAGATTCCTGTAGAATTCACTGGGGGAAAATTCTGAATAGTTTCTTTTCACTATGCCGATAGCGAGTATAGGCCTAGCAGAAAATAATGAATAGATGTAAAATGTATTACTTACTAATAACTAAAAATAAGTACTAGTAACAAAAATGTTCTAATCATTTTAAGGAATATATGTTATTTCTCTGTAGCTACTTGGCAAAAATGATGCCCCTATTTTGTGCAATACATGAAAGCCAGTATTCACTTAAAATAGCAGCAATCATACATGATGGACAGCCATTAAAGGCTTTAAACTTGGCAATATTACTGCCTTTGAGTCTTTAATGACATTTTCAACTTATAGTAATACGACTGGAATCTCAGTCTAACCAATATGGAGGTTTTACCTCTAAGAGGAGACATACAAAACACTGTTAGATTCAGTGGTTTTCTCACTATTTTCTCAATTAATGACTTAGGCTGTGTTTGTGGAAACATTTTCTCATTTGCATTGGCATTACTTGAATGTTTCAGAGAAAAATCATGTTGGTTGAACAGGAGGAATATAGTTTTCATTGTACAAATGTTAGCCGTCATATTCATATTTACGTTATTATAAGAGCATGTACTTGGAATAGTTTTTTAAACATTCAGTCTGACAATCCTCCAGATGATAAATGGCATGAACATATAAAAAAACATAAATTTTATTATTATTGCTTTATATGACACATTTGGAGGAACACATTTGCTCTTCCTTGTACATGTTATTATGTTTTGTGTGCCCTAAATATATATATTTTATAACAACCTTTTAAAATATTAAACTGTGAGTGTTTATATTTATGAAAAAGCTTAACAGAATTCATTTTATGAAACTGTGCGTGTTGCATTAAGTATTCTTGTAATCCTATGAGAAGTAATGGGAAAAGTACCATCTGGGATGACATATTCCAGACAAACCAAGATGACTGCGGGCAGGAATATTGGACTTAAAACGTTCTACCATGAGTTGTTCCATTCCTGAGATATATGTTGTGTATATTCTTTTTTTGTAATAAAAATCTTCAAGGTAGTTTGTGTGTGTGCTATGAACCACATTGTTTTTTTTGTTTTGTTTGTTTTTTTTAACATTTGAAGGAATAGTTCACAGAAAAAGGAAAATTCAGTCTTACTTACCTTTGTTCCAAACCTGTGACTTCTTAATATTTATGAACGCATCGTTCTTTCTGATTCACAAAATGATTAATTCTCTAATTGGACTGATCTGGTTTTCAAGACAGACTCAATAATCCAACAGTTTGGTGGAGAGGGAGATTGACAGTAAATCATGAATTTTGGTCCATTGGATATTTATGGTACATTTATGGTGTTTTTGAGTTTATTTTAAAGCTTTGAAGCTTTCCAAAATAATTCCAACATGATCATTTAATTTGAATGCACCATTTGATGAAGAGTTATTAAGTAAATAGCAGTAGACAGGCTATACAGGTGTCATATATATAGATATATATATAGTGTCAAACCAAAAATTATTCAGACACCATGTAATTTTTTATATATTATTTTTTACTAGAAGGTGCAGAACACTATAGTTCCTTTATGTAGGCGAGGATAGCAAAATTAAGTAAATTAACATATTATACCCAAAAATTCTTGATACAGTGGACTACCAGTAAAATTGATAAAAATTTGGGACCCAAATTATTCAGACACTTTGACACTTTGAGTCCTGACCATGTTTTCCTGACCAAGTATTTTTTCTTTCATTGCTAATGTGACCTTTTACACCACAAACTGAACAAAATAGGCATTGCTTGGTAATTGGTTGACCTAAATTGGTATTATCTAAATGTAAGAGCTGACAGCTGATTGGTTGATTGTAATCCATTACAATCCTTTCTGTCAAAGTTATCTGACATCAAGATGAATTTGATCTGACACAGTTCTTGTCATATTTTATTACCATATTCTAAACTATAGCGAATAAACTGTAATAATGCGAGAAATGTTGAAGGTGTCGGAATACATTTTGGTTTGACTGTATACAGTGGTAGTCAGAATTATTGGCACTCTGTAAATAAATCGGCATTGCTTATCCTTTTAATTTTTTTTAATCACAAAAATCTAACCTTTCATTGAACCAAAATAATTTAAAGTTGGAGGTAAATCACATTATGAAATAAATGCTTTTCTCCAAAACACGTTGGTCATAATTATTGTAACCCTTTATTAAATACTTTTTGTAACCTCCTTTTGCCAAGATAACAGCTCTGAGTCTTCTCCTATAATGCCTGATGAGTTTGGAGACAAGAGATCAGAGACCATTCCTCCATACAGAATACCTCCAGATCCTTCATCTTCATCTGACCACAGAACCAGGTCCCTTTTGAATTTTCAGTCGTGTCTGAAAACTGAATATGCTGGAGTTTGTTTCTGGATGAGCAAGAAGGATTTTTCTTGAAACCCTCCCAAACAACATGTGGTGATGTAGGGGTTGTTTGATTTTTTTAGGCTTTCTGACCCCAAGACTCAACTAATCTCTGCAATTCTCCATCTGTGATCCTTGGAGAGTCTTTGGCCACTCCAACTTTCCTCCTCGCCTTGCATTAAGACAATATAAACACACACGTCCTCTTCCAAACAGATTCAGATTCGTAACATCTTTAGTTGATTGGAACGTCTTAATTATTGCCCTGATGGTGGAAATGGGGATTTTCAATGCTTTAGCTAGTTTCCTACAGCCACTTTCTCTTTTGTGAAGCTCAACAATCTTTTGCTGCACATCACAACTATATTCTTTGGTCTTACTCATTATGATGAATGATTAAGGGAATTTGTAGCATGGATGCCAGACGAACTTAGCCCCGCCTACAAAATTTTTTGCACGGGCAGTTCGGTCTGGACTTGATCCATAGAGAAGTAATTATGCCCGAACAGAAACTGTTCGGACCAATGAAATTGTCAGGGCGGGCTTTAGACGATGATGGACAGATGATAAACAGTAACGTAATCATCCACGTCATCAAAGGCGCTTGGGTTGAATTTGTTCTAATCCTAAACGGAGAACTTGTTCGTATATGCATTCACCTTTACTATTTCTCTCATAAATGATGATCGTGTTGGTAAGTACTCTGTGTATCCTTAAATTCTTTTTTTACAACACCGGCAAAGATCGTTTACACTCATCTTCTTCTAACGTGACTTATTCTAGCGTGCGGGCAGACAGGGTTGCCAAGTTTTTACAGCAAAACTCGCCCAACTGCTACTCAAAACAAGCCAAAAACAAGCCCAATAGCTTTCCGGGTGTGTGTGTTTGGGGGGGGGGGGGGGGGGGGGGGGTTGGTTCTCCGGGAAAAATGGCATTTGGGGGGTAAAATATGTGTTATTTTGGCTGGACTGGAATTTCGTATTCCTGGGTCTGTATATCACATAATTAGGGTCGCTTCAACCCGCGGACTTGGCAACACGGTGCAGTTGAGTTCTGTTGACATTTGACAACTAACGTTATGCGTCGCTCCGTTGCTATGATTGGTTGTAGGTCTATCCAATTGAGGTCTTTCCTGGTTCGGTTTAAACACGCCCCATAATCACAGCCCAACGGAGCAGTATCAGACTCATATTCTGACTAGAATTGAGTATGACGACGTCAGGCTAGGGAATTTGGCCTTTGTGTTTCCTCATATTTATACTCATGTGAAACAAGACGTCATAGCTAGACAATTTCATGTTCCTATAGTCACCCTGGTGTGATAAAAAATTTAAATATTAATGGGAATATATTTCAGAGATATTTTACTGATAAAAAATTCTAGGGGTGCCAATAATTGTGGCCAACGTGTTTTGGAGAAAAACATTTATTTCATAATGTGATTTTCTCCCTACTTTCCATTCTTTTACTTCAATGAAAGGTTAGATTTTTGCTAACTTTTTGAATGATAGATCAGAAGGATAAATAATGCAGATTTATTTTTACAGCCATAGATTACATATTTTACATTTTACAGATCATATTTACCAGGGGTGCCAATAATTCTGACTACAACTGTATACCGATCAGGCATAACATCACTGACAGGTGAAGTGAATAAAACTGATTATCTTTTCATCACGGCACCTGTTAGTGGGTGGGATATAGGGGAGAGCGGGGCACAGCCTAACGCTTTTTGACTTTCTCAGTTTGTGTAAATCCACTAGGGGTTCAGAGTATTTATTGTTTCCCACATTAATTGCACACGTCTTTCATTAATACAGTGTATACAATTTTCTTGATTTACCCCAAAAGAATGGAAGTGAAATGTGACAACCCCTTAGGTGGGGTACATTGTAACATGTGGTGGGGCACAATGTAACATGACCAAATAACAGATTAAAATGTTACCTGATATAATCAAAAAAATATACAAGACAAACTAAAATATTTTGTCAACAAAATACAATCATTAACTTTTTAAAATAAAATAATGGCATTTTTTAATCATTAAAAATATAAGCATTTTTGAGTTTGACTACAAACACATTGCTAAATACAGCTATACAGCACAGTTCAAAACATAATAATAATTAATAATTTCTGAACATTAACTCTCAGTCATTATTCACACTTTTCTCATGGTTTTTCAAAAGAATTCATAAAAGTATAGAATATAATGGCATATTTCTAATAAGGGCTCATTGTAACGCAGTGTTAACACACACCCCATCTGCTCCACTGGGATGTAAACCGCGGCTCATGTCTTCTGCTGTTAGATCAGCATTAAAGAACGATCTCAACTCTTAAATAACAGATATAAGATTAAAATAATATCGGATTTGTCTTATTTTAAATAAACACAAAAAACAGAGATGAAAACTAAACTTAAGTAAGAAATTTACTTTTGCTATGGTTAAATACATGTTCAGTAATATCTTCCAGAGATTTTTTAATTTTTGCGCTATTTTTTCTCTAAATAATGTTGATATGGCAACTAGTAAATACACTAAGTTTCGTCATTCTGGCATGTGTGGAAAGGGTTAAAACATGCGCTTTACAACTAACCCCGGGTTAGGTTGTGCCCCGCTCTCCCCTATTAGGCAGCAAGTGAACATTTTGTCCTTGAAGTTGATGTGTTAGAAGCAGGAAAAATGGGCAAGTGTAAGCTGTGTGAGCTGGGCCAAATTGTGATGGTTAGACGATGGTTAGCATCTCCAAAACTGCAGCTCTTATGGGGTGTTCCTGGTCTGCAGTGGTCAGTACACTCTCAGAAAAAAAGGTACAGTGGAGGTAAAATTTTGTTCCTTGGGGAACAAAACGTATAACTGTACCTTTAAAGGTACACAATTGGTCCTTCGGGTGCAATTACTCCTACAATTAACCATTGGCAGGCAAGTTTGGTCCTAGTGAATCGCTGTCCTGCAGAGTTTGGCTCCAACCCTGAACGATCTATTGAAGCTCTTATTGAGAATTAACAGAGGTTTAGATCAGTGGTTCTCAACTCCAGTCCTGGGGACCCACTGCTCTGCAGAATTTGTGTCTCTCTTATCTGACACACTCAGTTCAGTTCATGGAGCTCTCTCCTAACGAGCTGATGATCAGAATCAGGTGCCTTAAATAAGGTAGACATACAAAATGTGCAGAGCAGTGGGTCCCCAGGACTGGAGTTGAGAACCACTGGTTTAGATGTTGGTTTTATTGTAAATATTTGGTCACCATTATGGTGATCGTGTTTGCTTTAGTTGGGCAGTTTGACTCTTGGCTTTAGTTTGTGTTTTTTTGTTACAGTGTTAACAAAACACATAATCTGTTTAAAACAAAATAAGCCATAAACAAAAATGATCATGAAGAAATATGTGTGACTGAAATTATCACTGACTAAAACTATTAATAAATAATATTCACCAACATTACTTTCTTGCCACAGACCAGGTATTCTGAATTTTTATTTTTAAATACATTCTAGGGGGGAAAAAGTTTAAACGCACACAGATATCTAGAAGAATCAGCATATGAATCTCAACAATGGTGACATACTTAATGCTGCAATGCATGCTGGGAGCCATGAGTTTTATACTGTGGTGGCTTAGTAGGGTTGGAGCTAAACTCGGCAGGACATCAGCTCTCTAGGACCGAACTTGCCTACCCCTGACTTATGTGGCGTTCACACCGGACGCGATTCGCGCGAAGGTGGACGCTTGAACATTTTGAGTTTACTCGCTTCATTCACGCGTGAAATTCACGTGTGACAACTACACAACAGACGCGAATTCGCGTCATGGGAGGGATTCTGCCCTATATGAGCCTATATGGTCACTTGACGTCTTTTTTGTAAAAAATACTACTATTAATGTGTGACAAAAAGTAGTTTAAAGACTTTTTCAGGCGATAATATAGTTGTTTAAAGCTCAAATCTGTGGTTAATTTATAAAAAGAGTGCCTATTTGAGCATTTTATCTGGTGTTTTCGGAGTTGTGAGATCCAGGGGATCAGTGACATTCCGCGCTCGTTTACCCGGGGAGACCCGCCTTTCCTCGGCTAGTCCTTCTCACATTTGCCACTGGCTCTGGCTCTTTTTTTCTGCTCCTGTCTCGTTGTGAAATGGCTCACTTGGCTCACAATGGCTCACAATAACTCACTTTCTTCCAAGCAAGATCCTTTTTATTCCTTTATTCCTTTTATTCCTGTTCTTGTAGTGATAGGATGATGTATAAATACAGCTCCGGGTATCCACATGCAGCCACGATTATCTTGTCCTCCATTGTTGTTCGGATTTCTGCCTCTGCTTGTAAATGCGTCATACTAGAGCAAGCTCGTGATTGGTTAATGCGGCGCGAAATATCTGCCAAAGTTCAGATTTTTCAACTTGAGCGATTCGCACGAAATGCTCAATTCGCGTCTCTGCATTGACTTAACATGTAAATTACTTAGGAATTTTTTGTAAAAAATACTACTATTAATGTGTGACAAAACCTAGTTTAAAGACTTTTTCAGGCGATAATATAGAAATGCTCAATTCGCGTCATTCGCGCCGCCTCATTCGTGCGAATCGCGCCGCAGAATGCCATTTCGCGTCTCTGCATTGACTTAACGTGTAAATCACTCGCGCGAATCGCGTCCGGTGTGAACGCACCATTAGAGGTACAAAAATGTACCCTTAAGGGTACAGCCCCAGTGACAAGCCATTGTACCCCTAAAGGTACAATTATGTACTTTATTTTCTGAGAGTGTATCTATCAAAAGTGGTCCAAGGAAAGAACAGTGGTGAACCAGCGAGAGGGCGTCCAAGGCTCATTGATGCATGTGGGGAGCGAAGGGTGGACTGTATGGTCTGATCAAAGAGACGAGCTACTGTTGCTCAAATTGCTAAAGAAGTTAATACTGGTTCTGATAGAAAGGTGTCAAAATACACTGTGCATGGCAGTTTGTTGCATATGGGGACGCATAGCCACAGACCAGTCAGGGTGCCCATGCTGTCCCCTGTCCACCACCGAAAGTGCCAAAAGTGGGCACATGAGCATCAGAACTGGACCACAGAGCAATGGAAGAAGGTCTGATGAATCTCGTTTTCTTTTACATCATGTGGATGGCCTGTTATTTTCCTGGAGAACGCATGGCACCAGGATGCACATTTGGGAAGAAGGCAAGCCGACGGAGGCAGTGTGATGCTTTGGGCAATGTTCTGCTGGGAAACCTTGGGTCCTGCCATCCATGTGGATGTTACTTTGACACATACCACTTACCTGCATTGTTGCAGACCATGTACACCCTTTCATGGAAACGGTATTCCCTGGTGGCTGTGGCCTCTTTCAGCAGGATAATGTGCCCTGCCACAAAGCAAAAATGGTTCAGGAATGGTTGGAGGAGCACAACAACGAGTTTGAGGTGTTGACTTGGCCTCCAAATTCCCCAGATCTCAGTCCAATCGAGCATCTGTGGGATGTGCTGAACAAGTCCGATCCATGGAGGCCCAACTTCGCAACTTACAGGACTTAAAGGAATTGCTGCTAACATCTTGGTGCCAGATACCACAGCACACCTTCAGGGGTCTAGTGGAGTCCATGCCTTGACGGGTCAGGGCTGTTTTTGCAGCAAAATGGGGACAAACACAATATTAGGAAGGTGGTCATAATGCTATGCCTGATCGATTAAATATTTTATTACATAAAAAAGGAAAGAATTCGGAATTCGGGGGAAAAAAAATACTAGAGAGCTATTTGTACTCTAAATTGTTAATTGGTCTGTTGTGTACTAACCTTAACTGGCAATTAATTAATAAAGCTAAAAAGATATAGCCTGACAAGCCAGACCCACATCAAGATGTTGGGTCTGGAAACTTACCATTGACAGGGCTCAATCTGAGGGGATAAACGGTTGTCTTTCAAATTCCCTCTGCACGCAATTGGATAGCGCCATGAGCGCCACAACCAACCAGAGCAAAGAAGAAGGTGAAGCCGAGCTAACGTTAGTTGATAGACTTTCGCAGCATCCAGTAGGCAAAACTTCGAACACATCTTATTTTCTTAAGAATGACTTCAGTCCATGGGCGTCGGAACCATTCTATGTGTGTGGGACAAGACCCACCCACTTTTTACGATCAATGATATTGGACCCACTCACTTTTATCGTCTCTAACATTCAGCACATGTGTGTACCTACCCCTAATGGATAAACACTTATTATTAAACACATGTTAGATGCTTTATTTCCACTTTTCTAATATTTTCTTCATTTTCATTGAAAATAAATGCCTTTCCGATCTGATATGTGATGGGAAAAGGGAGAAGATTGAGCTCGGCGAAAGGCGGACTCGACGATTTGTGTCAAAACTAGATGCCATGCGTCTTACCCCTAAACTACTGCCGCTCTCAATGATATGGCGATTTCCGTAATTTTATCTTTCCGAACTATACGTTTAGCAAGCAAAGCGGTATATTTGTACCTCGCTAATGTAATTGACATCTACTCCAGTAAAAAAATTCTGAGGACCCACCCACATTTTTTTTGCTTCCGACGCCCATGCTTCAGTCCCGTTCTTTGTTCTTTTCTCAAAGAAAAGCTTAACTCCAAATCTTTCAGAGTGGCGCCAAAGCCAATTCAAAAGACCGCTGTTCATCAGCTTCTATGTTTACGAGTAGCACGCAGAACCTCCGCAACTCTGCCGTGACGTGCCGTCATTGTGTTAAGCCCGCCCACCGACTCTACACACGCTGTGATTGGCCTGACCAGAGTTTGGTTTTTCCAGGGCTGCGTTCAGCCCCGACAAAACGTTGCAAAACGTTTTTTAAACGGAAACGGTGCAGCGTTGAACACCCTGTTCTGATGACGCAAGAGTTGTAACTATGGCAGCTGAGAAGGCCATTCTTGAGTGGTCTTTTTGAGGAATTTTCGGAGCCTGATAAAATCGAAATACGTGTTTAGTACTGCAAAATGCATGCAATCACTGCCCTTGCCATCCAGAATAAAAGACAACATCCCAATCCCATTTAATTAATCTTTTTTTTATCTCCTGGTAATCAATTCTAATTTTATTTTATTTCTAGTTCTTACTTTTTAATAGCTTGTATTTTATTTCTCATTTTCATGTAAAGCACTTAATTACCATATATGAAATTTGCCTTTCAATGAAGCTAAAAATATAAATAATACATCATCATGTTGATATATATACTGTAAAAAATTTTTTTTACGACAATCATATCTTCTAATATCTTCAATTGTTGCGTATAGGTACATACTGAGCTGCAGCGGACACATTTATAAACAACTTTACTTGGACCCATTGTGTGAGCTGTCTCTTTAATACCGCGTGTTTTATATAAATGTTGCTGCTGATTGGGCTGACATTTTTGACACACCCACCAAACGAGATAAAACGCATCTCAAACCTGTTGCACACCGTTTCCAGGAAACATGAAGTTCAACCGGAAACCGTAGCAAAACGTTGCGCACCGGTTTGAGCTTTGAACGTGCCCCAGCTCTCAGCTCTCAGAGTTGCTAGACCAATAAAGATATGCTGATCCAACAATCTTCAAAAAAGAGACCTGTGCTGTCAAAGTCTGTCTGTGGATATATAAAGTTATGCAGTTAGTTTTTTCGGTGTGAAATGGCACTTTGGTTTTCAGTGGCATTGCATAGGTTGTAATTTTTATTTTAAATGTGCAAAAGTTCTGATATGATATTTTGTTTCATTTTTTTTTTTTACATAAAAAAAGTTGATTTAAAAGGGGACATCTTATATCCAAAGTATTTTGTGTAATGAAAAACGAAATCATTACAGGTCTTCAAGTAACATTACTTTATACTGTAGTATAATGCAGTTTAAAATATATATATTTACAAATGCAAATTGCCTACTAATTCACATAAGCTCCAATAAAAGGCAGTTAAAATAACAAGCCTTGAAAAGAACAGTTGTCGAGCAAAGCTGCACGTAATTTTGGCAAAGAGTCAGATCCAGCGTAGCGCACACATCGATTACAGTGTGTGTGTGTGTGTGTGTGTGTGTGTAGCGGCAGCGTTATAGTGCATGTGACCCTTCACCCACTTCCAGCACAGTGAGTTCTCACGCTTCTCAGCACTATATAAGGCTGAAATAACCGCGGCTACATTACCCACGTCTTCACGGTAAGTGCCATATGCTGTTTGTATTTTCTCATCAAATGTAAATAACGAAAATTAAAATATAGTGGCTGAATTCTATGTAATGAACGTAAGTTCGCGTGTATCATGTCTGACGAATCGATAGCGTTGTGTATGTTTATTATAGACTACGCGTACTAACGGCGCGTGCCATTTCACGAATGAATAACTGTAGGTTATAGATGACCGTTTTGTCAGCTGCTTCACAGTTTATTTACTAAAGCGCGCTAGAGAGAGGATGAGTGTTAAAAAATACCCGGAAATAACAGAGGCAGAAAAATATTTGCCTATCAAGTCTAAATAAAGACAATATGTTGAAGTTGGTTTGATTTCTGTTCTATGGCGACTACAACGTTTGTGTGTGTGTGTGTGTGTGTGTGTGTGTGTGTGTGCGTGCTGTCGTAACGCTGGAGGCGATGTGTTTGTTTGCAGGGGGAATGGAGTGGTGACCTTTCACCTACTTCCGTGTTCCCTGAGACACGTAGGTCACATGAGCTAAGGTGCTTGCACAGTACATAACCAATGTTCAAAGGTCTGTTTACGATACACTGAACATATTTTTTTTATTATATTTATTTTATATCATGGACCCACCAATGTGATTATTTCATTGCTGCCCGATATACAAACTAGGTCTATGTGTTTTCATGTATAAAACCCCTTTTGTAATGTGTGAGGAAAATGGTAAGTGTTATATTTTAAAGATAACATGGTATTTATAAAGCCAAAAAATAGGCCATTTACTTTGTATTAAGATAACTGGGTATCCTTTTATATCCTTTCTATAGATTATTACAACAATATTATAATGTTGTATACATCTCACAAGAAACCACAGCTGTCAACAGAATAAAATGACTGGGATTAATGGAAAACACTCATAATTAGACATTCTAAATGTACATAAATGATTGTTTTCATTATTGTTTGGGTTCTGAAACGCAGCACAAAGGTAGCCTTGAGTGTTTCTTTGAAGTGGTGCACGCGAAAGTGTCAAATTCTTCTTACTAGTGTAAGTAGCATTGAAGTGCAGAGTAAGTCATGGTTTGATTAGTGTGGCAGTGTCAAGTCACCTTAGCCCTGGATTAGCTCGCTTTAATCTTGGTTACTTTGATGTAATACTGTTTGCATTTAGTATTGTCAAAGACTCCGCTAGAGCTGACTCCGCTTTTGGATTCTCAGACCAACTGCACAACGAACTGCTAGTCACCTATGTTAATAAATAAACATACATTTTTCTATTTAACTACTGTTCAAATGTCAGAGACTGCTTTGTAAAACATAAAAAATCTGACTGACTGCAAACGTTTGATCGGTAGTGAAATCATTCTGCAAGCAGTTTGATGACTATTAAAGATACATCTGTAATGAGAAAAAAATAACTTCAAATAGTTGAGATAGTATGTTCATATTAATTTATTAAAAAACAAAATATGATTCTTAAGACGGAAAAAGGATTTTGCATTTGTGTGATAGCAGTTACTTTGACACACCTGTGTGCTGCTTGCATCAATCTTATTCAGTGTTTACAACAGTACATTCTGCTGTGGTGATTCATTATTGGGTGAAAGGTGATGTGAAGGGGTGTGGATGTTACATGAACACAATAACTTCGTACTTTCTTTTTCGTCAGACTAGCAGCAGCTACTCCCAGATCAGGATGTTGTCCTATCTTACTCGCTGGGTGTCCAGAGGTGCTTTCCAGGCACTGAAAGTGACGGGCAGTCGTCCTCAACTGGTCAAGACACCTCGTATTGGGAATCAGACCCTGGCAGCGGCTCCTCTGCCCTTCGCTGGGGGGAGTCCTGGAGTGAGGCAGGCCCAGGCACTGGATCAGGAGAGACTACTGCAGATTGATTGGGATGATGGGAGTTGTAGTTTGTATCCATTCACCTGGCTGAGGGATAACTGCCAGTGTCCTCTCTGCACGCTGCAGTCAGCACAAGCACGCAGTCTGCTGCTGTCAGATCTGGACGTGCACACCGGAATGGACCAAGTACAGCTGATGGACAATAAGGTTGGTCTTGGTAAGCAAAGCTTAAAGGGATAGTTTATCCTAAATATAAATTTGTCATCATGTAATTTCAAATGGGAATGAAGATGTTCCCATTCATATGGCAAAGAACAGCAGTCATCATAAATATGAAACGAAATGTGTGAACAAAGTGAATTTTAATTTTTGGATGGACTATTCCTTTAAACCTGACTCTGCATTAATCTTAATCTTTAATGTTTTAATCCAGCCACTATTACTGTTTTTCTGCAAATTTTCGCAATCAACATCCAGTCATTTATTTTGTGTTCAAGAGAAAGATTTCTCCATGCAGATTTCGCATCAGGTCCAACTTTCACATTGACCAACAGAAAAGCTGCTTGGTTTTAAGGTGACTTCTGTCTGTAATGTTCATACATAGGGTTGCCAAAATAAGGGACCCCCCCCCCCCCCCCAAATACAATTGCATGAAGGACACAAATACAGAATAAGTCATGAACTGATTATTTCAACATGACAACTTTATAGCTTAACAATAGTTGTAAGTCCCAAGTTGTAAGTCGCTTTGGATAAAAGCGTCTGCTAAATGCATAAATGTAAATGCAATAAACCATAAGAAAACATGAGATCAAGTATGTGAACTTAAAACAGAACACATTTTATATTATTTTACATTTGATTATTTTATTTTTAAAGAACTTTTTAGTAGCCTATTTTGGATAGTTCACCCAAAAATGAAAATTCTGTCATCATTTACTCGCCCTCATGATGTTCCAAACCTGTATGAGTTTCTTTCTTCTGCTGAACACAAAAATAAGATATTTTGAAGAAAGTTTGTAACCAGGCTGCTTTGGGGGCACCATTGACTTCCATAGTAGGAATGTATCTCCATATGTGTTCAACATAACAAAGGAATGTATACATGTTTGGAACAACTTGAGGGTGAGTAAATAATGACAAAGTTTTCATTTTTTTGATGAACTGTCCCTTTAAGCAGTCATTCTGAACCAGTAATCACTTTTTTGAATTAAATTTTTTATTAATTTACTTAAATTATGACTTTATTATGTAATTATTTGTCCCATTTTTATCTAAATATTTTTTTAAATGTCAAATTTTATATGACAGTATTATTTATGTATGATTAATATAGCCTAGCTAAATGATACATTAATAATAACATTAATTAGGATATAATCTATTAATTAACCTGTCTAATATATATATATATATATATATATATATATATATATATATATATATATATATATATATATATATATATATATATATATATATATATATATATATATATATATGATAATGTATAATAATTATGTCCAGCAAGCTCTGATAATGTATGGAATATTGTATTAATATATTATCCATTTTAAAAAAAACCAATAGGTCTATACCATTAGAAGCACGAATGTGTCTGTCACCGTATGCTGCCTTAAATCAGACTGAAATGCTTCTCTGCAAAGTGTGCAGTTCGCCTGAGGTTCATCATGAGTTACTGGACAGACCCATTGATACCTTTTTTTTCTATTCAGCCCAATATCTGGAGATCCTCTTGCGTTGAAACGGTGGACGCGACGCGAGCTCAACATGTTTTTAAAAAACCGCGTAAGTTTACAGCGCATGTTCTCGAGACTCCGCCGCTATGGCAATAAAGCCGCTAAAACGCAATAACGTGCAAATGAGCTTCTGTACTACTTATTGTGAAATTCATTTCTTTATATTTGCTATCAGTATTCTCCACACGGCACAATCCTTGTGTGCTTATTGAACTATGTGTGGAACTATGTAAAATACGGGACAATAGGCCTACGGGACGCGTCATTTTGCTTGTAAATACGGGACGATTCCGTATTTCACGGGATGGGTGGCAACTCTATCATACATTGCTTAACTATTGACAGTGGACCTTTTTTGCCTGTGAAATGTCTTCTACATTTTGCTAATGTGACCGCATCTAAACACATATCTGCTGTAGTATTGTTTGGTGGGCACATAGCCTACTACTGAGCAGCTATGCTGGTCTTTTCAGCCCAAGTTTACATGTGCTCAAGAAACATTTCCTTTTATTATCATTGTAGGTGTCCATAACTTGGCCTGATCAGCACAGTAGTGAGTTTGATCCTGACTGGCTGAAGAAACGCTGTTTTTCCCCTGAGGCGAGACAGGCTCTGCAAGAGGAGCTCTTCCTTAATGGTGGGTTCATCATAATCTATTTGTCTTCGTTGCCATAATCTTTGTATTAGCCATTTACCTATTTTTTGCAGTAAATAGACATTTAACCTTTCTATGGTTTATAATGCATTGCCATTATTAAGGGAAGTATTCTATATAGCAACCTGGATACTTACTTTATTTTCTGTATAAACTGCAGTTCAGTTACGCTGCTGAGATGCTGTCAGCCTGCTGTTATTATAGTTATGCTCTTGAGTAATTACATACTACCTGAGTGTGGGGTGAATTTCGACCTATATATCTGTTGATATTAGGGGGTGAAACGGTACAAAAAACTGACGGTTCGGTACGTACCTCGGTTTTGAAGTCCCGGTTCGGTATGGATTCGGTACACAGCAGTTTTACAAAATTGCTTTTTATTCATTTTTATTCAACAGTGGTTTAATGGGGGGAAAAATGGTGTCTGTCCTTAAATGAATTAAATTATAACTAAAAGTTTCTTAAAGATAATGCTGTAAACTATATAGGGAGCCCTTACTTACATATAGCTATTAAAGATTAACAACAGAGCCCAAACTATTAGCCTAAATCAGTTGCTATTTATTTTTAGATATAATAATCAACACTCATAAGCTTCACATAAGGCAGTTTTTGCATTAACTTCTAAATCTAATTATTTTTATTCGTTGTTGAAATATAATCATTTAGTGGCTGTAATTTGCATGACAGGTTTATTTAAACAAGACATCACTAACAGGCTAAGTAGTATATAATGAATATATATAGGCTAATATAATGAATATAACGGCTAATATAGTGCATGTATTCAGTGTTCTGAATTCTCCATGTTCAGCATAATAACCAGAGATGCACACAGGATCAGCGCTGCACGTTACAGAATATTGCGCAACATGCGCAGCTGCGGAGCTTACGCTCATTTAGTAGACTGAGAATATGCGTAGCACTAGTTGCATCAGCCATTCCGACTAGTGATGGGAAGTTGGGATCATTTTACTGACTCGGATCTTTGAATCTCGTTCAGCAAGATGAACGAATCTTTTTTCAAGTCATTTCGTTCATTTCAGCAGAATCTAATTAAAACCTTGCATGCTACATTTTTCAACACATTTAGTACTTTTGGAATAAAAAATAAACTATAAACTGATGCAGCCATGGCCAAACTTTGAGAAATAAATGATTAATTAATTGCTTAAATTGCTTCAGTCTATGTAAGCAGTCTGTTAGTTCACCTCACATCCCAATCCAAATCGTGCTTTCCTTTGTCACTTCACATTTAAACACGTCTGTTCCCTGGAAAGTTTAGTTCACCTCTCGAGTATGAGCCGTTAGTTCGGTCATCATGTCTGATCTGGGCCGTGACAGCCTCATGCGTTCGGAAACAGAATTGATTCGTTCACCAGTCTCGAGTCTTCGGGTTTGAGTCATTCGTTCATCAAGTCCCAGACCCATATGCAATATGCAGTGACCGGAAACAGAAAAGATTAGATCATCTCTCGAGTCTTCTCGTTCAAGTCGTTCGTTCTTTTTTCATGTGACCACTTCCCTGTTCAGTGTCTCGCAACATATACAATATTACAGTCGTATTATTGACTGCATGTTGTAATATCTTCTGATGATTTTATAATAATAAATATATGTGCAATAAACATTTGTTATGCCTATCCGTTCTGAACAACCCAATGTGTCCAGGCAGGGCCGTCGCAAGGGGGGTGCGAGGCCCTGTGCGAAGTTGACATGCGAGGCCCTCTATACAATTGATTTGCGCGCGTGTATGCGGCCGGGTATTGCTATAGTAACCGAACTTTCGCATATCTGATCAAAAGTGGTTTGACCTATTTCAGATGCTGCAATTAGAATTTAAAATGGACTGAGTAAAACTCTATACAATCTTGACGTGTGTGATAGGCTATTGTGCTCACTGACTTGCACGGTCACTCACACGCTCATAACAATTGTAAGATCTACTGCATAATGATAACCTAAGAACAACAACAACAATAATAATAAAGCAATTAAAGGATTAAAAGCGATCTAAGGGAATAACTAGCCTAAATATGAACGGTATGAAGAAACGTGCAAACATTCACTCTAATTCGTCTAATAGTGAAAACGCAAACGTTTCTTGTCACATTAATTTATGATTTACATGACTTATAACGCATAATTTCATTTCAAGACGGCTAAATTTCATAGAAAGTTGAGTAGTTTGCATCACTAGATAGTCTATTACTGTTGGTCGCTGAACATTTCTATCGTAAAACAGTTACAGTACAAGCATCTCTCCACAAACTCTCGTTGCGTTGTGGTTATGACTGACAGCAAGACCCGCCTTCTTTGATTTGATTGGCCACCTCACTCATTCTGTCACTGACGAGTGCTGTTAGAACGGTGAAGCGGACTAGACTAAAAATTTTTAATCATTCTAAAGGCCTGTACACACCGGGACGAATATCGCACGCGCTTATCGCCAGCGTTTTTCGTGACGTTTTTCGGCGCGTCTTGAGTGTTCACACCCAAGCGATTTCCACTGGCGTTGCGCCGAGTGAACGTGCACATTCAGTAGATGCGCTCCCGGTACACAAGGTGGTGCTGCGGCACTTTACGCTTCTGACACTCGCTTGTCACACAGAAGAAGAGGAGAGACAGTATTTACGTGCTTGCCAAAACCACAGATATATTATGTCTATGGCAAAACCATTCACACACTTTTTGCTAACTGGCAAGCAGCATTAGCAGCCTATCTTCTTCTTTGTCTACTTACTACTTCTTCGTCGTATCAGTGTGTGCTCGGCAAGACCGATTTTGTGCTTGAGCGCCACCAAGTCGTGTTTTACTGTCACTTCAGCAGCTCCAGGCACGTGAACAAAAGCGCGGATCTCATTGGTCGGACAGTTTTTTATGCGCTGCGTCAAAATAAAAAAACGAACCCGAGGCGTTTTTTTTTTAATGACGCTTTTACGCCTGGCGTTTTACGCGTCGGTGTGCACACTCACATTGGCGCCCATTGTTTAGTCACGAGGCGTTAAACGTCGGCGATAAACGCGCGCGAAAATCGTCCCGGTGTGAACAGGCCTTAACAAACAGATTTACTCATTCAGCACTAAAACGGGAGCTCGTCTCTCAGCTCTCAGAAACAGTCTCTCTGACAGCGCGCAGAGTTGGCTGTCTCTGCTTACTGTACGCTTTAACATCACCTGTGTTTAAACTACAATGCTAAAAAACGCATGAAAACGACAAAAGCTTTCGTGATCGCGCACATGAGCGTAACTGCAATAGAGACATATACAAGAGACTTGATTATGCATTATTGAGAGACAGTAGGAATTGTATTTATTATCGATGTTGGGTGGAAAAACTGTAATAAAAAATAGACAAACTTCATAAAATGCAGGCCAGGCGCGAGGCCCTCTAGAGGCGCGAGGCCCTGTGCGGTCGCACACTTGGCACAGCCCTTGCGACGGTACTGTGTCCAGGCTTCATAGGAAAATCAATTAAACTAGCTAAAAAAAGCTGAACTAAACAAACATAAAAAAAAACTCACTTGTTTGTAAGGAATTGTGAATTAACCATAGACTGTAAAGGAATTAGCTAATTTCTGTCACGTCATGTGACAAAAGAATGAGACTCGAGAGATGAGCTGTTTCTGCATTCAGCCTATGGGCACTTGAACGAACGATTTGAACGAGAAGACTCGAGAGATGAACTCATCTTTTCTGTTTCCGATGACTGCATAACCTTGCCTATGGGCTGGGACTTGATGAACGAATGACTCGAGACTGGTGAACTAATCAATTCTGTTTCCTGTACAGAGCATATGGGATGTTGCGCATGCACAGTCAACACAAAATGAACGAATCGCTCTCTGAGACAACCCGTTGTTCTCGAGTCATATTAAAGATTCGTTCAAAATGAACGACATATCACTAATTCCGACTGGAAAGTTCGCTCGCTGGATTGCTCGCACTTTAAGGACATTGTATGAGTAACGGATAAATAAACTTGTGTAGAGCTAGCTGAAGAAGAGTCTGTCAGCCTGTTATGCTCTGTGTTGTCTCCTGCCTGGAAGTAAAGCCATTTGCTAACCGCTACCTCATTGTCCGTCTTCCTTGCATGAGTATTCAGGATACTACACACATGTCCATCTGTGTTGATACCAAAGCAATCATTAAAAGACTATCATCTATCCATGACTGAGTTCTCTGACAAGAACACTGTGGCGGTCAGTGCACATTGATCCAGATATATCCTAATTCAGAACATTCAGTGAAAGAGTTGATTTCTCTAGTGAGCTAACAGCTGTGGACACTGAATGACTTCTGAGTAAACGTGATTCTGCTTGACATTGTTTACAAGCAGTTATATTGTCTTTCCGCGGTTGAAACACAGATGGAGCGATTACACGACATATGATACATTTCAGTAAGTTGTAATGTATCCTCAACATACCTTAAGATATATTAATTTATGTTTATTCTTTAGGAAGAGATGATCGCATTGACTCTCTCGCTGCCGTTTTAAGTTGAACTGATACGCGTCTATCAGTCACGTCACATTAATGAGCGTTAAAACGGCATTTATCGTTTGAATTTCATGATAAAATGGACTGAATACTTAATATGTTCGTGTGGGAACTCGGATTGAAGTGTGTTCCGCGCTTACAACAAGCCGACTGTTAACTGTTAAAGATTACATTCATAACCGTTCAGTACACGCGTGCACCGTACCGGAAGCCATGTACCAAAACGGTTCAATACGAATACGTGTACCGTTACACCCCTAGTTGATATCCTATTAAGGCACTCGAATTTGCTTGATGATTTCAGTGTCATTTTCTAAATTGAAGACTGGATGGGTTTTGTTTTGAATTTAGACAAACATTTTTAGGATAGCTTCATTATATAAAGTTAATACACTCATGTAGGCTCACATTTGTGCATTATTTGAATGTATCTGTAGCATGTGTGGTCTGGACGGCAGTTACTTTTGTAGTGTGCAGGCATGTCTCCCTAGAATCACCCCTGAGTGGAAAGACTTTTTCCATTTCCTGCCACATGGAATATAGATTTAAGGCCATTTGAGAAGAGTGAGCTGTTGTGCTTATACACCGCACTTGAGGGATGCCGTGGTTGGAGGAGACTGAACAATCTGTCTGCCAGAACAAGCATCTTGCACATATTTGTGTCTTGAGATTTTAAGATTAGATTTTCAAAATTAATGCATGTCAAATGGGGATTTGAAACATATTCTGCTCACCACAAATGTTCTTTAGTTTTATGGATCTAGCTGTTGTTTTCAACCTTGTGATTTCCTCTCTAAAGTTTAGGAAATTATGCTGCTGTTTAGTTTAAAGGCACAAAAGGCATCCCCTTGTGCCCCCTAAAACCGTGAAAGACAACTAATAAATTACCACTGTTTAAAGCATAGACTACTCATCACAAGTGTCTGCTTCTAGCTGAGGTGTAAAACATACAAGGCTTGCATGGGTTTAACAAAGCTCCTTAACTGGCGACCTCTCGTATAAACGTGCTTCAAGTTGCCTGAAAGAGGCCTGTAAAGCACTCCCCTTGCTGTAATATGTCTGTCTCGGGCAGTAACCTGACATTAGGCATTTCCTGACCGGTTATCACCAGTTATTGACAACTAATGTGTCCTCCATGGTGTTACTCAATCTCTCTTTTTCCTCTATCCATACACTACTGTTAAAGTTTGGGGTTAGTAAGTTGTTGTTGTTTTTATTATTATTAATTATTTAAAGAAATTCACCCCCAAAAATTTTTTTTCAACATTGATAATAATAAAGGTTTCTTGAGCATTAAAATCAGCATACTACAGTGATTTCTGGAGGATCATGTGACTGTTGCCATCACAGGAATAACTTACATTTTAAAATATATTAAAAAAGAAAACAGCCATTTTTAAATTGTAATCGTGTATATATATTTTTTATAAACAAATTGGGGTTGTTTGGGGTCAATTTGTTTTGATGGTTTTTGAAAGAAGTCTCTAATGCTTAACAAGGCTGCATATACAGAGGTCGGAGAGAATAGTTATTAGGCTCATTAATAATGTAATGATAAAGCCTTTCGATTATAGTCATTGTTTCTAGCCTTTAACCATTTTTTTTTCTCACAGTAGGATTTTCATGACCCAGTGAACTGATTCACTTAAAGGAGTTTTTCTAGTGTTGATGCAGGGTCCCATTTACAAGAGGGCACAAGTGTGCTTTACTGCGGTTACAAAATGTCCTGGTCCAGCTGACATTGTGCATTCCATGACATCATGATCCTTCAGAGCACTTATTGTTCCCATCTAAATTCAAAATGGCAAAACGGTCACATTGCTGCATTAGAAGAAAAACAGTTCACCCTTCCCACACAGAAAAAGACCACACTGACACAGACCAACGTTTAAGATGACTTGAATAACGTGAAGTGATACATTTAAACCTTAATTTTCCAAGTGGTTTATGGAAAACGAATGGCTTGACTCACATGAGGTGTCTTACTTAATCCATTTGAGAAGCGCATAGGAACTGAATATAGGATGCTGTGCACATGCAATTTGAGTTATTAAAATCATATAAATCCATTTTCCAAACCCCATTTTGAAAGTGATCGCTGTAAGTGGTTTGTACTCTGGTTGTGAGCTTCTGTCTGTCCTGTTCTTAGTGAACTCTGCTCTGTGCTGAGCGCTCAGTAGGGACTCTGTTGACAGAGTTTGACTGGACATAGCGGTCTGCCAGCAGCAGACACGGCTTCACATTACCATAGCTGGAAAACTCACAGAGGCAATGCTGATGGAAACTGTTCAGACACACATAAGCTGACACCTTTCTTTTCCTGCTTGCCTTTGTGTGCATAAATGTGTTTCCGTCTGTTTCAGAGACTGAAAAGGTCATTGAAAAGTAATGTCCATTATATTAAAGTCTCTCAGAGGGCCCAGCTGCACAGAATGATAACATGATATTAATCTCTGGCTCTGAAGACGACATCAGCCCTGCCATGAAACCACAGTATGTCAGTGAGACAGAGAATATTGAGCATTACATGCTTATAAGAGCTGAAAATTACTGACCTGGACCAACTGAACCACTTCACCCTGGGCCCAGTGCCCAGCTCACTCGCTCTCTCTCGATCAAACTCATTCCAGGGCCTTAGTATTAGAGGGAGGTTGTGGGTATTTTCTCAGCCTTGCGTGTCAGACAATTTTGGGTTTGTTTTCATTAGCTTGATTGCATGTTTATATGATTGCATATTATTATTTCTGTAAGTGACTGATTTAGAAATAAGGTTTCCTCTCAGGGTTTTTATCTGTTTTCACATTTTGTCATTCTGAAACTACACAATTCATTATAACAATGGTTAGTATTAGAATCAAAATTTAGTTAGTCTGCTGGATGGCCAAGCTTCTTAAAGTGCCCCTATTATACTATTTTAAAGGTTCCTAATTTTGTTTTGGAGGTCTCCAACAATAGGTTTACATACATCAAATGTTTCATTTTCTCACAATATACAATGCACATCACATTTTTCAATGATTCTCAAACTACTCATCAGATTAATCAGTCTCTCTAAATCCCTCCTTTCCACGAGCCTGCTCTGATTGGCCAGATGGTCCAGTCTGTTTTGATTGGTCTACCACTTAAGAGCACATCGGAAACAAAATGTCCATTACCATAAACTTGATCTCCGCTTTCTACATTTTCAGTGATATGCTACTCTAGCCTAGAAATCTAGACGCACCCTAACGACAGCAAATCTAATTTGCAGCCAGGGTAGTCTAGCAACTCTCCATAGACTTGCGAGCTGGAAAAACCAAACTCTGGTCAGGCCAATCACATCATGTATAGAGTCGGTGGGTGGGCTTAACATAATGACGGCAGGGTTGCGGAGGTTTCACGTGCTACTTGTAAACAAAGCAGCTGGCGAACTAGGGCTGCACAATATATCGAAATATCGCAAATGTACATATCGCGATATGCATATCGCAACGGCAATATCTGAATGATTTTAATAGACTACTTCAGCATTGTGAAAAGTGTACGTTTTAGGTCGACGCATATAGCAGAGAATAGACTGGGCACACGACTGTTACTTATGTGACTTGCTTGACGTTTAAAAGAGTTAATAAACACAATAACTTACGAAAAAACAACTCCTTGCAGTCTCGCGCTGTCTGCTGTCTGACACACACACCGAAACGTGTGCACAAGCCGCCTCTCTGAAAGTGTGTGATCCCTTCAGTTCTGTTTCGTGTCTTGTTACACACTCGAACTGTCAAATACACTTAGTTACGTCAAAATGGCTGTCTTGATGAGTATTCATGTGAACACAGTCAGTTATGCTTTAAGTGAACAATATGAACAAGGATAAATTAAAATAACAAAAATAATCGTCCACCTCTAGTTCAGGTGTCTTTGTTTACCTGGATGTTCTTGATGTTAAGGTTTAGGTTGATATAACTATATATTACCAAGTCAAGCAAATAATTTTTGGCATTTAAATATTTTGGCATTACATTTTTTGTTTGTTTACATTGATGTTTAAATTATATTGTCAGATTTGTGACATAGACTTTTGCTAAAACACAGCTGTGTCACTTTCAGAAGTTTTAGCGATGCTTTCTTTTCCCAGAAAGAATGGGAAACACATAAATGGTATCATTCTCAGTTTTTATCTTTTTTAAATATTATTTAAATAGATTTTACACACTTAATATCGTATTGCATATTGAATATCACATTATTTAACAAGGATATCGCATTTTTCTTCAATATCGCACAGCCCTATGGCAAACAGCAGTCTTTCGAATCCGCTTTGGCTGCGACTCTGAAAGACTTGGAGTTAAGCTTTTCTTTGAGAAAAGAACAAAGAAAGGCACTGAAATCATTCTTAAGAAAGGAAGATGTGTTCGGAGTTTTGCCGACCGGATACGACGAAAGTTTAATCTATCAACTAGCTCCACTTCACATTGCTCTGGTTGGTTGTAGCGCTATCCAATTGCGTGCAGAGGGAATTTGAAAGACAACCGTTTATCCCACCCCTCAGATTGAGCCCTGTCAATGGTGAGTTCCCAGACCCAACATCTTGATGTGGGTCTGGCTTGTCAGGCTAATGCTACTCAGTTTTTTTAAATTGTTGAATAAAGTCATTATTTTCATTTGTTTTTGCACACAAAAAGTATTCTCGTCGCTTCATTAAATTAAGGTTGAATCAGTGGAGTCACATGGACTATTTTAACCATTTTTATTTTACCTTTCTGGACCTTGAAAGTGCTTATTAAATTGCTGTCTATGGAGGGGTCAGAGAGCTCTCCGATTTCATCAAAAATTTCTTAATTTATGATCCGAATATAGACGAAGGTCTTATCTTTCGGTTGTTGTCCCTGAACTATATTGTCTCTGACATATCTACTGTGACAATGTGTCAGGCGGAACAGTTTTCTAAATGGAGAGAAGCTGAAAAGGAGGTGCAGGGCTGAAAAATACTTGCACTCCATCGAGGTCCAAGCACTGAATTACAGGTCACACTTCTCTAGAGGCCGTCTGTGGAAGTAGACATAAGACTTTCCAGCAGTGTTCCTTCACAGTCAAACATGCAGGCCCTCACACAGTGTTCTGACCAATGTGTTCTGGCCTCGACCCTGACACACACACACACACACACACACACACACCTTCATTATGTGAAGAAAGACTCTAGTGGTGGTTATACACTAAGTGTGAACTTTCTATCATGTGTTTATTTGCATTGTAAATTAGGGTGCTTGGAGAATGAGCTGCAGAGATAGGAAAGATAGAGAGAGAGAAACATGTTTAGCTTGGAAAAGATTTTAGCTACTTTTTGAGCAATGCTGACATCATTCTCTGACTTGAGTCACTGTTGACTTTGCTTTGTAAGTTGCTACTGGACCTTCTAATGCAGAATTTCCCCAATGGAGGTTTGTGGGGAACTGTAGGAAGTTTGTGAGTTGATGAAAAACAAATCAAATAAAGAATAATTAAAAAATACACAAATATTTTATATATATATTAATTTACCTGCATGTCATGTGAACATTAACCAACCGTCAGAAAACTGATCATGCAATCGTGTTTTTACATTATTGAAATTTTAGCAATAATGACAACAATAATAACAATAATAAATTCAGCAATAATAACCCCCCTCAGTTCTCAGGGGGTACTTAAGTAAACATTTTAGGCCATGGGCTTGGCTGACAAAAAAAGTTTGGGAATCCTTCTAGTGTAATGATTGTAGTTCAGGATCTTGGTTTTCAAGGAGTGGTCACAAGTTAACGCTTCAACTAGTTCAGTCTAAGAGGCTGATTTCCATGAAAGAATGTTGAATTAAATTAAAGAAGTAAATTAAAGGGTGATAGACACTAAGTTGTGCCATTGCTTTGTGGTGTTTCAGAGCGCGAGTATTGGGATTCTGGTCTGCAGATCCCCACAGCAGACTTCGAGGAGGTTCTACATGATGACAAGGCTGCACTGGCCTGGCTAGAGGCTCTGAGACGTATTGGCATCGTCTACCTGAGGGGGGCCCCATCGGAGCAGGGCCAGGTGGCCAGACTGAGCCAGAGAATTGGCTATCTCCGCCTCACCTTTTATGGGTATGGTCTGTAGCTTTGGCTGTTCTCTAATGAAAGCAATGGGATATCTATATTTAGATTGATTTAACAAATGGATTAGTGAGCAAGACGCTAACAGAAGTTGCATATACAGTCATTTTAATAGTGCAGACTTTTTAGAGTAATGAGTCATTCTTATACCGTTAACATTAGTACTTAACTATGGAAGCTTGTTTCCGCCACAGAATAAAACATTTTAAAAGATAATTGTGACTTTTTATCTCACAATTGCGAGAAATAAAGTCAGAATTGTAAACATATTTGACAAAAAATAAAGGTCCATCCACTTGGAGATTTCTGGCCTAGCCACTGACCTTCCTCTTGATCAAGAAAATCTTCTTGATGGTTCTTTAACTGACTGCCTATCTGTATAGTGCAAAAAGAATGTAAAAATATGTAATCTGTCACTGGAAACTATATGAAAAATTTCAAACACAGTAGTCGCAGGCAGTGTAAGGTTCCCAAAAGTAAGTTTCCCAAAAATACCATTTCATAAATTGTTCAAATAATTTTGAACATCTGTGACTCTGTGTTTACACCAAAAACTGGGCAAAACCGCCATTTATGCTTTAACTGTCATTCTCACTCCAAGATCTACAAAGAAAGAAAAAAATAACCTGCTGCGACGGGCACAAACCCACCAGTCATGGAAACCGTAATATGGTGTGATGAGTAATGTGGTCTGATCTTCCACCCTAATGCGTTACATCTGGACAGGTTTATAATCGAAGGAAATAAAAAGTCCCTCAACCCACAATGTCTGTTGAAAACGTGGTAGATGAATTGTAGTGGTATGGGCACCCGTTTCATTAGGTCTGAGGATTCATTCCAACGGCCAAGGAATGCAAGGCCATTTAAAGAACCAGGTGCTTTGGGGGGTTGGTAGTTCGGGGTTGGCCAAGGCTGCATTCATTTATTATTATCATTTATTCATTACAATTAAAAAATACAGTAAAAGGAGAATTATTTTGTTATTAAACTTAAATAATTAATCAAATATAATTACAATGTAAAATAATTATTTTCTATTTTAATATAATCTATATTAAAATTGTATTTATTCCTGTGATGGCAAAGCTGATATGCTGATTTGGTGCTCAAGAAACATTTATCATTATTATCAATGTTGAAAACGGTTGTGCTGCTAAATAGTTTTGTGGAAACCGTGATGCATTCATTCATAATTCTTGACGTTTAGAATGTTCAAAAGGACAGCATTTATTTGAATCTTCTAAAGGCAAAATATGTCGGTTTCTGCCTCACACATCTTGGCTATTGACTTGGGAGTAAAGTAATGTGTAAAATTGGCAATGCAACCATAGAGCTGGTCCATAGAACTGTTCCGTAAAAGATTATCATGGATATCACGGTATGAGTCATCTGTCTATGCCATCATTTGATGAAAGCATTTTGTGCTGTAACCCTTGGCCAACAATCAGAAGAATGTTCTTTTTTCAGAACACTGCCTCTGAGAGCATCTAAATGAGAGCTGATGTGAAAGAGCTTTGCTTTACAGTTAGTTAAACCTGTTCCATTGCTCTAGATTTACTAGAAGATGATTAGTGAGCCCAAAGTCAAATCATTAAAATTCTGATATATTCTTCTTGCCAGAAAACAAAGCCTTTCATTAGAACATGCAGAAATTTATTTTACAGGGAAGGATGAGTGAATGGAAATCAGACAGATAGAGGATCTGGAGAGAAGAGACAGAACAGAAACCGACACACTGTGAGCTTCTGGCTGTAATCACAAAGTCCTGCATGTGAGCTCCCTCTCAGCTGACACCTGTTAAGTGACAGGCTAAGTGATTTAACACCATGCTAACCCCAGGAGCTCAGTCAAACTGGCCAAAAAGCAGCTTCACCTGACCCAGACTGGAACAAAAACCATTGCATCTGCCAAATCAAGACTTCATTGGCTAGGGATCTTCTGGTTGAAGGAGGAGACTGTGGTGTCTCACATGGAGGAGTCTCTAATACAGACCCATTGAAACCACTATCTGCCCTAATTTCCTTTAAAAAAAAGCCACAAATACTCCTCTTCCACGACTCCCCTTCCTTCTGTTGTTTTCCGTTTGATAACAGGAGAAAATTGGTCTTTTTTTATAGAGGTCTTTCTTTCTCTAGGTTTGTTCTAGCAAACCTGCATTTTTTTTACTATAACAAACTGCAGCAATGTACTATTTTCCAGTAAAATTGTGAGAGGAGATGCAAAATTGTGTAAGACTTGTGTTGTGTCTTGAATGACGCACAATTTTTTAAAATGTTTTATTTTTTTTATTTAATCGAGGCATATGACATGGAACAGTGCATAAGTATGCAAATTGGGACACCTTTGTATTCAGAGAATCTATGTATATCTTTTAAGTTTATTTTTCATACCTCATTGAACTTTTTAAAGCATAAATCTAACAAAAAAGCAATTTTAAAATAGGAACAATTATTGAGATTTATTCATTAATATTTAACAATTATTTTATGAAAAAAAGAAACAAATACAAATATTCAATACAATTATTACATTTTAATTTATTTAAATGTATATATTTTTTTGCAATGAGCAGGTTCATCAAGAATTCACCACCAAAAAAAAAGAAACATCAATATTAAGTTCTCGCAGTGTGTTGCCATAACAAAAGTGTCTGCTTTGTTCATTGCAGTGCTTCCTTTAGTCTTTAGATTTACTCTCAAGATGGTACTAAATCAAGTAAGCATTTTACAGCGGTGGTTTCCTACAATAAATACATGGAGAGATGCAGTAAAACTTTACAAGGCCAGTCACCTGTTCTGATCCATCGTCCCCTCTGCGCTTTCACAGACACACGTGGCAAGTGCAGGACAAGCTCATGGCTAACAATGTTGCGTACACTTCTGGAGAGCTGAGCCTGCACACAGATTACCCTGCTCTGCACCATCCACCTGGGGTGAGTGTATACTCACTCACTAACTCTCTTTCTCTCTCGAATATGTGGTTTATGGGGACTCTCCATAGGCGTAGTGGTTTTTATACTGCACAAACCGTATATATTCTATCCCCCTACACTAACCCTACCCCTAAACCTACCCATCAGAGAACACTTTTGCCATTTTTTGAATTTCAAAAAACCTGTTTAGTTTGTTTTTTAATTGTATTAATGAGGTTTATGAGGACACAGGAAGTACGTTGTAATACCCATGTCATTATACACGTCCTCATAAACCACATATACCTGTACACACACATGTTGTGTTTTCATGTTTTATGGGGACTTTCCATAGACATAATGATACTCTACAACTGCTGGCGGATCCCCACAATGTGTTTTACTATCTTTGTGGGGACATTTGGTGGTTACAGTGTCTGGTTCACTATCTTTGTGGGGACTCACGATAGACGTAATGGTTTTTATACACAAACCGTATATATTCTATCCCCCTACTACACTAACCCTACCTACCCATCACACAAAACTGTTTGAGTTTTTTTGAAAAAGTAAAAATGCATTCTCATCGTGTGTGTGTGTGTGTGTGTGTGTGTGTGTGTGTGTGTGTGTGTGTGTAGGTGCAGTTCCTACATTGCGTCCGTCAGGCTGAACAGGGTGGTGAGAGTGAAGTAGTTGATGGGTTTCACATGGCGGAGCTGCTCCGGAGAGAGGATCCTGAAGCGTTTAACATCCTCTCCTCTCTCAGGGTTGACTTCACAGACAGCGGTTCTGACTACTGTGACTTCAGCGTGCAGTCCAAAAACCACATTATAGAGTAAGACAGACTGTGAGCAGATACATACATACTTACATAATCCCATATAGCTAATGCAATGGATTAGCTTTGTCGCTTGAAATCCTCATCATCATTGACTATACGTCAATAATATACTTAACGGCACCATCTCATGGTCAGTTGTGGAACTAAGACTCGCAAGAGAAATCTCTACAAATGAATGTTTAATGGGATAGTCCATTCTAAAAAGGAAAATTGTGTCATCATATTTTTCATCCTAATGTTGTTCCATGCTTGAGTTGCTTTCCACAGTGTAACACAGAATTGTTTGTTTTAATAAACGACACCAATTAAGACACTGTAAAAGTTCTCATAAATCCTCATCATTTTTGAATACAAACATGTCTGTAATGTGCAGTGTGGACTCCGAGGGTCGGGTTGTGAGGATCAACTATAACAACGCCACACGAGACTCTGTGCTGGATCTGCCTCTGCATCAGGTTCAGCTTTTCTACTCGTCTCTGAAGGCCTTTGTGGAGCTGCTCAGCTTGCCTGAAAATGTGTTCACATACAGAATGAAACCAGGTCAGTATGGCCTGTTTATCCATTGAAGATTACTGCAGTTGACAGTCATAGTTGCTTAATAGACAAAGATTTAAACGTTTTCTCTACATGCTTTTGAATTTGGGACTACACTCAAGTCTGTGCTTGGGAACTTGTTCATTTAATATCTAATTCCAAGGTTTTCAAAAACATTTACTAGAATTATTCCCCAATTGAATCCTTAAAGCTTTTCCATTGTCGCTGTACTTTTTTTTTTTTTTAAATACTTTATATTTTATCTCTGCGCAGGTGACTTGGTGACCTTTGATAACTGGCGTTTGTTGCATGGCCGAAAGAGCTATCTGTCACGCGGTCACAACTCAAGACATCTAGAAGGAGCATATCTGGACTGGGATGAGGTCATGTCCCGTCTCAGGAACCTCCGGAAGACTGTCCGTGGAGACAGCTAGACGCGTCTCTTCATCCTCCACTCTACAGTCATGATAGGAAAGCAAAATTGATTTCTGATCTGTCCTCTGGTGATGCCTCATTAGTAACTTTAAAAACAATTTACGAAAGCCTTAAAAAGTTTCGGATCCTAGGGATATTTTCTGTTGGGCATTTCATTTTTGGCAAGTAGATATATGAAGAGTTCAGATGCAAAAGCCTCTAAAAGCCACTTTGGTCAAAAATGAGATACTGAGTGAATGCTCTCCACGCATATAGTATACGTTCGTAAAATACTTTTACTTTAAACCCACTAAATCCCAGCCTCAGCCCATTCAGATGTGCCGGTACTTGGGTAGAATCCTATACATAGAAGCCCGACAAAAATGCTTATTTTAAAGAAAACCGACAGACGGACTTAGAGGCTTTTGCATCTGAAGTCTTCAATTTTGTTCTTCTGTAGTTAATATGTTCTATTACTGTGGCCTTTTACTGAGGAGCTATTTGAGTCTTCAGCACTTTCTTGCACTTACTTAGAAAGCGCAGTGTAATTTTTTTTGATAAGGGACAATTTTTTTTCAGAGGTGTTTTAAACTTAGTTTTAGTCATTCTATTAAGGATCACAAAGGACAGAAAAATTTAGTTTAGAACTAAATACTTAACTTCTTTGTGGACAACTGCCTAAAGTTTGGTACTAGATTAAACAAATACAATGGGGTTATTCTGAACTACCAATGTTTTCATCATTCATATAGCACATGCTGTAAAAAAGTGACATCTCTGATGGATAAGCCTGAGATAACACACTTTGAGGTTAAGTATGATACATATTTTATTACTCTTAGCCTTTATGTATTTCATATGAGGCGTCTACAGAGCTAAAAAAATGTATATTAACGGTCAGTTTGTTTCCCTTTTCTCCACATAAATATTGTTCTACAACCATCATGATTTATGGTACTGTTTAAATGCAGTCATTTTTAATATATAATACGTTGATTTTACCAATATTGTTTATTTTCTGCTTGATTTGCACTTAATTTTAGTGTAGATTAACGAACCATTCAATTTATATTTGCTTGTATTGTAAATAGTAGTTTGGACAATGATGGGCCATTGACTTTTTTTTTTTTTTTTCATGTGGCACAAAACTATTTATAAGCTGATGTCCAAAACAAAGTATCTCTGTTTTGATATATGGAGATTGGATAGTTCATTAAATTATGATCAGTACATGTATACTGATTGTCATGTGCAGTAGACATTAAGCACTTTGATACTTGAAAAGCCTCAAATATGAAGTTTTAAAGACAACTGGCCAATTTGTATAAGTGCAGCAACAATGCAAATATAGCTCATGCGGCTATTAGTTTATAAAAAAATGTTGGAGCTGAAGTGTTACTTGTAATGTTTTGGCAACTGACAAATTGTTTATTTTTTCAAAAATGACAATAAAAGACATTCATAATATACCCAGACATATTTATTTGTCATTCATGCACTTACACAAAAACTGGGGTTATATCAGTTTTTGAATGTTGGTGATACGAAGAGGTTTTTGATGGAATAATAATAAAAAACTAGGCCTGTCGCGATTGGTCGATACAATCGACTGTTCACTATGAAATGAAATTGTATTAGTACTGGTATTTTAAAAATGACAGCACTCTAATAAGAGCAGTATTTCTTAATTTGCTTCGATGTGTGACAGCAGAAGTGAGGACGTGTGTGTGAGCTCTGCTTCCACCGTTCACTAAACAATGGAAGCAGAAGAGTCAAATATATACGCGCAGCTCAGGAAAAAGAAAGCAACAGAAGTGCGGCGCGGCCGGGACCTGCTCGCACCATAGACAGTAAAAGAAATGGACAGAGCGACCCCATAGACTTCAACGGAGATAATTGAAGTCAGGTAGAAGCACTCACTTCCTGATGGCTTGACGACGTAGTTGTGACGTGAGCAACCAGTCCGACAGTGGCAAGTCTTCTAGTAGTTGTGCAAAGTGAAATCTGAATCACCGAATCTTGCAGAGACAGAGAGGGTGAGCAGGAGCAACTTTTGATGAATGAAGCAGGATCTGCAACATCAGGTAATTTGCTCAACAGCGCGACACAGTCGTGTGGTTATGACGCAATCGTTAGCCTATATTTTACAAAAACAGCTTCAACGGGGCGATAGTGTAAGATACAAGGCAATGGAGCCTTTTATACATTGTTGTGTTTGTTTAGAAATAAACAATGGACGAATGGAGTCTTTAAACGCCTCAGATGTAAAGATATTCACTGTCAAAGTGAGGCCAAAATGAATGGGAGTCAATGGGATGATAACAGCAGGTGATGGCTTGGTTAGCAATGGCCCCGCCTATCTAAGGTACGGTTTCCGGGGGCTGGATTACCCCCTTTTTTGTTTTTTTTATTTTATTAATGCAAAAATATATACAAAGATTGTACATGTAAATACAACTCGCAACAATTATAAAACAAGACAAAATAAAAAAGATGTAAAATTAAAGTAATTCATGCCAGGGGTAAAATTACAACAATTTAAAGTAAAAAAAGCTTCATAGGTCTTTCTTGCTTTTTTGTTTTTAATTTGATCTAATGTAGTACCATATTGTTTAATTTCTTTTATAAAATGTTCAAAGCTTGACTTAGCTTTAGTCCATTTTTTCACATGAATGTAATATTTTCCAATTAATATGAAAAGTTGTGTAACGAAGTATATCGTACTTTTGGAATCGACATTGTCATGTACAAAGACAAATATTACGTCATACAGATCAATTTGTATATATGTTCCAAACAATCTAGAAATGAAATTGGAGACATCAAACCAAAACATTTTTGAATATATACAATCATAAAAAAGATGAGTCACAGATTATTTGGCATTGCCACAGAATTCACACACGTTTTCAATATTCAAATGGAAACGTTTAAGTAACTCCTTAACAGGGTAAATTCTGTGTAAAATTTGATAGGATACCTCTCTAATTTTATTATTAATAAAAAACTTTGTTGTTATTGACCATACTTTTTTCCAGTTAATATTTTCATATTTAGTAGACCAAAACACTGTTGAACAAGGCAAATAGTTTGTTTTTAAAATATTTCTAATATATTTGTTACTGCATTTATCTTGTATTATATTAATATCCCCAATAAATATTGTATCACTACAAAAACTGGTTCGACTATCAGCTTTTATAGGATAAAATCCAGGGTTTCGCAATAGTGATACAACTCTGCCAGGGATTGCATCAAAGATAATAGCATATTCTTTTGGCCTCACAGGAATCATAAATTTATTGAGAAATTCATATGTTAAAAGTAAACCTTGTTCATTAAGCAACTGACTAACAGTAAGAATCCCATTGTCGTACCAAGTCTTATTAAAGATTGACTTTTTTGTTTACTTTTTTTTTACAAGATATCTTTGTTATTCCATATTAAGTATCGATGTGGTGAAAAGTTTTATTTAAATAATAATTGCTACGCCAGCAGTGCCTGCTTATGAAAGTTTGCCAGTTTAACAGGGATTTTTTCTACCGAAAAATTGCATTTCAAAAAGAAATTAATTCAATTCAATTCAATTCAAATTTATTTGTATAGCGCTTTTCACAATACACATTGTTTCAAAGCAGCTTCACAGAAAGTGCATTTCATAAATGGTCAGTAAAAATGTTAGAAAGACAATGTTAAAGAAAAATGTTCGAAAAAGTTAATCAATCGTGTATTAATTTAGGCCATAACAACGCTGGCGTTGAGTCGTCTCTTCACAGGTGTGGAGTCGTCTCATCACAGGTTTTGGGGCATCCGAAGTCTCCATGAGAGGCTGGATACAAACTGGAGCTGACAAACTATTTACCTCGGGACTAGTGTCCCGAGATAACAACAGAAAAGCAGATGGGAAATAATTAGCATAGCTGCTGTTCAGAATATTATATTAATGCTTTTGATCCGATTTAACTGTAGTATAAAAGGTAATTATAATGTGAATGCTTGGCTAAAGAGATGCGTCTTTAATCTAGTTTTAAACTGGGACAGCGAGTCTGAACCTCGAACAATATGAGGAAGACTGTTCCAGAGTTTAGGAGCTAAATGTGAAAATGCCCTCCCTCCTTTAGTGGACTTAGATATCCTTGGAATGACCAGAAGCCTAGAGTTTAGTGATCTTAAAGAGCGCGATGGGTTGTAGGGCGATAGAAGATCCGTTAGATACACTGGAGCTAAACCATTTAGGGCTTTATAGGTCAGTAGCAATACTTTGTAATTGATACGGAACTTAATAGGTAACCAGTGTAGAGATGATAAAATTGGTGTTATATGATCATATTTTCTTGACCTAGTAAGAACTCTAGCAGCTGCGTTTTGGACTAACTGTAGTTTGTTTATTGAGGATGCAGGACAACCAGCTAATAAAGCATTACAGTAATCTAATCTCGAGGTCATAAATGCATGAACTAACTTTTCTGCATCAGAAATAGATAGCATGTTACGTAGCTTAGCAAGTTTCTAAGGTGGAAAAATGCCGTTCTTGTAACATATGAAATATGATTTTCGAATGACAAGTTGCGGTCTAATATAACACCCAGGTCTTTTACTGTAGTGGATAAAGTGACAGGACATCCTTCCAAGGTAAAGTTGTATTGTGAGAGGTTTTGTGGGCAGTTTTTTGGACCAATAAGTAATACCTTCGTTTTATCTGAATTTAATAGCAGAAAATTACACGTCATCCAGTATTTAATATCTTCAACACACGCTGTCAGTTTAGATAGCGTTTTCATCCTGTCGTGATGAAATATATAATTGAGTGTCATCAGCATAACAGTGGAAATTAATTCCATGTTTTCTTATAATATTACCAAGTGGCAGCATATATATTGAGAATAACAGAGGGCCTAACACGGATCCTTGCGGCACCCCATAGTCTACTGACGTCATCTTTGATTTTTCCCCATTTAGACAGACAAAATGGTAGCGGTCTGATAAGTACGATCTAAACCAGTTTAATGCCTGTCCCTGAACACCAGTATAATTTTGAAGTCGATCTATGAGTATTTTATGATCTATAGTATCGAACGCAGCACTAAGATCGAGTAGAACTAGTATTGAGACACAGCCTTGGTCAGAAGCTAGAAGTAAATCATTTGTGATTTTAACGAGCGCAGTTTCTGTGCTATGATGCGGCCTGAATCCTGATTGGAATTTTTCATAGATATCGTTTTCTTGCAAGAAAGAGCACAATTGAGCGGACACAACTTTTTGTAGTATTTTAGACATAAATGGAAGATTTGAAATTGGTGTGTAATTTGCTAGGTTATTATGATCTAATTGTGACTTCTTAATGAGAGGTTTTATGACTACCAACTTGAATATTCTTGTGACATGACCTAAAGATAAAGACGAGTTAATAATATTGAGAAGAGGCTCTTCCACTACAGGTAACAACTCTTTTAGTAGTTTAGTGGGTATTGGATCTAATAAACATGTTGTTGGTTTAGATGCAATGATAAGTTTATTTAGCTCTTCCTGTCCTATAGTTGTAAAGCGGTGTAGTAGTTCTTGAGGGACGATAATTGCGGTCGAATCATAAGACATCATTAAAGATTGTACATTTACAATTTTGTTTCTGATGCTTTCTATTTTCTCAGTGAAGAAATTCATAAAATCATTACTACTAAACTGTAACGGAATATTTTGCTCAGGCGATGCTTGTTTATTTGTTAGTCTAGCCACGGTGTTAAATAAAAACCTTGGGTTATTTTGATTATTTTCTATTAGTTTGCGGAGATGCTCAGCCCTGGCTGCTTTTAGGGCCTTTTTATAACGTGACATACTATCTTTCCACGCGATTCTAAAGACCTCTAAATTAGTTTGTTTCCATTTACGCTCTAAGTTACGAGTTTCTCTCTTGATAACATGTGTAGCACTGTTGTACAATGGTGCTTTAGTTTTCTCTCTAACCTTTTTTAATCTAATTGGTGCAACAATTTCTAATGTGCTAGAGAAAATGTTGCTCATACTGCTAGTCATTTCCTCTAGTTCATCTGTTTGTTTGGGTTCACTGAGCAGCTGAGACAGATCAGGTAAGCTATTTGAGAATCTATTTATAGTGGTTGGAATGATTGTTCTGCCGATAACGTGGCGCAACATGACAGATTTCAGCAGTACGCAAGTTACCATGTAATGGTCAGTGACATCATCACTTTGCGGTATAATATCTATATCGGTTGGGTTGGTTCCATGTGATATAATTAAATCTAGTGTGTGATCAAGACGATGAGTGGGACCAGTGACGTTTTGCTTGATCCCAAAGGAGTTTAATAGATCTGTAAACACAGCCCCTAATGCATAATTTGTGTTATCTACGTGTATGTTAAAATCTCCAACAATTAATGCTTTATCGACGTTGACCAATAGATCTGAGAGAAAGTCTGCAAACTCTTTTAAGAAATCAGCCACCCAGAGTTAAATATGTAATTTGGGAAAACATTCCATATACTATCTTTATTTTTAATAAATTCTATTATCCATTTTATCTTAAACACATTATTAAGATCTGTAAAATTTAAAACTTCAAGGCCACAAAAGTCTCTATTATTATTTAGAATATCTTTCCGTAAATGGTGTATTTTCTTCCTCCAAATAAAATCATAAAGAATCTTATCTAATTCCTTAACAACATTATTTGGAACATCTGCTGACATGGATATATAAACAGACCTTAAGATCCCTTCTGCTTTTGAAAGTAGAATGCGTCCATTTAGGGACAGATCTCTCATAAACCACATATTTAATCTGTTTTAAATTTTCTCTATAATAGGCTCAAAATTTAACCTGGTTCTTTGATTCAAATCTTTACATACCATTATCCCAAGGTATGTGATATTGTCTTTAATTGGTATGCCACAAATTTCTTTAAGAGAGAATAAAGTGGACTTATTCATCTTTAATCCAGAAATTTCAGAAAATGTTCCAATACATTTAATAACTTCATCCAATTCGTCACTATTTTTGACAAAAATTGTGGTATCATCTGCTAATTGGCTAAGTTTAATCCCTTTTCCAAACACTGAAATTCCTTGAAAACTTGCTTTTTTAATATGAGCAGCCATGACCTGAGTAACCAATATGAAGAGAAATGGTGATATAGGACATCCTTGTCTTATCCCACAGCCCATATCAAATCTCTGACAGGTACCGTGAGATAATTTGACTGAACTATTCAAACCTTTATAAAGCGTACAAATTGCTTTTTGAAAAAAAAAAATGACCAAAACCTAAGAAATCAATAACTTTGAACATAAAGGAATGTTCAATGGTGTCAAACACTTTATAGAAATCAATAAATTGATCAATAAAAAAAATCCTTTTTTTTAATGGATTTTCCATACGATATTGCAAATTTCCTTATTTCAAATTTAGTTTGTTCACATAATTTCCCATAAGTTTGAATCAAAGAAGCTTGTTGCCAATATTTAACAATTCAATTCTTAATTTGGTAACAAAACTCATTATGTTTTAATAGACTATTATTTAACTTCCAATATCCATGCTTATCTCTACTTGACTGAGAAATGACCACATTAATCTTAATAGATATGCCTTTGTGATCTGTTAAAACTTATGGTTCAATAGTAACAAATTCAACTCTCTCTTTTATATGTTCTGAAATGAGCCAAAAGTCAATACGTGATTGTTGAGATCTGTCCCCATTACTCCATGTATACATAAGTGACTGTGGATTTTTATATCTCCATATGTCAATTTTGTTCAGTCGTAAACAAACATTGCTTAATTCACTTGCCATATTGTCAATTCTAGGTGGCAATCGATCTTGTTTTCCATCAAACACCATATTAAAGTCACCACCCCAAATTACTCCAGATTCAATATCTTGAAAGATTATCTCATTTGTTTTTTTTATTATTGGTGGCATATGTAAGGAATAATTGACGACGGGCCGTTCAATTATTAGAATAATAATGCACACCCGAGGTGGTGATGCAGTCACGACGCGAAGCGGAAACTGCCACCCAGTTGTTGAACGTTTTATATTCACCGTAAATATTAAGATTTACTTTAGGAAAATCGTCTGTCATATTGTTGTTTTTTAGTCCTGTAATGTCCGTTATTACAGTTAACTATGCGAAGTGATATGGAACTGGAACTACGTTCGCTGTGCGTCTCCCAGAAAATAATTGCACACCTCAGAACGTTCATCAACCAATCAGATTCAAGCATTCAACGGCCCCGTAGTATAAATATTTATAATAATTTTAACTTGGTTTATATCAATAAGTAAAGCAATCCAATGACCATGATCATCTGTTTTGTGACCTAAAACTTTCCCTGAAAACCTGTCCTTTAAAATAGCGACACCAGCTGTCCTATTTGAGTCACCAAAAGAAAACCAAATGTCACAACCCCACTGGTTCTTCCAAAAACGTACATCATCTTTGCAGGCATGAGTTTCTTGAATAAAACAAAAATCTGCTTCTTTACCTTTACAAAACAAAAACAGAGCTTTTCTTTTAAGCATGTTTCATATACCCCTAGCATTTACTGACAATATCATTATTAACATAGATTCGAAAAAGGAGAGAAAAAAGAAACCTTAATAGAACAATTGGTGAACAGTGTGCAAATTAAAGTTGAAAGTGTTGAGAGTAATCTTTAATCCCATCTTTTCGAGAATCAGTCACAGTTCAGTAACCAGTCCTGAGATCCTGTTTGCTTCTATTTGAGTAACAGATAAAGAATAATAACCTCCTGTAGTTGTAATTTCACATTAGGAAAGAATATAAACATTATTAAAAAAAAATAAAAAATTGAATATTTGTCTTGTTAATTGTACATTTGTCTTTGTCTTTTTAGAAAAAGCAAACATACCTTTCGTTTCACCGTAATTTAGGATTCAGGACCCATTGTAAAGAGAGCTTTGGTTTACGTTTTAATTTCTTTACCATCTACGATTGCCTTGATTCCAACAAAGGCGGCCCTTTTGCCCTCTTTCCGTGCTTTGTCAATCGAAGGTCAAAGGAGATTCCTCGTAGCCCTGTCCTTTATCTTGAGGTCTTCCTTGAAGTACATCTTGTTCTTCTTAAAGGTCCCGTTCTTCGTGTTTTTTTAAGCTTTGATTGTGTTTACAGTGTGCAATATAACATGTGTTCATGTTTCGCGTGTAAAAAAAAACAGTATTTTTAACACAATGTACTTATCTGTGTACCGCTGTTTTCACTCTCCTAAAAACGGCTGATGAGTTCCTTGTTCTATGAAGTCCCTCCTTCAGAAATACGTAACGAGTTCTGATTGTGCCAGCGGTTCCTGTGTTGTGATTTGATAGCATCTTAGCAAACGTGGCACGGTTCCCGTGTTGTGATTCGACAGCAGCTTAGCACACGTGGAAAGGTCACGCCTCTTAACGGGAGATATATGCGCTTAATGATCTCTACAGCGTCCCTGGGAAAGCCAAACAAAGGTGATTTGACTCCGGGATGAAAATAACAGCGTCTCGACGACATGGCGACAAACACAGTCAAACGCGACACTTCTTCTTCTTCACGTGGGACAGCAACAAGACCACGCCCCATTTTTCGCGTACTCTTGTGGGCGGAGGTTAGTCTGTTCTACTGACGTAATTAATGAAGGAAGTACCAGGATGTAGTCCAAGCCAGCCGAACGCTGTAGGCTTTGAAAGGGAACTTCTGTTAAATAAAATATCTTGCTTGGCATTGAACTTTGAGCTTTATAATTTTACAGGTATTATTTATGCTCTAACAGCAACATTACACACTAACTAAAGTTTGAACAATGGGATCACGAAGAACGGGACCTTTAAGAAAAGTAATTTCCCTTTGCTCCGTTCCATGTGAGGCCCCTCGCTGTTCTGGAAGTGAATCTTATCACCGATCTTGGCTTCTTTTCCTTGCCGCTGTCTGCAATGGGTCTTCCAACTCGATGAGCAATGTCCACATTGTTTGCTACGAAGTTACGATCTTCTTCGATAACCACCGCTTTGCAGATTTCCATTACGCGAGTCTTGACATTATCCTCTCGGCACGTTCGGTCAGTCCCTCCTGGTCATTTATTCTGTCCTCCAATTCCGAGATGCGCTTCAGGTTTGCTTCGTTTTTGTTTGTCAAATCTTCGTTCTCCTTCCGAATGTCGAAAACTTCGGAATGCACCACTTCTAGCGCTTCTTTCAACAGATTGATGCTGTTCGAATTATCTTTTACCATGTCTTTTATTTCCTCGAATGACTGTTTAATTATTTGAATGATGCTTTGCTGTACCTGACTTAACGTTAGTTCATCCGTTGCATCACATTTTGTGTGCTTTTTCGACGGAGGTGCTTTGGATGGCGTATTTGGAGTCGAATCACATTCTCCTCCTTTTTTTTGTTGACAAGTGTAGGAATGAGTTTCGCTGATCAGTCTTTTTTCGGTCGTTCTTTGGAGTTAAATATCCATCTCAAGGGCAGAGTTTGACACGTCCATGATACTTTCTGATCTCTATACAGGTAAAAAAAAAAAAAACTGCTGAACTAGTACTAATTAACTCTGAATAATTTCTAAGAATCTCAATAACTCTTAACAAGTGTGACTTATTTCTTACATCAACGTTTGTATGATATACCCTAAATTGTTGTAAGCGCTAGAACATGTGCGTCTAGTCAAGCCGCCATCTTGGCCAACCCCCGGATTACCCCCTTGGCTCGCAGCCTCGCACGCGCTGCCGGACTCTGACGATACATGTCCACTTTTACGGCCCGACTGAAGCGTGGTGTTATGACGCTTCCCCTCATGTGTATGTTGATGGGCGTTCCTCAAGTTTACCGCTATGGGCGTGCATTTGAGCCAGCGGGGAATGAAAAACAAAGGACCGGCGAGAGACTTCCCTCCGTCTCCATGTGCTCTACTTATATTGGATAGTCGCGTCGCGTTCATCGGATGAATTTGCATAAAGTTGAGCTTCGGCCATCTTCTCCAAGTATGGGTAACTGCAGCTGCAGCATTTGTTCAAATGCAGCGCCGCCTTCCCGGAATGCTTTGCGGGCGCGTTAAAGTCGCTTGACGTCACCCATAGGAATAAGGTGGAGTCCCCAAAAGTCGGTTTTCCCGCGGAATTGGGCTACTTCAACACAGTTGCCGCGGGCTGTTTTTCATGTCCGCGGGTTGAAGCGACCCCAATTATATGACATTTAGCCCCGGGAATGCGAATTTTAGTAGGCAACCATGCCAAAAAAACACATATTTAACCCCCCAAATGCGATTTTTACTGGAGATGCCCCCCTGAAACGAGATTGGGCTTGTTTTGGGCTAGTTTTGAGTAGCAATTGGGCGGGTTTTGTTGTGAAAACCTGGCAACCCAGGGTGTGACAGAAGTATTACACGGACAAATGGATCAGCACCTTGACCTGAAGCACGCGCAGCCGCGCACACGTCTTTCACTCGGATCGCGATGCCAGTTTCTCGGATTATTGGGTTTGAATGGTAAAAAATATGTAAAAATGTCTTTAGTGAACGTATACAGAGTTGAATGAGAAATCGGGTGTTACAATGAATTTTGTGTGAAGCAGGAACATGCTGGCCAAGTTTAGTTTTTTTTTAAACATAAAACAATGAATAGTAAGTTGTCATATTCAATTACTTTTACTGTACCCATGGTATCAATTCAGTATCGGTATTGAAGTATTTTAGTCTGGCATCGTATCGAAGTCATCATTTTGGTCTCTCTCTCTCTCTCTCTCTATTATATATATATATATATATATATATATATATATATATATATAAATATATAAAGTATTTGCTGAAAGTATATTCTCTTTTTTTATGTTGGTTTACAGATTTGTACCTACCAGTATTTGCATTTTTACTCTTTTAGCTTTACATTTGGTCAAGGGCTTGTTTACATTTATACTTTTTTATTGTACACTACTTAATGCCAAAGTTGCCAGTTAAATTAAATGTTTTTAAGAAAAATTGTTGAAAATTGTGATAAATTAGTCGATAGATTAATCAATATAAAAAGTGTATATAGTCGTTAGTGGCAGCCCTAAAAAACAAAAAACAGTTGAAACTAAACTCAAATGTAAAACGGTTATTAAATTATGATATATCATGATATGATAATGTTTTATGATAACATTTTCTAGTTAGTCAATTAAAGTATTTGACAGACTTTTTTTCTTGGAAAAAAAAAAAAAAGCTAAATAGATTTTATATGGTTAAAGAAAAAATGTCAATTCTAGGATGCAAATATCCATTAATAAAAAGTTTTATTTGTGACGCTGCCATCGCCTGTATATTAACTGTATTTCGCATAGTCATATTACCTGCAGCCACAGATTTGGGTTGGACATCTTTTATTTTCATATTGCGAAAGCTGTACAAGTTCTATAAATATTTTTAAATGCTGAAATATTTACATCCATATCTTTATTCTTTCCTTTCCCTCTTGTTCTACAACACACAGACTAAAATGAAAGCCCAAATAATGTGCAACTTTATCTCTCACACTTTCAAACAACAGACCTGATACACTGTCCAACTCAAAACTTCTGTTTTGGGAGACTTTTGGAAATCAGTTTTGTGCTATTTACATCTCTAAACCAGGTGGGCTTTTCAAGTCCATTTACAGTCTGCATACAACAACAGAATTGAATAGAGACGCAAAAAAACAAGCCTTTTCGCGTGGACATTCACACATGTAAATGATTAAAAATGTCATCAAAACATAAAAGAATATTAAAATATGTAAATGTGATAGTTGCACTACCCAATCTAGTAGTCAAGAAGAGATGATCAGAGACAATCTGCACCTCGAAGAACAGACACACTCTCTTTGCTATCTGTGTTTCTAACACAAACACACACAATCACACACAGACAATCAGGAAGAGGACACTTCAAACAGGACATTTTGGACAAGACTTTTCCATCACTTTTCAAACAATCTCCAAACGGAGCTGTCTTCTAGATCAATAATGCCTTTTTTATTGCCGTGCCAAAAAAACGGCAACAAACAGAAAACATAGAAGCAATGACTTTCACCTCATTATGAACACTGGAGGACAGTGGATGGACTGTGGATGTGATAGGACTTGGACATGTACGCACTAGTGATAGTATTGCACATCTAGAAAACATACTAGTTTTTCATAAACATTTTCGTAGCTTTTTCAGCATTGCTTCAGGGATGTACAGATTTCTTTTTTAAATATTCATTTTTCTTTTAAGTGACATGCAATTTAACACAGCAGTTCACAGACAGGGAACTTTACAGCAGAAATAGCACAGTAGTTTGAGCCTCACGTGGCAAGAGCTAAAGAGATACACAAACCTTAGACCACTTACAGCAGGTGGAGGAGGGCAAAAGGAACATTTACGAATGGGACAGCTGCTCCGTCGCGGACGGTTAAGGCAAACCCCTCTTACGTGGCAGCGCAAGATTGCAAAGACTTGAACATTTCACCCATCACAGACAGAACAGACTGGAATTTACAGTACAACTTAGCACATAAATATTAAATACACAGCCTGTTGACTGATATCAGAAGGGGTTGAAGAGCCTGACCTCTGCATGCCAGTGCCAACTCGCAAGTGCTGCGCTGGGACCTGCATGCAACCAAATGCCTTCAATTGCAATAAATAAAAGTGTATAAATGAGGGCGCCAACCAATAGTAGTCAAAGTCTGTTCTTATTCTGGTTGATCCATACTATGAGAATTAATCATTTTAGTGTCGGACTGGAATACTATATCAGGTACATGATAAGATATACTATATGAATGGGTCGTTTCTTTTAGGACAAATGTGTAGAATATGCGAATACATCTACATGTGAATTGGTACAGGAACAGAGGTCCCTAAAAGGAGCTTGGCAGGAGTGTCAGCTTGCATTGAACAGGAGTATTGCAGGGAGTTCAGGAATGGGCTGAAGTAAATGTTGGAGAGAAATGTGCTAGCTCGGTATTGGACGAGGGGACAGCATCTTGGGCTTGCCCTCTGACTCTTTCCCTTTGACCGCCGCCATGTAGGAGAAGAGGCAGAGCACCGAGTAACAGATCTGATGTGCCTGTTTGAGACAGAAGTGTTAACACAGAGTTATTTACATGAAAAAAAAGAAGTATATCACTTCATAACGTATTGTAGGGCTGGGCAAAAATACAGATTTCCTGGTTATCTCAATATTCATTCTTAAAGGTCCCATGGCATGAAATTTTCATTTTATGAGGTTTTTCAACATTAATATGAGTTCCCCTAGCCTGAATATTGTCCCCAAGTGGATAGAAATGTTGATCGGTGTAAACCCGAGTTCTGGCTGTCTCTCTCTGCCTTTGAGAAAATGACAGGCCAGACGAGCCAATCCTGAAGTCTCCTGTTTTGACGTCCAAGCAGGAACGGTTACCTCCCTTTCCTCCGCCCAGAGAATCTGGCACGCCCATGCAAACGCTCGAGAGATCATTCCTTGTGAACGAGTGAATGCAGGCAGTTTCTCAGTGTTTGGATGTACAAATGAAAACAGAAGTCTTTTTTCAGTTCCTTCTGATCTGTGATCAGTAATTTCTGATGTGTAGCTAATTATTTATTATTCGTGCACACAATGCGGCTTCTCTCTCTCCAGACAGAACGGTGTTTTCTATCTTGTGAGTCAGTGTTTTTGTACGTCCTCGTCGCGTCTACCGGTTCTAAAATGTGCATACAGTCGTGAGTTTCTGCTCAACATCGGCCTCACACACGCCGAAGCTCGGGCTGCACTGGCCGTTGGCCTTCAACATCCCCGACCCCCAGTACTGCATCTGGCCCACAGCGGAGGCACCAAACGCGGCGTGAGATTAAGCAGAAGGGGGGTAAGTTAAGCGTGAGCATATTCGGGCTAGCCAGCCTAGCCCCACAATAAACTGGATTACATTCGATTACTGCTGTTGTGTCTTTGTTTGCGCTGTGTACTCAACGAGCGTCACTGACGCTTTTATTTTATTTTAAAAATAATGCTATTATCAACACTTACTTTTAACTCGTTCATCTTGACAGCTGTAATGGTACTATGCATGTGTTACAAAGTTGGTAATAATGATGAAGACAGGGTCGGTGTGACTGGGACTCGTGTTTATTCAGAACTCTCAGATACAAACACAATAAACTCGCGCTGACTGACAGCGCTCTCATAACTCAGTAGGTACTATAAATAACTTTGTTAGCGATCGCTGAGCTCCGTCTCTGGTACTTTAGTGATGTCCGGTTCGCGAACAATCTTTCTTTTGAACCGGTTCTTTTTAGTGAACCGAATCAGTTCACCAAATCGGACTGAATCGTTCTAGATGTCAGCCAATCACAACAGTGGGCGTTTTTACTGAAGTCTCACAGCAAACACGCCTCTTGAAGCAGAGCATTCAGCCACAGGGCAAACAGCAGTATTGAAAAAATGCCTTTTATTTCTAAATTATGACATTTTATGATGTAAAAGTCATACTAACAATATAAGTACACCTCAGGAAACATTATAAAATAATAGAAAAATGCCATGCCATGGGACCTTTAAAATCCCAAGAATGTTGTTTCCTTCTAAGCAAGTGTACTGTATCAGTTTTCATTGGTGGCTCACCTTAAACCTGTACTTTTTAGTGAATCAAAAATCATACAGGTGAACTAGTGTATTCCAATGCCTATCACCTGATGGACTTTGGGTTCCTTGCCACTGTCACCTTTGGCTTGCAAAGTTGGGGTTTGGTTTCAATTAAAATTAACGCTGCCATCCGGGGTGGGCAATATACCAAGAGACACGATTAACTGGTAGAAATTTTGGACTATTGTCTCTATCAATTACGCTCATGTGGCGTTGCTGTGCTGCACGGTCAAGAAAGCTTATCATTTGCATGCGTTTTTAAGCATAACGGTTTAAAAAACAGGTGATTTTAAACTGTTGAAGCACAATTAGCAGCGAAAGAGAACTCATTTCACTATATGTGCGTGCTCTCTGAGAGACTGTTTGTCAGCACTGTCTGTTGAGACGCACATCACGTGAAGACGTTGCTCATAGAGCGCGTGAGAACTGACTTGAGTGCTTTTTGCCATCGAATTGAACAGTTAATTACACATACCTATATGTCAAAGTGACATGCATATGTAAGTAAACATAGCCATTTACGTCAATTGAATGTTATCAGTTGAGAAAGAATGCACGAGTATAATGGATCCGTGCAGCCGGTCTTAAAGTGACAGCATACACATTTACCTGCTGTCATTATTAATGTTAATCAAACAACAAAAAAAGAGAAGGATTTTTAATGCTTTTGATTACTTTATAAATTTTATGTAGTATATTTCTAGGTAGGTCTATTTAATTTGTGTTCTTGTTCTATTGTAGTTTGTTTCAGCCTTAAAAATGAGTGCTCAGTGAACTAGAACTAAATGTATTATTTTCTTTTTTTAGTCTGAACCAAAAGAACCAAGAGAACTGAACTACAAGTGTGAACACACCTTAAATGACACTTAATAATCCGTAATATTTTCGATTTGACTGCACTGACACTACAGGAGCAGAAAACTTCGCGTGAATTGAGCTGAATGATAACACCAGAGCCGCTTTATAGCTGATTCGACGGTTTCATAATTGACCGATTTTGCAACCATATTGAACTGAATTGAGCTGAATAATAAGACTAATGTCTTCTGTAGAACTGCTCATAGCTGAATTAAACTTATTTCATAATTGATGAACTTGACAGTTATTGAACTGAAGTGAATAAACACTGAACTAAATTCAGCTCTTGAGTCTTGTAAAAAGTCTTGCACTGTATTTGAAGTTTGCATCATTGTTCGTTATTATCCTGTTTATCACTGTGAAGCTGCGTTGAAACAATCTGCATTGTATAAAGGGCTATATAAATAAAGGTGACTTGACTACTCTTTTGAGCTTGCCCTATTAACATCATTCAAAAATATATATATAAAAAAGTAGCATTTGAATGATAAAAAAAACTGTTACCATTTGAATCAGTACCAAAGTAGAAGGTTCAATAATTCAATATTTTTTTAGTTTGCTATGCATGAATTAAGAGCTTGTGATTCGTATTGAACCTGGAAATCTGTATCGATACCCAGCCCTACTGTGTACATTATTGTATGAATACTGAAATCTTACCATAGGAGTCTTGTACTTATGGATCACCACTTCTTTAGTTTCAGGAACTGCAAATCCCGTGGAAGACACAAAATAAAAAGTTCAACAGCAGTGAAATAGCAAATATGATTTTTTCAAGGGCAAGGGGCAGAAATAGAGAGAAAGAAAGAGTAATAGAAAGAGAGAGAGAGAGAGAAGAGGGGAGGCATACATACGGCCCATGACAAATGAATATTAATAATCTATATCTGGTCCTGCCACATTTCAGATGGAGCAAGAGAGCTCTGAATCTTGCAGCAGAACTTACAAAGTTCATACGACTGAACAGGATTTATCATCAGTAGACGTTTCCCACAAGGCTGAGAAACTCTTATGCAATGGGGAACTGAATCAAGGGAGGCTCAGGAGGAGGAGAAAGAAAGACAGAGAAAAAAGATATAAAGTAAGAGGTGGAGGTTAGATGGAGAAATCAGAGAGAGAGAGAGAAAGAGAGGGAATTTCATTGCAAGCTGAAGTTGGAAGGAAATCCGGAGTCTGCTGGGTTTTTCCATCACTGGAATGACTTTTACTACAGGCATGAGTGTATGAACTCGAGTTTAGGAGAAGCGACATCTGACATGAAGGCAGTGCAGTGCAGATGAGGAGTCGACAGCCATTAGTGGTGAAAGAGGGTGTATGAAATTTGATGACAGATGTAGAGTTAAATGAGGAGGACAGGTTAGGGAAGAGAAGAAGAAAAGATAAAGGTGACAGCACTTTACCTGCTGGAGAATGAAGGTTTTCATAGCAGCAAAGATGAGGGGCGGATTACAAAAAGGAAGCACAAAGACACAGCACTAACCCAGTCTAGAGCCGACTCTTATAGCTACAGAAGAGGTTTCATACACTGCAACACCGTTCATAATGTAGATCTCCAAAAGAACCGGTTAAACAATCTTTGCACGTTTAGTTATTATCTAAACTCTATGAAGTCTTCTGAAGACTATGGCAAACATTAAAGCCGCATTCTTGAACCTGCGCAAACTGTGACTCCTCCTCCAAACCATGCATCCGAGGAAACAACGGCAATCTAAAACTGAGCTGATCGATTAATTAATCGCAGTAGAACTTGAACTGTCTTCAAAAACTTCTCAAAGCTGCTGATGCCATGCAGAATTCTATACCCCTTCCTCCATGCCTGATAAAACCCGTGCGTTATATTGATATCTTGTTTTAGCTAATGAATAGAGCATTCGTTAACAGGTTAGCGCTAGGCTAAGCTATTAGCTTACTAACGGAAGATGCAAGCACAAAGAAAGGGAAATGTTTTTAGCTTTGGTAATGTGAATAATACAGGGATTTTGATACTTATTTTCATGTTATAACCAATAACTAGATGTTATTAAAATGATCAATCAAAAAATCTATAATTTAAATTGCTAGTGAATGTAGGGATTACTACATTATCATGTAGAGTATGAAAAAGAGGAAATGAACATGCACAGTTAAATAACACAATAACTGACTGATTAATAATAATAATAATAATAAAAACTCTAATATTGGCTGGTATATTGTGCATATTTTCATGATTGATAATTAATGCACCATAAAATGATTTTCTATTGATACTTATTAATATATTAGGCCTGAATAGAGTGCCGATTAAAAAAAAGTTGTTTCAGCCGATGAAATGTCTGTTCAAGGGGACAGGATTCTGCAGGCAGATAGGATCTTGCTCCTTATAGGTTTTACGTTTTATGTAACATCTCATCCCCAGACGGTGCATTAATGAAGCAACAGCTAAAAGTATGGTCCCATATCTGTCTTATATATAACCTCTGCTCCTGAAGCCCACACACGTCGTTCTGACCGCCACATCTAACAGTACTGAACGTGATAACTTCTCTGCTCTGCATGTGACTGAGTTACTGCTGTGTCGCGTACAGGCCTAGAATCAAAATGGGGGTAATTACCAAACTCCTCCAGGACAAAGACTCCTTTCACTGTATTGCACTTTTTAATGTGACTCAGCTCTATGAAAACCTAAAAACAAACAAAAAACAAACAAAAAAACAACAGGACACACTGTTACCAACTCAATCACACTTGTGAGAAAACAAAACAAAAAGTATTTTTTGAAGAGATGACAATCTGGACAGTTAGTAACTGTAAACTAGGGAGAAACGGAGAAAGAACATGATAAGCAAGCTGTTGAAAAGCTATCAGAACTAAAATATGACTGCACAGAAAGAGAAATTTCCATGTTGACAGGTTTACATGGGCCGTTGACGCAAATGGAGAGCCATGAACGTTTCAACACCTGCGCAGCATTTGGGTCTTCATATTCTAGAGAGTTAAAATAAGCCCTGATATATATATATTTTTTGTAATATTTGAAATTGTATTAAATTAATAAATTCAACAGCCTAAGTCTCAAGAGAGTCTCGTTTTAAAAAGAATCACTCTGTATTTACAATCCTTGTCTGCACTATTCAGTATGACGTATTCTTGCGGCACGGGAGACTTGTATAACAGATGTATTTTTAAAGCACTAAAGAGCTAATATGAACCTGAAGCTGTGAACATTTGCACTAAAAGTGGGAACGAAATCATGGCACCGATCCCCCTACGTGCTGAAAGGGCCCATGCAAAGACATCCATGGAAAATTCCATCATCATAAAAAAAAGACAAACAGACGGACCAAAAAGGAACCAATGAGAGAGAGAGGAAATAATACAAAAAGACATAAAAAAAATAAGCACACAAAAGTGACATCTGCCAGAAAAGCTATAGAACAAGGAAAAGAAAGAAAAAGTAAAAGTAAATGACAATGTTGTGCTAAAAAGCAAAGACTGCAGAGGTTGTGTACCTTCCGCTCCTTGCAGGGGGAGAGAGCATGGGAGAGAAACGGTTTGGATTATTATTGGACAAAAAGAGCACAAAACACCCTCTGGTGCTTACGAGCCCACTCTTACAGGATTTAACTACAACCACTGATTCCATCCAGAAAGAGCAAAGTCTTCTTACATTAACTGTTAATATCTGCCATTATGTTTATGTTAGTTTTGAAGCCCTGATGTGTTCCCACCCCATTACCCTCCATGCCTCCTCCACCAGCAACGAAGACCAGCTCCCTCACACATGCCTACAGCCAAAACAGAATTGTGCCAAAACCATTACAACACACAACTACACTACATAGATTTTTTTTTTTTTTAAAGTTTTCAACAATGCTGAACTCTTTCAAGATCACTTCATTTGTCCCTAGGGACATTTGTCTTGGACATACAGGCAAGTTATGTTAGCAATCTGTAATCAAGTAACCACAGAGAGGCACCTATATGTCATAATGATATATTAAAGGGATAGTTCAGCCAAAAATGAAAATCCTATTATCATTTACTCACCCTCACATCATTCCAAATCTGTACGCATTCCTTTTTCTGAAGAACATACAAAAAACTGTTTGGGCTTCCGTTGACTTCCATTGTATGTACAACAATACAATGGAAGAAAATGGGAATTGAAACAGTTAGGTTACAAACATTCTTCAAAATATCTTTTCAAATGTAGCACAGAAAAAAGCAAGTCACACAGGTTTGGAATGACATGAGGGTGAGAGAATGATGACAGAATTTTCATTTTTTGGAGAACCAAACCTTTAGGTCATTACAGCATCTGAAGACTATGACCTAGAAAGACCCTGGCAAAAAAGTTAGTATGTTAGAATGAAAATAAATGACTCGCTTAAGGTTTACATAGTTTGCTAATCATTCCAGTCTTTTCCAGTGTATCAGCGTTAGGTAACTACTGTTTGTTTTTGTTTTTAGAAATGCGTTCAGAAATACACATCAGTTTCCCTCCTCTTTGAAATGTCTTTACACATGTGCTTTATGAATAGAAGCGTATCAAGAGTCAAATTAACCAGGTTAAATGATCGCAGAACAGTGGTATTAGGTCACAGAAGGCGGACATATGCTCTCAATCACAAGACATATGCTCTTAATCACAATCACAAGTAGCATCTATAAAATCAGGTTTATTAAGAACTAGTACATGATTGTCTCCCATTAGAACTGATTTAAAGCATATTTTTATATACTTGGTTAAGTATACAGCTAAACCTCCCTAAAGTGGTTTTAAATTAGAAATGTATTCTTTAAACCTCCTCAGCGATGTATTTTGTACATTACTACTTTGAATATGTTTTGCACAAGGTTCTACTTCTTACCTCTGGCACACCACAACAAACCGACATCACACCAACACTCACATACCGTAAGAACCAGAGCTGGGCACTGTGACCATTAACACGTCATACTAACACACACAGCGGGTGGAATGTTCTGACATTTGAAAAAATAAAATCTCTGCTTGTGATTTAAGCAACCCAAAAACAAACATCCAGCAAATAAAGCCAAACAACAACAACAACAACAACAACAAAAACAGCTATTCCTCTTAGAGATTCTTCAGGAACAACACTTCCAGACATTGTTTAAAAACTTCCAGATTTTATTTTATTTTAAAGATTGGATTTGACTGTGTATTTAATTATTTGGCACATATTTGTATTACTTATAGTGTGTTGTTCCAAAAAACTTCTCAGAGGAAGGAAGGCACAAAGAGAAAGAGAGAGTGAGAGGAAGGAGTAGAGACACGGAGTGATGATGAGATGAATTCAGACAAGAAATGGCAGAAAAGAGAAACGGGGGAATGTATGGATTGAGAATGAGAGGAAGGGTTGGTGCTGAATTTGGCAAGCACTTTGTCATGGTTACGATAAAGGCAGCACCTCCTACCTGGCTGTGCATAAATTTGAGGTTGATGCCTTCCAGTGTGACCTGAAGGAGACCACCCTCCCCTGTCTTCATGTCCTGAACAGGAAACTCGCCTCCCAACTCTGGACCTACACACATGGGGGGAAAGCACATAGCAGTGAGACAAAGAGAGAGGAAAAAAAGACTAATTTCATATTTGAACCGACACACAGTATTGAGAATGAATGGTTCATAAACTTTTTATCAGGGTTATTTTAATAAATTCAGCTTTTTTTTTGTCTTGTGGACTATATGTAAACATTTTTTATGTAAAATATCTTATTCAGGACAGTACTAAATCAAAAATAACATGCATTTTGTATGAACCCTCTTATTTTAGTTAAAATTATTCCCATTTTCACAGATTCTGCAAGCGGTTCACATACTTTTTCTTGCCACTGTATGTTTATGTTTAATTTATTCAGATAAATTAGCCCACTTTTATTGAGATGACTGTCAAAAAGTGGCCCATTTTAACTGAATTTAACCTACAAACACCTAACACTACCAGTGCAAAACATTTGGGGGCAGTAAGATTTGTTAAAATAATACTTTTTATTCAGCAAAGACATTAAATTGTTCATAAGTGACAGTGAAGACATGTATAATGTTACAAAATATTTTTAGTTTAAATAAATGCAGTTTTTATTTATTTTATATTCATCAAAGAATCATGAAAAACGGTTACATTTTCCACAAATATTACACAGTACAATTATATCATAATCATGTGACACTGAAGACTGTAGTAATAGGAGTAGTACAGATATATATTAAAGTATATTAAAATAAATACAAAACAGATATTGTAAAACGGTAATAATGTAACAAACTCTAACTGAAAAGACTTTTTCAAGAAAAACATTAAAAAAAATCTTACCAACCCCAAACTTTTTGAAGTGTAGTGTACAGACACACATTGTACCTGGTTTGATGCTTTGTTGTCGTGCAGCAGCACGCTCCATGCTGTCTTTAACACAGTAGTATAGTTCCCGACACTGAACACACAAAAAACACAGAAAGAGAGAAAGTGAAGCAGTAATTAAGACTAACGATACTGAAACAATACAAAATCTGTGAAAAAGAGTGAGAGTGTATGTGTGTACTACAGTATGCCTTTACATTGATGTGCATCTCACCTTCTTAGTGTAGAACTTGTTAAGCTGTGTCTCTTGGCCATTCCTCCTCCACAGACACAACACTTTGGTCTTGGGACAGTAGGTCATATTTATTAGCTTCTCATACCACCAGCGCTCATAGACTGTGCCAATGTTACTGCGCAAGACGATGCAGTCGTCACACACCTAAAAACACACACAGAGGAGGAAAGAAGGACTGAATGCAACATATTTTCATGCAGACAAGTTAAATAGAATAAAAAAGGAGGCATGCAGACACACAAAACTCATACCTCCATGAAAAATATGTCACCAGTTGTATCAGTCCCAGCATGCACAACAAATGTCTGCTTCTTAATGTGTCGGCTGCCACTTGGCCTGATGGAAAGCTCCCGGCCACTCTGCAACAAAAAACACAATCTGTCAATCACTCATCACCTGATCATAATATGTTTGGCTACTGGCTTACATGCAACAGCTGTAACTCTTCATCTGACCGGCTCTTACCAAATTTGTAAGGCGGTCCAGGACTTCATTGATCTCCTGACTGTGTGTGAGGCCAATGTGAGATTTCCCCATTAGACGCCGTACCTTCTTCCTGATGTCATTTTTACTGACCTAGATAAATGGAGAAGTAATAGTTTGGGAACAAAAGTTTGGGGTCAGTAAGAAATTTCATGTTGTCTTTTATGCTCACAAATTCTGCATTTATTTGATCAAAAATGAAGAAAAAAACCCCGGTACCATTGTGAAATATTATTGCAATTTAAAAGAACTCATTTCAAAATGTATTTTATTCCTGTGATGGCAAGGATGAATTTTCAGCAGCCATTACTCCAGTCTTCAGTGCCACATGATTAATCATTGCCAATTTGAAACATTTCTTATTATTATCCATGCTGAAAACAATTACGCTGCTAGATAATTTAGTGGAAAACATGTACACTTTGTTCAGGATTCTTTGAAGAAAAGAAAGTTTAAAAGAACAGCATTTTTTTTAAATAAAATCTTTTTATTATACAGTGATTAAATTGACCAAATTAACGCATCCTTGATGAATACAATTATTTTTCTTTACAAATAAAAAAAGGCAGCGGCTATTAGCACTAAGAGCAAATAGTGATATATTCTATTTACACCATATAAAGTAGCAGTTCTTTGCAATTTGTGTAAATAGTAATTAGATGCTATTTATACTTTATTTTGACTATATATGTATATATACACTCACCTAAAGGATTATTAGGAACACCATACTAATACTGTGTTTGACCCCCTTTCGCCTTCAGAACTGCCTTAATTCTACGTGGCATTGATTCAACAAGGTGCTGAAAGCATTCTTTAGAAATGTTGGCCCATATTGATAGGATAGCATCTTGTAGTTGATGGAGATTTGTGGGATGCACATCCAGGGCACGAAGCTCCCGTTCCACCACATCCCAAAGATGCTCTACTGGGTTGAGATCTGGTGACTGTGAGAGCCATTTTAGTACAGTGAACTCATTGTCATGTTCAAGAAACCAATTTGAAATGATTCGAGCTTTGTGACATGGTGCATTATCCTGCTGGAAGTAGCCATCAGAGGATGGGTACATGGTGGCCATAAAGGGATGGACATGGTCAGAAACAATGCTCAGGTAGGCCGTGGCATTTAAACGATGCCCAATTGGCACTAAGGGGCCTAAAGTGTGCCAAGAAAACATCCCCCACACCATTACACCACCACCACCAGCCTGCACAGTGGTAACAAGGCATGATGGATCCATGTTCTCATTCTGTTCACGCCAAATTCTGACTCTACCATCTGAATGACTCAACAGAAATCGAGACTCATCAGACCAGGCAACATTTTTCCAGTCTTCAACGGTCCAATTTTGGTGAGCTTGTGCAAATTGTAGCCTCTTTTTCCTATTTGTAGTGGAGATGAGTGGTACCCGGTGGGGTCTTCTGCTGTTGTAGCCCATCCGCCTCAAGGTTGTGCGTGTTGTGGCTTCACAAATGCTGTGCTGCATACCTCGGTTGTAACGAGTGGTTATTTCAGTCAAAGTTGCTCTTCTATCAGCTTGAATCAGTCGGCCCATTCTCCTCTGACCTCTAGCGTTAACAAGGCATTTTCGCCCACAGGACTGCCGCATACTGGATGTTTTCCCTTTTCACACCATTCTTTGTAAACCCTAGAAATGGTTGTGCGTGAAAATCACAGTAACTGAGAAGATTGTGAAATACTCAGACCGGCCCGTCTGACACCATCAACCATGCCACGCTCAAAATTGCTTAAATCACCTTTCTTTCCCATTCTGACATTCAGTTTGGAGTTCAGGAGATTGTCTTGACCAGGACCACACCCCTAAATGCATTGAAGCAACTGCCATGTGATTGGTTGATTAGATAATTGCATTAATGAGAAATTGAACAGGTGTTCCTAATAATCCTTTAGGCTAGTGTGTATATATATATATATATATATATATATATATATATATATATATATATATATATATATATATACTTAATTATTTGGTTGAATAAAATTATTAATTTCATACCCCCAAACTGTTGATTTAAGTAAATGCGAAGGAATGAGAGTGAGTTTTTATATATACCTTCATCATAAGCATGTAGGCAATCATGTTGTGCAGGAGAGTGGCCAGTAGTCTGTCCTCATCGTCCTCCAGTCTCTTGCGGTCATGATCTCCCACAGAAAGATATCTGAGAGACCACAGCACAGTCATGTTTGGACAGCATAATCAAAATACAACAGCACATTTAAATCTGAATAGCATGACCAAAAAGCTCATAGCTTAAGGCTCATTCAAACCATTCCAATATGTTGTCATTTTCCGAGAGCGGAACATATGAAAAAGAAACCAGTATGCATTGTGCCTTCATTAAGGTATGTAAACTTTTGAAATCAAACCATTCTGAATGATGAAATTTATGTTGGGCTAGCCTTTTCCCCATTTTGTGTTGTTTTTGATGCTTTCGATTCTGTGTGAACACTTCTGGAGGCACTTACAGAACACACTAACCTGTCAATCATTTCTTGTGGTCCCTGATCCATCCCCATTCCTTCCCGCTCCAACATTACGGCATCCAGGTAGGCATCCTCCCAGAACTGCACCTGATCCCACAGAGTAGAGCGCTCCTTACCTATACATACACACACATTTTTACTCTTAAATTGAATAAAACAACATTTTAACTCAACATGCCAGCATGGACGTTTATTAAGGTAAACATCAGATGCTCAAAACCATAAAGTCACAAAACTGAAACAATTTGCGTATTACACTAAAAGCACCCAACAAAAATGAACACAAAGATAGTTCAAGCAAAGCCAAAGCAACTGCACAGCATGCTGTAATAAATAGAGCTTGCTATCAAACCTTATGAAATTAATTTTAACACAGAGTTAACACACGCCTCCATACATCTGCTTATTGTTTCAGCATTCACATTGTCTCAAGCAGCTTTTATCACCCCTCAATTTCACACAAACACATTCAATTACAAAATAAAATTGGCTTATCTGATCTGTCTGGTTTGTGTATTTTAATTCTCTTATGACATTTCAGGTAAAACCACCATGAATGGACCATACATTCATGCAAATAATACCATGCACACACCAATACATTCAAATATTTATAAAAAAACAAACATGCTCCATACAAGGCTTAAACACACAGTCATAGTATGGATGTGAGGGAAGGCATGTAGTGTCTAATACTACAATCCCAAAATACACACATCCAAAATGTCAAAGGTCAGAGTTTATCCATACTCAGAGAAAAGGTTTCCATGGCAGCATCCTCCAGTTGGTCCCAAACTGAGCTTTTATCTCGCCCTTTGTGGCATTAAATGAGAGGAGAAAAAAGAAAAAGGAGAGAGAGAGAGAGAGAGAGAGAGAGAGAGAGAGAGAGAGAGAGAGAGAGAGAGAGAGAGGGAAAAAGAGGAGGCCGCAGTGCAGAAGGCAAAGAAAGTGTTAGAGTGTTAGAAGCAAAGCTGTGTGCCGTCATAAATATTCAAACTAATAATTCATCTCATGCTGGTTAATACAAAAAACTTGTCTGGAGCAAATTCACAGAGGACTTTACACAGCTCTAGTGGTCAGTATGTAAGCATGGTTTACAGAATAAACGGCCCCACTTTATATTAGGTGGCCTTAAGTACTATGTACTTACATAAAAAAATAAGTACAATGTACTTACTGTGTTCAAATTGTATTGCAAAACACTTTTGCTGATATTGAAGTGGGATATGGGTAGGGTTAGGGACAGGTGTGGTGGTATGGGTAAGTTTAAGGGTAGGGTTAGGTGTAAGGGAAGTGTCAACTGTGTAATTACAAATGTAAATATAGCTTCAAGCAGCCATTATCGGGGCCAAGTGCAAAGAAAAAGACAAGACGTGCCAAAATGGCTGGCAATGTCAGATCAACCGCAGCAATGAGCAATTAAAGACCTATTAAGGTGATTTTAGGCAAAATAGCTGTAAAATGATAAATACAGTCAAATAATAATGATTTAATGATTTATCACTTTCAACCAATAGGTGGCACAGTTACGAAATTGATATGGTGTGGTCAGAATAAGGGAACAATGACATGTAAAGATTGGTGTCAATATATCAAAGCAGGGTGTCAATATAGTGTCAATATGTCATTGCAGAGATCTAGCCTGAAGAGGCCTTTTCATTATAAGTATGGACCACATGGCGGTGCTGTTTTGAAACCTTTTAAGTACCTTAAAGGCATGGTGCTGATGGCAAGTTTCGTAATGATACACCAATTCATTTGTAAAGCATAGCATTTTATATCATAATACACTGCATTGTAGTCATTGGGAATTTCATGTTTTGTTGTATTTTAGCGCCACCAAGTGGCACAATCCTACCATTTTTTTATGTGTCCTCAGAGTGAGCCCATACATGTGTGTCAATTTTGGTGAAAATATCTTGTTTAGTTTTGGAGTTAAACACATTTATATGAAAAAACACATGAAAAATGACTGACACCTGACTTTGATTGGATTTTACACCCCCTTACTATCAATATTTTGACATTTGGGCATTAGCGTATAGCTATCGACCTATATTTCCGAACTTCTGACGCTGGTTTCGTCTTGATCGGACTAGCGGTTTCGAAGATATCAGCGATTGTTTTTAAAGCGCTAAATTACAACCCTGCACAAACCATATGCCGATACCTAGCAAGTCTGGTATCGTTAGACTCGGCGAAGATTCAGGAGACAAAAAAAGTGACTCCCATGAAAATAAGTCAAGTTCACTCAAAGTTATAAGCATTTGGAAAAAAAAAAATCCACTAGGTGGCGCTGTTTCGAAACTTCTCAGGCTCCTTCAGGGCATTGTGCTGATGACCCAAACCGAGTTTCGTAACAATCCGTTCATGTGTTCATAAAATACAGCATTTTAGCACATAATTAAAAATGGCCGACAGCCAAAATGGTCGATATGGTAAAATTTAATATCAGACGACTCGGCATGCCTTCCTGAATCTAACAAGACCACTTATATGATTTTTGGACAAAAGGTTCAAAAGTTCTAAGCAAAAACAGCCATTTTTTGTATCTCCGGACCAGTAGGTGGTCAACGCCGAAACGCTGCATGTTGCCTCAGGTCATGCTTGTGATGACTTGTACCAAGTTTGGTTTGAATACGATAAAGCGTTGCGGAGATATTGCCTTAAGTGTGTTTTTGCAACCGCTACGTAAAATTTGTTTGCACGTTTATCGAAAACGATTTGACGAATCAACTTGATTTGCAAGATTTTTTTGTCAGCATGGTCTGAAGATGATCTGGTTCAATTTTCGTGCAAATCGGATGAACCGTCTAGAACGAGTTCGCAAAAGTAGGTTTTTCTGAAAATTCTAAATGGCGGGAAAATTTTAATGACGGAAAATGACGTCATGCAATCGGCTTGAGCCAAGGAATCAGAGGAAAAAATCATTTTGTTTCTAGTCCTTATGGTTCAAAAGTTATTAGCATAAACATGAGTCAAAATTTGGACTGATGGTGCCGCTAGAGGGATTGAGTTAGACTCCAAATTTGCTATGGTGACTTTTCAGACTGTCCTCTTTGAGTGTGTCAACTTTCATAACTTTCCCGCAAGCGGTTCTATGGGCTGCCATAGACTCAAGAGCGGAAGAAGAAGAAGAAGAAGAAGAAGAAGATGAATAATAATAATAATAATAATAGGAACGGGAACGGTTTCAATAGGTGCCTTCGCACCTTCGGTGCTTGGCCCCTAACTACAGAAATTAATTACAGACGTAATTACATGCAGGTATTTAAAAAAAATGTAAGTACAATGTAAAACATGCATGTACACAATAGTACAGTGCATTGTATCAAATGATTAATTAAAATGTTAGTACATAGTAGTTAAGGCCACCTAATATAAAGTTGGTCCGAATAAACTGTTGCAAACAGATTCTAGATAGTAATAAGGGATTATTTTGTGCAGCAGACATGTTTTTACAAATTTTAAACGTTAAGATTATGAAAAGCAAACTGATAACCTTTGGAAATATCTCATAATTTTTAATTAACATGGAGCTGATTACTAAAGCAGAGAATGGACATGGAAGAAGAAAAGAAAAGAAAAAAATGAATGAAAGGAACGGAATGTTGAATAGAATAAGAAGGAAGATTAAGTCATACCCAGCAGTCCCTCACACAGGTAGATCCTCATGCTAAAATCCTCAAGGGGCGGTGCTGGTGCTCCCTTATTAACAGCAACAGGTCCCTTCACTCCTGGCTTCATCTTATGGGTCTTGCCCTATATGGGTCAAAAAATTTATTATTTTATTCAAGAAAGATATTTATTTGGTCAACTTTTTAACAGCAGTATATAAACAAATAATAAAATATATATTTCATATATTCACACTGGCGGGACGACAACCTCTGCGTGACTTGTCATATCCATAAACAGAGTCTTCTTGTTCTTCCACAAGACGCATGCAGTTTTGTTTATTAACCGCTACAGAACTAAAAGTTACATAGTGTACCTTTAATTTGACATTGTCCTGTTTTATTACGTGTGTATTATTATAACAATGAAAGTTTAGACATAGTGCGGATGACTGAAACTAAGCCTGAGGATATGGATATGCAAGAGATACTCACGAACACAGAGCTGGTCGCAGGGTTGGTCTCAATCTCGCTGTCGGACAGTGTGCCACGGGACAGGTTGAGATGTTGAGCATGTCTTCCTGTCTGGCCGTCTCCAGCTGTGCTGCTCAGGTCGCTGTCCGCACCCAGCGTCTCACCTGAGCTGTTACTCACCTACAGATCCAAGGTCAGAGATTAGCAATAGTACGGCAAACAAGAGAGATTTTACGACTTCTTAAAGGGATAGTTCATTACAAAATCAAAATGTTGTGTGGGGTTGGTATGATTGTTTTTAAAAGATGTCTCTTATGCTTAACAAGAATGCATTTTTTTTAACAAAGATACTGCAAAAACAGCAATCTTATGAGATATTACAATCTAAAATAATTGTTTTCTATTTTAATTTTTTAGTGGAAACCGTAACACATTCTGTCATGTGTCAGGTTCTTTCTCTTTGCTTCTCACTATCCTTTTCTTCACTCACTCTCCTTCCTGATTGTTTCAGACACACACACACACACACACACATTCTCACTCGCTCGTTAGGCTCATCTTCTCTCTGTCTACCTGCACCTGTTAGTCATCGCAATCAGCGCCTCACTGCCTTGCGATGACACCTGTTCCCACTTTGGTTTGAGTGCTTACCCTTTATCTAGTGTTTGTTCTTACTGCCTCTTGTTGGATCATTGTTTCATGTCATGCGTTACGACTGCTGCTTTCTTCATGTCTGATTTGCTTTGGAAGTGCTCACCTGGTCTTGTTTGTCTGATACAGCCTTGCGCCTAAATTTAGTCTGAGTTCTGCATTTGCTGCAAGAGTACCTTCGCGGTCCTCTGTTCCTGACTGTTATTTATTCTCAAGAACTGCCTCCACCTCTACTGGTGTCCCGATCTCTCTCCTCTTCGAGACAGGATCATCTCAGCTGCCTTCTCAGTTTGTTTTACCAGTTCTGTGTGCCTTAACGACAGACTGCCTTGTTTATATTATCATTAAAGACTGTTGTTATCCTGTCAACCTCTGCTTTTGGATCCATTCTTTATTAACTCTGACACATTCAGGATTTTTTGATGAAAAAGAAAAGTTCAAAAGAATAGCATTTATTTGAAACTGAAATCTTTAGTAACATTATACGTTTATACATGTCACTTTTTACACATCAATGTTATCCATCCTTTATGAATAAAAGTATAAGAAAAAAATGTATTACTGACCCCAAACTTTTGAACGGTAGTGTATAAATAAAATGAAAATGACCCAAATTACCAAAAGCTCAAAGCTTGAGTTTTTGAAACAACACAACAGCTTTGTGTGAGGAACAGACTGAAACCTACATGATTTATTTACAGAAAAATGTAGTGTTGGATTTGAGTCCACCTTATTCGAGTCTTTAACCAATTGAGTAAATATCTTAGGTTTTTGATTTCACATCATCTCATTAATAGTATCCTGCTGAGCAAACTACAAGTCACCATGTAATGGAAGTTATGGCCGACTTGACATCAGTATAGTGACATTTCTGAGTGAAACAGCTTTTCTAATGAGAAAAACTATAGAGCAGGACTTGATTGTATCTGTCAATAAAAATTCAACCGTAACCAGGTTATTTTGGTGAATGGGAACAGCGTATTGGGATCTGAAAAGACAGATCTGTTTTCTCTATGTTTTGCAGCTGTGCATTTTGTGTGGGTTTATGACAGGTGGTTGACTATAGGCCTTGGTCAGGGTAGATGCCATATTGAGTTTTACGTGGATGAAAAAGAGGCTGCGAGGGACAGACTCCTTACAATGGCATGCAGTGTGTATAAAGGTCATAGATCAAAATAACTTACAAAACTCACTACTTTCAAAAATGTTTTATGGAGTTTTTGTCTACTGAAAGTTTTTTGGAAAGATGTTTTGCCAACCAGGCCATTTTAAATATACAGTTTATTGTATGAATCTCTGTTTTCAAATGAATTAATAATTGGTTTGGGCTCTGCCTATATACACAAGCCACACCTGCATAAACCATATTTCCATATGAAAATGTAACAGTAAAAAGCTATAGCAATAATCAGTATATAAATTAAATAAATAAAAGAAAAGGAAATAAATACTATTTTGTTTTTGTTTTAAAAGTTTTTACAAACCCTGCTCAAAATTGTTTTTAAAAGCAGTCATTTTGATGTGGACTACTTCTTTACGTTAGTTCTATACTAATGAAATACAACAGACATTTAATAAAGTAATCAAATGTAAAAATAAAACACTGCATATTCTACACTGTGTAAAATAATTATGAATTGATTCATATAAAAGTTACTTTTGAATTTAAGTTCAAAGTTATTCAGTCGAGAGTAGTAAGTAATTTTCTCTTTGTCTTTTGTTGTTTGAGTAACAACAATAGACAGCGGCAGGTAGGCTATATTAGGCTGCTGTCACTTTAAGACCTGATGGACAGATCCAAAATATTGATTCCAATTGTTCCCAACAGTTTAGTTTCACCTAAGACGTAACCGACTGTGTTTACGTGAAGAACACTACGTACCAAGACTGCCATTTTTGACGGTGTAGAATGTAGAAACATTAGGACGGGAAAGCTGCACCAGGGGTTTCGGGTGTATGCAAGAGTGCAAGTACCAAAATCAATTCTCTTTCGTGTCTTATTGCTCTTGAACAATTTAAAATTGCTTGAACATTTAAACTGTCAAGACTTAAAAACACATGATGCAGTACTGACACAGTCGGGCTAGTGACATTTGCATAATTTGTCCAGAGCGAATTTCTCCAACAGCACTGGACTCGGTTGCACTCTGAAATTTTTTTTGAGTCCAACTCTACTCCAACTCTAGAAAATAGTAATTGCATTCAGAACACGTGGAATCGTATGGACCACTTTTATGGTCAGTGAGACTATTCCCCCGAAAATCTAATTTTGTGGTCTATAGAAGAAAGGTAATCATCAAAGTTTGAAATGAATAGAGGGTAAGTAAATGATGACAGAATTTTCATTTTTGAATGAACTATCCATTAGCACAAACAGAAAGTATCAAACTTGTCTATAATGCAAGAAAGCAAGACTGTAAAAGCTGTAAGACAGAACTGTTTGTAGGAACTACATATAATTTGGATACACAGCAGTGTATCAAAGGGAAAGGATGGCAGTGTCTCTGCATTGGCCGTGCCCTACCACTGTGCTAGCCTCTGAGTCCTGACTGGTGCTTCTCGTCAGAGCAGGAGGCTCGGAGCTCGCCAGGGACTCCGTATCACTCTTCTGGAGAAGGGACGAGCAGGAAGAACATAGATGAAACAGGCCAATGATAGCAAAATAAAATAGTCACAGTTTAAAGATTTATATTAGCTTTATATTGTGATATTAGGTTAACACCAACCTGTGAGCCAGACGTCACACTGAGGCCACTGTCAGCACTGATCTGTGATTTCTTTTCATCAGTGTCTCCACCTTCTAGACGCTGTTTTGCTCCATCGGCCCCTGTATAAAACATACAATCAGCTCTTCCATTCATCAACTCTCTGCACTGCATTCCAGGACGTCACATGACTAACAGTGAGCTGAAGCCATCTCTGTTCTACAGAGCGACAAGAAAGTTATCACCAAGGGGAATAATGCCATTTCAGCCGGCTCATTAGACTATGCAGAGCAGACAGACAGAAACAAATAATGCTTGTGGTCATATTGGGGAAACTCACAGAAGCAGATCAGCTGACAGTGGGCAAGATCAGTTCATACATAGTAGTGCTAGATATCACAGACACACATGCAGGCAAACACAGTCAACCAATCGGACAGGAGGAAGCTTCAGATGCTACTAGTGCACTCTTAAAGGAAGAAACCGATATTTTGCTGGCAAACCCCAACTTGTTTAAAACTGATTCCGCTGTACGAGGCATCAAGGCCAAAATCTTTTTTACTTAAGCTGTACTCCAAATCTTTCACTGTAAAATTTGCGAAGTGAAACAGAATGCATGTGCATGTGATCTTTGAATCTCTTTCAAAACTCGACTGAAAAAACAAACTGAAATCTGGCATGATTGTAGTTTCTCACATCTCATACTTGCAAGTATAGTAACTATAAGTAAAATGAGGTGGAAAATCAAAGACAATGCATGCCTTTGTTCAGTGACCGTCATTGAGAAGTAACTGTTAAAAAAGAACTACAAATCTACTCAGGAATAACCTGATTATCATTTATTTACATCACCTGATACAAATTAAAAATAAACTAAATGTAGGAACTCAAAGCAAAAAAAATCTAGTACTTGTGATATAAATCTACTCCACACTCGAAAAAAGAAAGAAATGTTAAGTTGCTAAGTCAGAAACAGAGCAAACCAGTCAAGAGTAGGAAGGGGCATTAATACCTGAGTACTGGGAAGTGATAGCATTGATCAATCATGATAAGTTTGTGATTGGTTACAAAAGAATATCCGGTGGTACCTTGTGGTCCGATTTCTTTGACTGGAAGGCACCTATATACACAGACTTGACTTTCAGCCTGCATGAGCAATGGCACTTAGAACACTGTGTATACGCAGGAACGCATTCTAGCGCAGGGGTATTGCAATGCATTTTTTAAAAGAACCATTTTAAATGAGACAAAAAACACTCCCCTCATGGCATGAGGCGCGATATAATTGTAAAAAAGGCCTTTTGACACAAGTACTCAATATCTTTCATGTACTCAAGAAGTCAAAATTACCAAAATGCACATCCCTAGTCAAGAGTCAGATTTGCACACTTAGAAATACTAGCCCAAATTCTGATTTCATTTCAATATAATCTAATTCTGTATGCGTACAGGGCTTATTTTATACCTCAACATTATCTTAGGATGGATTGCCATTTTAACTTTGGATCTATATACCTTACTCCTTTTAAATAAATGCAATTCCTTGACAAAATGTTTGGGCCACATGTCTAAATGGGCTTTTTGAGAAGTAGTTGAATATTTGGGGGCAGATTCTGTTTCTACCCACAATAGAAAGTGGTTTAAGGGAAGAAGACTGGTGCAGGTAGAAGGACAGAGTCCCTGTTTTGCAGTTCTGCAAAGGAAAGTCTAATTGGGTGCTTAGGGAAGTGATCTTACTCTGTTCTTTTTCCAAAGCTTTTTGCTTTCTGTTATCCTGGTGCTTGCTCCACAATTCTACCCAAGATGCATTGCAAGCAAGGAGAGAAAGACAGAGAGAGAATCAGAGAGCCGGTTGAATTGTCAGATATGGAGGATGAGCTTCTTTTTTTTTTTTTAAGAGAGAAAAATAATAATAAATAAAAACAATAAATAAAACTGATCAAGTGCAAAGTTGCATGTTCCAAAACAAGGATGTTTTGCAATGTTCACACAGCCATATGCAAGCTAAATGAAGGATCTGGTGTCATATACAACCATCCAATCATTTAAAGCTAGTGGGGGTCCCATTACAAAACATCCTAAGCTATGCCACCCTGTTCCTGAAGAGCCAAAATGATGGATTTCACACAAAATCAGCCTCATATCTTGGATTTCGTTCCCCATTCTTGTCATCCATAATGGGCAATGGCTCTCCAAGGTGAGGGTGGGCGGCCTGGGAGGTGCAAAAGGCGTGAGATGAGAACGACAAATCAGCCTCACAGCTGGTGAGTGAAATGAGGTGTGGCAAAAGCAGGGGGTGCAGTCTCAAAGACATTCCGTAGAATTGCAGGTGCATTATTACCGTAGGACAGACAAGGCAAGGTTATGAGGGTTGGGGTTTTGAGAGGGGGTGGTGGACGATCCCCTGTACACAGACCCAGATATGACTGCCAATCAGAGGCCTGGGCCTAAAAATCTACATGCCACTCCAGGCGTTTCAAATGTAAGCAGTGTCTGCGGTTGGCTTTAGGACTCATCATAGGACTGTTAACAGGGGAGAAAACAGCTCAGGACCCTTTTATAGAGAGTAGTGGTTCAGTCCAAGACTTTCACCGTCCCACTAGTTCACTCTCGGCTACATAGAGTCTTTCATTAACATGCATCTAATGGATTTAAGGTGAGTCGGGACTGGCAAACAGGATTTGAAAAAACACGCTGAACATTCCAGAAGTCGTCTACATATATTGGGTTCATATCCATCACAATATTCCAGTAATGTGTCTACACCAACCAATGCCCCTTAAAATATTTGTTGGCTCCAAAAGCTAGAGAACTGCAGAATTTGACTGTTTTTGGAAGGATCACTCATACTACAATGTATGAGTTCACTGAAAAATTAAACTCTGTCATTATTTACTTACCCTCAAGTCATTGCAAATCTGTGATTTTATTTACATTAAAATGTGTTAGACTATAGAACAAAGGTCAATGGCGTCAATGTTTTGGACACCACTGACTTTTAAAATATATTTTTTTGTGTGTCCTGCAGAAGAAATAAAGTCATACAGGTTTGGAATGACATGAGGATGAGTAAATGATGACAGAATTAAAATTTTCAGGTGAGGGAACACTTGAGCCGTTGCAATTCTTAAGTTTTGGCACAAAGTCGGTGTAGACAGTTAATGAAATAGAGGAAGCGGACCCGTGGGACACGTGGCCCCCAGTGAGCTCAGGGAACGTAACAAGCAGCAAGAAGGGGGGGCATGCAATGAGGACTGCAGTTTACACACCAATGGAGGCAATAAAATTCTCTTCGTTCAGACTCCGTGTATCAAACTGCCGTGATGATTTCCCAGAGGAGGGTGGTGGCAATTGTATACGGGGTACCAAGAGCATGCCTGCCGCCCTGGCGCTCTCCATTCGGCTTGATGGGCTCTCCTTACTGCCTGGGCTGCTAATCCCCTCTGTGGGGCTTCGTTTCCGCTTCTCTGGGTCTGTGAGCCACAAGCGGGCACAGAGGAAATAGAGCAGGGGAAATAGAAAGAAGAGGAAATAGCACATGGAGAAAAAGGGATAGAAGTCAAATTTAAAGATAGGTTACAGGTGATTTCTTTGAACAGGTATGGGGAAAAAAAAAGGCTGAAACCCAAGGGTACTGACACCAAGTTGCACATGGCTGTGAAGAAGAACAAGAGCCTTCTAGAAAGTGGGAACTCTTTGTCTTGGTATATATCTATTGGTCTGACTGCAGGCAGAAACCATGTTTGCATAAACATAAATTATTATTATTTTTAATTTGGACATTCAAATGAAGGTTACCTTTGGTTTGGTAGTGTGTGCGTGCTATCTCTAGCAGACTGAAAACGCTGGCCATGCCTCCCAGGCCAGCATTAGAGTAAGAGTGCTCCAAACTGGAAACTGTGCACTTCAATAGGTCCAACATGCCTTTATACACCTTCCTGTTTATCTCCTATACGTATAGGCACACAAAAAATATAATGAATAAAACTTTTTGTTTTGCTTTAGCTCAGCATCAACTCTTGTTTGACTAGTCGTTTCTAACTCACCACATCTCTTATAACTTCCTGCTGAGCGTCTTCTTCTGATTGGATCGCACGGTTGAGTTTACTGAGCACAAAGACGCGCAGCTGTTCATTTTCTAGCAGGCGGCGTACCTTCTTCATGTTGAGCCAGCCCACACCCTGGCCATCGAGCACGCTCTGGACCACCTCCTTAAGAAACTGCTGGTTCTCACTGCACAGACCAGGTTTAATGGAGCAAGAGCCACATATTCACTTCATAGGCACTCAAAAGAATGCAACAGAAGTAAAAACAGAAGGGTTACAAAAGTACAAATCTCATTCATATTTTTTTTTACAATTTCATTGTTCTGAGGTTATTAATGAATGGTTTATTCTTAACAATAACATAACTGTGTAATATTTTTTACATACACTCACTGGCCACTATAATAGGTACACCTGTTCAACTGCTCATTAACACAAATATCTAATCAGCCAATCACATGGCAACAACTCTACATGCATTTAGGCATGTAGACATGGTCAAGAAGATCTGCTGAAGTTCAAACTGAGCATCATGATAGGGAAGAAAGGAGATTTAAGAGACTTTTGAGCATGGCATGGTTAGTGCCAGATGGGCTGGCCTGAATCTCAACCCATTGTTTCCAGCACATTGTTGAATCTATGCCATGAAGATTTAAGACCGTTCTGAAGGCAAAAGGTGGTCCAACCCAGTACTAGCAAGGTGTACCTAATAAAGTGGCCATGAGTGTACATACACTACCATTCAAAACTTTGAGGTCAGTAAAAAATAATTATTTTTATTTAAAATTGATCATTAAATTGATCAAATGTGTAAAAGATATTTATAATGTTAAAAATATTTGTATTTCATGTTCTTTTGAACTTTCACTCAAACTTTAGTTTAGGATCCAATTCGAACTATTAACTAACAATTAACTTTGACTTTTGCCTCAATAAACTCCTAATTACTGCTTATTAATAGTAGTAAGGGATGTAGAATATGGTCATGCAGAATAAGGCATTAATATGTGTATTATAAAGTACTAATAAACAGCCAATACCCTAGTAATATGAATGCTAATAAGCTACTAGGTATCGGTAAAATTGAGAATTGGACCCTAAAACTAAAGTGTTACCGAACATTCTATTCAACAACAAATCCTGAAAAAAACTATTACTACGTTGTTTTTTTATTTTATTTAGATTAATCACATCTGCTTGTATTTTTCTAATTTGAAAGATGTTTTGGATAAAAGTGCATAAATCAAGACTTATGCAGTACCTGGTGTTGTTGGCTCTGCCCTGAGGAGATGGAGACTCTCTCTTGACAGTGGGGCTGTGCTTAATAACAGAGGATTTCTGATCTACCAGCGCTCTGGGAGCTCGTGCACCTACAACAGACCATTTACTTTGTCAGATTGGACCTCATATGTATATATGCTTGTCACATGGAACCTGCTTCCATGTGTCAATACCCACCCATCAACCAACCTACCCGTCCCCCACAACACACACACAAATAAAGAGTGAATTAATTTTATAACTTTAGTTAAAATTCACATCACTTGAAAACACACATCTAATCACCACAGCAGAAACACAATGACTACAGCATTGAAACACACGGTGCAGTCTAAGGCCCCTACACAGATGTTGTAATCCCATGTCTGGTAATAGTATAGAATCAACAGAAGTAAAGGACAACACACACAGCTTTTAACTTGAAACCTTCCTTTGCACCTGAGCATTTTGGATACTGCAGCGTGGGGGTATTACATGAATAATGACACTAACGTTGACAGTGGGCGACTCAAGGACTGGAGCAGTAAAAGGAGAGCTACAGTACAGGAGCAATGACGCTAGTTGGTGCAAACACACACATACAGGCAAAGAACAGAGTGAGAAAAATGAGTGGAAGAATGTGTGAGTGAGAAACAGATTGGCTGGCAACAATAAACAACACAACAACAAAATAATTTAGATGATCGTACTACACACACTTACTGTAGCTGTGAGTGTACGGCACGTACACTAACACACACAAAGCAATTCAGTGTGTGTGTGTGTGTGTGTGTGTGTGTGTCTATCCAGCCTCTGTGCAGAGATCTTTTACATGCATCAAGCACAGCCAGTGCATTGATGGCTTGTGCTACATACAAGGGCATGAACAGATGGCCACGGTAACACACATTTTACACTGTGTGGCAGATTACATGTTAAATTTGGCCAAGAAATAGTTTCAAAAAGCTATTACAAACCTGCCAAAGAGGTGTTTTGAAACAAAAATACAGAAATACCATTGTTATTTAATGAAATAAACTATTGCTGCTGAATATCCAGTGGAGAGCTAATCATTCACGTGGCTCAGTGCACTGCGACTCTTCTGCAATAAGTTGCATTACACCTCATATATATATACAGTGAGGAAAATAAGTATTTGAACACCCTGCTATTTTGCAAGTTCTCCCACTTGGAAATCATGGAGGGGTCTGAAATTGTCACCGTAGGTGCATGTCCACTGTGAGAGACATAATCTAAAAAATAAAATCCAGAAATCACAATATATGATTTTTTAACTAGTTATTTGTATGATACAGCTGCAACTGCAAATAAGCATTTGAACACCTGTCTATCAGCTAGAATTCTGACCCTCAAAGACCTGTTAGTCTGCCTTTAAAATGTCCACCTCCACTCCATTTATTATCCTAAATTAGATGCACCTGTTTGAGGTCGTTAGCTGCATAAAGACACCTGTCCACCCCATACAATCAGCAAGAATCCAACTACTAACATGGCCAAGACCAAAGAGCTGTCCAAAGACACTAGAGACAAAATTGTACACCTCCACAAGGCTGGAAAGGGCTACGGGGAAATTGCCAAACAGCTTGATGAAAAAAGGTCCACTGTTGGAGCAATCATTAGAAAATGGAAAAAGCTAAACGCTTTTTGGTCATAATTTCACTAAACGTGTTTGGAGGAAGAAGAATGATGAGTACCATCCCAAGAACACCATCCCTACTGTGAAGCATGGGGGTGGTAGCATCATGCTTTGGGGGTGTTTTTCTGCACATGAGACAGGGCAACTGCACTGTGTATTGCGAGATTTTGGGGAACAACCTCCTTCCCTCAATTAGAGCATTGAAGATGGGTCGAGGCTGGGTCTTCCAACATGACAATGACCCGAAGCACACAGCCAGGATAACCAAGGAGTGGCTCTGTAAGAAGCATATCAAGGTTCTGGCGTGGCCTAGCCAGTCTCCAGACATAAACCCAATAGAGAATCTTTGAAGGGAGCTCAAACTCTGTGTTTCTCAGCGACAGGCCAGAAACCTGACTGATCTAGAGAAGATCTGTGTGGAGGAGTGGGCCAAAATCCCTCCTGCAGTGTGTGCAAACCTGGGGAAAAACTACAGGAAACTTTTGACCTCTGTAATTGCAAACAAAGGCTACTGTACCAAATATTAACATTGATTTTCTCAGGTGTTTAAATACTTATTTGCAGCTGTATCATACAAATAAATAGTTAAAAAATCATACATTGTGATTTCTGGATTTTTATTTTTAGATTATGCCTCTCACAGTGGACATGCACCTACGATGACAATTTCAGACCCCTCCGTGATTTCTAAGTGGGAGAACTTGCAAAATAGCAGGGTGTTCAAATACTTATTTTCCTCACTGTGTGTGTATATATATATATATACATACATACACACAACTGTTCAAAAGTTTGAGGCCAGCAAGGATGCATTAAATTAACCAAATGTAACCGTTAAGACATTTGTTATCAAATAAATGCCTTTCTTTCTGTCTTTCTATTCATCATTATCCTGAAAATGTCCAAGTTTCCACAAAAATATTAATTGGCACAACTTTTTACAAAATCTTTCCTGAGTTTCTTGAATGATTTCTGAAGGATATGAAATGAAGATTTCTTTGCCATCACATAAATAAATTACATTTGAACAAATATATAAAAAAAAGAAAACAATTAATCTAAATTGTAATAATTTAGTAATTATTACTAAATTGTAATAGGTTACTCTAAATTGTAATAATATTTCACAATATTTACTATATTTAAATATACTGTATTTATTGTATTTTTGATCACCAAGAGTGGGTTTATTTTACAATAAAGGCCAGTTGATTACACATTCTTTCGCAAAATCAGCACATTCATTTTCAAATAAATAAAACGCAGTCAATATAGCCACTTTCTGCTTTATCTGCCTAGATTTCAGGATTTCTAGATTTGTATCTGCAGATCACATTCTGGACATTCTCTCAACAAACATGAGATACTTTTTAAATAGTATTAAAGAAGTTCTCATGCATTCTGAATACTTTTTGGCTTTTCCTTCACTGTCTGTCATATATACGATCCTCTATAGACTGATCCCAAGTCTCACAGACATCATCAATCTCTCTATATAACATGACATAGCAGTCCTATTCTACAGACCCAGTCCATCAACTAAAGACATGATGCATGTGAACAAATGAGTCAAATGTTAACAATCACAGTGACTGACATCCGACTAAAAGTGACTGTTGAAGGTGAGGAATGAGGAAGCAATGGTGGAACAGGATGCAGGGAGATGTAGCTGACTGGCTTTGGAGAAGCATGCAGCTCACGCAGCAAAGGGTGGAACCCACCTTCTCCGCTCCCCGGGCCGATCTCTGTTACAATCTCCATTAGAGAATTTAGCCCAAATACTGGACACAGAAGCCAGAATTAGTGCAGGGGGTCAAAGAGGGGACAGAGAACAACACCGGCCCAGACAGAACCAGTCCAAACATCAACCCACAACCACAAGCGTCGAACACGTGTACATATAACAACAGAGAAAACCAGCAGAGAGAATGGAATATGAAAGAGAAGAGATAGAGAGATAGAGAGAGAGAGAGAGAGAGAGAGAGAGAGAGAGAGAGAGAGAGAGAGAGAGAAAGAGAGAGAGAAACAAGAGAAAGGCGGAATTCAGAAAAAGATACGTGACTTTAGTTGAGCATTCCAGATTTACATTTAGTCAGAATAGTTTTTGATTCAGAAGGTCTTGATTAAATATGATTGCATGTGATTAATGACAGAATGACGCAGTTCTACAAAACAAGTTAATATTAGAATGTTTCAGCCCTAAATAACTGATTAGTGCTTTTAAAAAAGATGTTACATGTGCGATTAATTTAAAAAATAATTACAATTTTAAAGTCGGCATAAAATGAAAATTGAATTTGTAAATGCATGTTCTACATATTATCATAAACAATCCATTGATGCCTATGTTTAATTTTTTGACCTGGTCATGTTTAATCAAAAATGTCATAACTCGATCTATCTGTGAAAACAACTTCTAATCGTTTAGTTCACTTTACCCCGCCCCTCCACAATTGACAGCAAGCTTGCATTCATTAATAATGCAAGCTATTCATATTTGAATATCCAGTGCTTTTTAATGCTGATTAAAAAAAAAGACATTTAATAGATGGCAAAGGGGACACCGTTTTTAAAAGTTTTTTTTTTTTTTTTGAAAAAAGGTCAAGAGCACATTCTTCAAATTTACATGGTGTAACCGCTGGAGGATTGTCTGGTCAATAGAGACACTAGAGATGGCCATTTGTTGTTCCTCTGTTTTGACAGTGAAAATGGGTATGTTTGTGTTCACTGAACACTAAAAGAAGAAAATCATTACCAGTCGACATGCTAGCTGGAATGCAGAGTGATTTCGTCTCCTGCAGTGCTCTATTGGTTTTCTCCTGTACCCAGCTCTAAAAGGAGCATTACTATTCTCTGCTTAAAGCTGCACACTATCTGTATGTACAAGCTACAATCCTTGACATATCATCAATTTATTTTAAAACACCACAACCATCAGACCTTTACCGAGACTTTGGTGGAAATTCATCATCCAAGGTTAGTGGAAACTACATTTCAGTTCTGAAGCTGATCAGAGCTTGAAATGTACTGACTGACTGCACTTCTCCCAGTGTGATTTTGTTATCTTCAATTCACCCAGGGAGCTCAGGTGGAATTTAAATGGAACAGACCTCAACTCTGTCTCCAATTTGACACACAAATAAAGGAAAGATCACTCCAAAAACACACCGCACACAACACAAAGAGCAGTCAAAAATTGTATAATTCCATTCCTACAGAATCCTTTACTAAACTACTAAAAAGTGTGCCACCATTATAATGTTCATTACTAACAATCACAGAATAGGAACAAGGAGGAGGAAAGGTATAGTGGATATATGTGAGCACAGATATATCCTCTATCTTAGAGGTTCCAAACTGCTGTCCCATGAAATGTTATTTTCCAACCTTGAAATAGCAGACATTATCAGTTCGTGACAAGTGCTGTTTGGTGTTATAGTTCAGATTCAAGGGTTAAAAAAGGAAGCATCCAGGACAGGAGTTAGAAACCAATGAAGTCTGTCAGTCAGGTTCAAAGTGAGAAAAGTGGGTTTCTCATTCTCTCAGGACTCATAGGTTCTATATTACTATAAACAGCCATTTGTTTTCCCATTAGGGCAGGCTACAGATATGAAACATACCAGGACTTTCAGGACTGTCATCATCATCGTCTGAGCAATACAACCATCATCCAAATCATAAACAAACAGAAAATAAAGTCAACAACAACAGCAATAATAAGAATCATGGTTGCTAGCTTAGAAAGAGATATGTGTCTACGCTAGGGCTGGAACAATGAGTCAACGTAATTGATTATCATCAATTTGCGTGGAATGCGCGATTCAGAGCGCTGTTTATGGCCATCCCACAATGATGGTGGCTGCTACTCTGGACATGCTGAATACCAGCCGTTATTACAAAAATATCTAAAGTGTGGGAAATTTTTAATCAGAGACTAAATCAAATCTTTAAACTTTAAATGGCAAACCACAGGTCTCCTACCTCAAAACGACGAGATGGCAGTGCAAATATTTGGACTATTATAGTGAAGTTTTACACATCACTTGAATACGGTTGTCAGTCCCATATTTTGTGCTTAATATGGCTGTATTCACACAGCATTCAGTTTTATGCAAAGTTTCGAACGCACCAGTAACAAAACATTTAACACTGTTGTTGCTTATTTAAAATATGTAATGAATGAACTCACGCCTCGATTGGACTCATTGATTTAATAATGCACTGTCAATCGTTGTAAAACTTTAGGGTTTTATGGACACCGCCATGTTTGATTCTTTAGTTATGGTTACTACTATGGTTTGTTACAACGTGTCTAAACCGGCAGCGATCGGAAATGCAGCTAAAGTAAACACTCTTATTATGCGTACACTGCATAAATCAAATCTTTTGTCATAAATAGTATCATTAGTAGCCTGACGTTGTCATACTCAATTCTAGTCAGAATATGAACTTCCCGAACTAAAGTGTTGTGGGCGGGGCTAAGTTCGGCTGGCATCCAGGCTATATCATTAGGTAAAAGTTCATACATATTATTCTAGATTATTCGATAAATTGTGTTAGTTCCAGCCCTAGTCTATGCCATCATTTTCCCACTAATTCAATTTCTTAGTGGAGCAAAGAGGAGGCATGATACTCGTCACTTTCAAAGCATCAACACTGGATAAAAGACATGGGTTGGGACAAAGAAATCAGGCAAACATTTCCACAAACCTTGATCTGTGTCCTCTGTTAAATCAAAATTAAAATATTCTTTAAATTAAATACATAAAACAAAATATAAAGAAAGAAGAGAAAAAAAGTGGAAAAATTAAAACTAGTCAACTAAAGTAAAGAAATAAGAATTCCTTTTTAACAGCTGAGGTTGGAGTCTCTAAATACCGAATGCCTGTACTAAACAGGCTCATCTCATTCACAAAAACTCTCTTAAACTACAGATCTAATTCTACAACTACTTCGACATGTACTTATTTGACCCTTATTTAACTCATAAATTACTTGGAGTGGAGTTAATATACAAGTTCAGACTAATTGGAGTGATTCAAGCATTAGTTACACTGCCTTAGTAAAGACAGAGATAAAAAAAGGAAGCATATAGGAAAAGAAGCGATAAAAGGGTTTGGAGAGAAGGAGCGGAAGAAGAAGAGTAGAAGAAGATAACTGGACTAGACTGGAGGAATGAGACAGGGCGAGCAGATGGGTGGATGAACGGGAAGGTCACATGGAGAGATCCGAGGGGACGTGAGTACCTTTGAGGCTGGGGAACGGTGTGTTCTTCTCTCGCGCTTTATTAGGCAGAGCCAGACTGGACAGACTGAAACTGGTGCCATGGTTTTTATACAGGTTACCTGCACACACGCGATTCAAGAGAAATGTACAACGGGAACACACGTTTGTGTGTAATGAAGTTGTCAAAATAGCAGACATTTAGTCCAGTGCTCTAGTTAGTTCTCAGCAAAAGCCAATATGCTAGTGAAGATGCTCTTATTTATAAATATTAATATGCACTCCTGTTCAAAGGTTTGGGATCGGGAAGATGTTTTCATGTTTATGAAAGAACGCTTATAAACGAATCAAATCTGCAATTATTTGTATACTGTGTTAGAGCAGTAATATTGTGAAATATTATTACAATGCAAAATAACTTTTTTCTATTTGAATATTTGAACAGGGTTGAATTGTCAGCAGCCATTACTCCAGTCTTCACTGTCACATGATCCTTCAGTAATCCTGTTATAAAATACTGAAAAGTAAAAAAAAGTTTTTTCTTTAAAAAGAAATAAATTCTTAGAGATACCAAACTTTTGAACAGTAATGAAAATATTAACAAAATTAGTTAAAAAGGATGCCATGTAACCTTCACATAATTTTCAATAATTTTAACGTTAGTAAGAAATTGAAGAAAATATCTTCAGCAAAAAAAACTAAAAACATTTATGTTAATTTGTGTTTTAAGTATTTTTATGTCAAATTTTGCAACGGGAGCATGAGCTACTAAGGAATGAATAGAGGTTATGTTAAGCAGGCCACTTACTGGCGAAGGACATGAGTCCCCCGAAGCCATCGCCGCTATTGTTGGAGATGGTGGAGTTCGGAGAGCTATTTCTGGAATCTCCCTCCCCGTCAGATTCCCCCGGAAGCTTCAGACTGCTGGGTCTCAATGGACGTGATGGCCTAAACACACACACACAATTTAGGGAGAGGATGCTGAATGCTGGTCTGTTCAGCTGAGATGAAGATTCTGTGTGTTTGTGTAGGACTATTAACAGTACATACTTGTTGCCATTAAGATTCTGGTTGAATCGTGGTGTGTAACTCTCCTCCTGCTCATCTGCTTCTGCATCCTCTTCTGTAGGGAAGCCGTACTGGGGTTCAAAATAGGGATTATCATACTCTCGCTTCTTATTGCCTGGGTCAACAGGCACCGGATCAGGGGCGGGTCTTGTAAAAGGTGGAGGACCCAGTCCTGGGACAGAGTTCTGGAGAGGCATACTTATTGTCGCCTCTACCTCAACAGGTTCCTTCTGCTCCTGCACGAAGAAACACATAGAATTTAGGTATCACACTACACAAGGTTTTGCACTAGATTCAGAAAACACATGTAGTTTAATCACTGACATGGTTGACTCCCTGTATGACTGTACTGGGGCTGGAACTGGCTGTGGTGCTGGAGCTGGACCGCAGCGGCTGGCTGTCCGCTGCCTCTAGGGGACCTTCTGGCTCTGGTTCACCACTGTCCCCCTTATACTCCTGGAAGTCATGGATCTCTACCTCATTTGCATCTCCCAGTGCAGCATGGGTCAGGGGGTCAACATCTAAAGAGCAAAAATAACAATTATGAAGCTGAACTTCTCAACAGTTCTGAGTTTAATCAAGATTTATCTCTACAAAATGATAAATAAAGTGTGAAGAAGAGTCTATGGTAAGGAAAGAGACAAAAAATGGTGAAGCTAACTTGGTGTGTCCCCCTGTATGTCTCCTTTGATCATCTCGTTCACAAAATCTCCAAGAGATGAGTAGGAAGAGCTGGAGTCATCGTATGCTTCACTGTCACTACCACTGAAATAATAAATATTAAATATAAATAAAGAGTAAACAATAACAAATAAAATCACATTTAAAATATTCAAAAACATTTTGAACACAAAAATCTATTAAATATACATTACCGTTCAAAAGTCTGGGTCCGGTAAGATTTTTTTATGTTTTTGACAAAGATGTTTTTTTTATCTCTTATGCTCACCAAAGCTGCCTTTATTTGATTAAAAAAAACAGTACAAACAGTAATTTTGGGAAATTATATAGTATAGTATAATAACCATTTTCTATTTTAAAGTGTAATTTCTGTGAAGGCATTTTTCAGGATTTTTTGATGAACAAAAAGTTCTAAAGTACAGCATTTATTTGAAATTTAAATCTTTTGTAACACTATAAAAGTCATTACTGTAGTCTGTATTTTTTATTTATTTTTATCAATTTAAATACACCCTTGCTGAATGAAAATATTAATTTCTACTATTTCAAAACTACTAACTCCAAACTTTTGAACAGTAGTGTATGTATATATGTAAATGTAATAAAGAATCAATAGCATTTGTCTATGAGTTTTTGTAAATGTGTATACAGCTGCACGTTCACAAAAACTCATAGACAAGTATACGTGTGTATTTGCTGTTTTCAACCTGTCATCTGTTGGGTCTGAATCATTGGTCTCATCCTGCAGGGGTCCACTCAACGCCTCCGCCAGACGAGAGTTTCCGTCGTAAACACGGTAGAATACTGGCTGTAACTGGTGGGCATACCACTTAGGCTTATCGCCTATTAGAGAGGGGTCGTACACATCTGAAATACACACAAAGTGGGAAACACATAATGGACAGTCTTTACAGTGAGACTGCACATGCAGGTGCTTTTAAAGCTGCATAGGACAAACAGTAGACAATAGACTAAAAGTAAGATACAATTGAAGACAAGGCTATGTGGAGTTATCACCCTCTGCAGATTTGAGATTTGATTTTAGTTTTGCAAAGGTGAGAATCATCAATAATTTTGAAATTTTTTATAAACACTTCTACAGAATGAGCGGATATGAAGAAAGTTAGGAATAATTATTTACATTATTTAACATTTACATTGTTTAACATTTGCCACTAGGGGGCAAAGTGTAACAGTCAAATCTGGAGGTCAAAGAAAAGGCAGCTTAAAGGGATAGTTCACCCAAAAATGAAAATTCTGTCATCATTTACTCACCCTCAAGTTGTTCCAAACCTGTATGAGTTTATTTGTTCTGCTGAACACAAAAGAAGATAGAGTGAAGAAATTTTGTAGCCAGGCAGATAGAGCAACCATTGACTACCATAGTATTTTTTTCCCTACTATGGAAGTCAATGGTTGCTCTATCTGCTTGGTTACAAACATTCTTCAAAATATCTTATTTTGTAAGATATCAATGTCAATGATGACAGAATTTTCATTTTTGGATGAACTATCCCTTTAAGGATGAAGGATCAGGTATATTTATATCACTTACTGTTATGAATCCTTTGGAAAGCCAGGTTGGTGGGGTTGAGAGCCCACTCTCCATAGTACTCCACCGCCTGGGTGTGGGAGAGCTTTTCGGTGAATCCACTCCGCCGTGGACGAGAGGCTAGGAAAGAAGTGGCCTGGAACGCCACCACAGGACGAGGGAAGAGCCGCAGAGTGCGTGTGTGCATCTGGAACCCTTGTAGCACGTTTGGAGAGTTGAAGAATCTCACCATCGCCACCCTAATGGCAAGATTAAAAAAAGAAACAAACAGAAACAAAATGTACATTATGGGGCAGAACTGAAAAAAATATTTTATAAGCTATTTTTTGGCTGCAGCAAAAACAATGGGTTTTATTCACTAATAACTGCATGAATTATTTGTATTTATACGCACAGGAGACAAAGGGTATGTGATTTTGCGCATGTGTGCTTTCAGTTGTTTGTACATTTTATCATAAATTTTGAATATATTTTAGCAAGAAAGTTATTAATGAATCATAATTCGAGAAAACGTTCAAGCATACAAACAGTTAGTGAATGAGACCCACTGACTGCTCAGAAACGAAAAACAATATACGAAAGTCTACAAACACATGTAATGGCTTTTGGGCCTTTATATGTTAGGAAAGAGACCATTGGCACCTCAAATGGCACTAAAATGACACACTATTAACGTAGAAACTCCGGCCAATCCCGTCATGTTAGATGCAGTATACAATAATTCATACTAGGGGTGGCACGGTACATGAAAAAAACCTGAACCGTTCGGTTCGCTTGTCTCGGTTCGGAGCGTGTGCGTCGCACGGTTTCGACGCATGCGCAATGTATCCTCGTGCCCGTATGTTACCTCAGACAGTGGGTGTCCTTTTCGCGTGAAATAAGAGGTGTGTGTGTGTGTGTGTGTGTGTGTGTGTGTGTGTGGACATACAGTAAAATAAAGTAAACGTGGAGTGCTGCAGGTCACGTCACGTGTAGAAATGCAAGTGGGAGAGATAAGAAAGGCTGCCCCGGAGTTGGAGGATGCGCCAGCGACGTATTGCTGGCAGGGCAGATGCAGTGCGTATGGAGAGCGGGAGCCGCGCGCATTCACACACTGGCAGTGTTTGTCTCGTGCAGCTGAACCGCGGCTCGTGTATTGCAAATACAGACAAATACAGACAAATGTTCTCCTCCCACCCCTGTCTGTCTCATGCTTTGATTTATGATGGGCAGCATATATCTGCTGCAAATGCGACCGTGTTCCCCTCTGTCTCATACACACATGCATATAACATGCTGTATATAAGTAGTTCACATGATAAATGTAACATTTAAAAGTTAAGATGCTTCTAGTTTTAATAATTTAAACATGCCTTTGAAGTTTGGGCAAAAACTTCTGGCAGTTTTGTGTTTTCGTGTATTTTTTCTTTTCTTTTCACAGCACTGGATGTCATATGGTGATTGTGAAACACACGGAACACTTCATGGTGAAATGTGTTAATCAGGTCAGCTGCATTAAAGCCACAGTGCATCGTTCTGATCAAAATTGACATGATTAACATGAAAAATGTTACGCCAATGTGTCGGACTCTGTAGACAGCCAGTTAGGAAACAACTTCTACATGATATAAAAATGTTTAATACTGTATCCTAATTGTGGATGATTAAGCCATATATACCATATGCTGAAGTAAATTTCTGGAGTGTTAAGGATAAAAAAAACAACAACAAGAACTGTACAGAACCGAAAACCGTGACCCTAAAACCATGATACGAACCGAACCGTGGGTTTTGTGAACCGTGCCACCCCTAATTCATACCTTGTGGCAACATCAACTGAGTCCACATCATTGCCGTAGATGAGCGGGTTGAACTCAGTGGAGGAGGGGGAGGCTTTGTCACGACCAGGGGGCAACAAAGACAAATCCTGTCCATCCTGAAACTTCTCCAGATTCAGAATAGGCTGTGTGTTCAGACTCATGCTAGCCAGAGCCTGCATGGAGGAATTGGTGACAGAGCAAGAGAAAGAGAGAGGTGGAGGAGGAATATGGATACAGGAGAGATCAATTTAACGAATGAATCCTGACAGGGAAGACTGAAGAGCAAGTATCGCCTCAGGCAATCATGTCTCACAATACTGGCCTATTTTTATTAACTTCTGTCTACAAACCTACTGAATGGCAAAGGTGAAACCAAAGTCAATGTTTTTATTTAAATAAGATTAAAGGGATAGTTCACCCAAAAATTCTAATTCTGTCATCATTTACACACTTCCAAACCAAGTGTCTTTAAATATCACATTTAATTTAGGCTGTTATTTATTTAGAAACACTGATAAACGCACATACAAAGAGCACATCAAATATGGTGCTTGACACAAAAAACGAACTTCACTGGTTCTTACGGAAGCTTAAATGCTTGCATTTAAGAACAAACCTCATTGGTTCTCGCACGTCACACATGAATGCTTGAACTCTGATGTGCTATATGTATGTGCATTAATCAATGTTTATTTGGGAGTACAAGCCTAAATTAAATCTACAGTGTTTCCAATTCATTAACTAGATTGTGGCGGCCCGCAATAGTTTCATAATGAACCGAAAATATATTTAAACTTCTCACATAAAAATGTCTTTCAAGTCGCAATATGGCTTTATCCTTTAATCAAATAGCAAAACGCTGTTTGCGCTGCACATTTCAAAGTGAAGCGCGCACGTTGCTCACATGATCAGCTCATGTTCTGGTGTTTTCCACCAAAAAGCTCAATAAAAGCTCAAGGGTTTTTCTCTTGCAAGTGTAGAAAGTATTAATTAATATTCGTTTTTCATTTATTTTACAGTGCATTTGTTTTACAATATATGGCTATTATGGTATTAGGGATAATAATAAAATATACATATTTTTATTACTATTATTATTATTATTATTATGATTATACTCTAATTGTTTGGCTTCCTAAAACACCAGTGTGAATGTAATGTAGACACTTTTTTGAGTCAATTTACTGATTTTTTCTGTTAAATTTTGACACGGAAAATGGGTTGGAGCTCTTAAGTTTGAACACATCAAAGTGCACCAGATTGATGAATTTAACTTCAAAATGTACAACATTTTCTTGCGGAGGGGCCGAGGTCCACCCACCAGTCTCACAAAATCCTGTGGGAAAAACTGATTTATTCATCATGTAAAGTCATCATGTCTCTTCTGAATATTCATATGGATTACTTTTACAATGTCTTTATGAATTTTTTGAAGCATCAAAGTGGAATCAATGAATGGAGGACATAAATCTTTCAGATTTCATTAAAAATGTCTTAATTTGTGTTTCGAAGATGGATGAAAGTCTTTTAGGTTTGCAACGACATGAGAGTGAGTAACTCATGACAGAACTTTCATATCTGGGTGAACTAATCCTTTAAAACTTCTGAAAATGTTACAAAGGGATGAGAGAGAAAGTAATTGCCTGAACTGACAGTGCTGCATCAAAGATTTAATTTAATAGTCAAAATGTTAGAGGGAAGGGTGCGGTCATCACATAGAGCCATTAACAAAGCACTCTGGTAATTCTGCCATTGCTCACTCAATGCCTCTCAATTGGCATTCCATCAGACCCTGTGTTTGTCACGCCATTTGATCAAACCAATTGCATCATCCGCTCCTGCTGATTACAATGATTTTTTTCCTTTTACTTTGGGTTAATGAGCATAATGTAAGTGAGAAGTTGCATTGGAACATGCTCAAGCCAAACATAGTGCTATGAGAAACAGGGGGCTTCTGTAAGACCTTCATCACACAGAAAGAAGGGGAGGAAGAGTGCAGAGAGTTAGAGGCTATGGAGGCAAACACAGTCACAAGTGTGTGCGCTTCTGAGTGTGTTTATTCAAAGGGTGTAGAATAAAGAAGTATCTGAATAGGTTCAATGTTTGTTAAGGTTACAGAGAGTGTCTGCGTAGGTCTATGGGTGTTGATGACGGGGGGAGAGACAGGAGCTATTTTTCCGTGCACATTCAAAATGCAAAGATTTGTGAACCTTGGAATCGGAGGCGAAGATCTGCTTTTGGGTGATCACAGTCAACCTTACCAGACACTGAAGGACACAAGAAAACATGGAGGCAATGTCACATGACTACCTGTCACTGAGAAAGTTTAGGAAATCATGTGACCAAAAAGTGAGTGGAGACAATTCAAGGAAGGAGAAAAAACAGAGATACAAATTGAAAAGGACACAACACACCATTAACTGGACAGTACGAGTGCAAACAGGAAATCAAAATCAGAAGAAAACCAGCTGATTATGAGGTGGAAAGGGAAGCAGATCTCACACAAACTTGTCTGGAGAATGTGTGCAAAACTTAAAGGGGTCATGAACTGGCTTTTTATATTTTTTTATACTGTCGTCCAGTCTCGACCTGTATCTTGTTTACAAATGATTCTGCAGTGAAATGAAGGAACAAACGCTCAATGTCTTACGCACGTGAGCTGGAACTGGCATGTTTATTGCTCTGTGGCACGATCCGTTTAGCTCCCCGAGTCGGTGGGCGGGGCTACAGAATCAGGCGTACATATTTATCTGTTGAGGCGGCGTTTCTGCATTCTATGACGTCAATGGTTGACATATTCTGAGATTGAGCGTTTTCTGGGCCTGGTGTCAATAAAAGCTTTTCTTTGACTAACAAGGACATTTTCAGCTCCGAAACTTACAGGATATTCACAATTAACTTTTATATATCAAAGGCTCAAAGGAAAGTTGATTTCTCAATTCATCACCCCTTTAAACCGTATTTGGGAGGTATTAGTCAAGATGAAATGCAATTCTCAACCTATTTTACTTTTACTTCATTAATGTGATGCTTTGTTTTTTAGGAGTGAAACAGGATTTTCAACAAACAAAAAGTGAAGCAGGATACTCTTTTTGGTGATGTCACCCCAACCCCATGTATTAAAGTGAACAGAGTGATATTAAGGATGTTACAAATTTCCCTGATATCTGAAGCTAAACTGAGCGAGAAATGGCACCGAATGACAGTGACAAAAAATATATAAATTTCCATATTGGCTAAGTCTTGAACAACGGTGTGTCTTCATTTTTTTTTTTTTTATGAATTACAGGGCAATACTGCATGTCTGTAAACCACTGAAAAAGATGACCTTCAATCTAAGTCAGGTTTCAAAATAATTATGATCTGAAGATGAGGACCTGATTAATGGGTATTCATAATGGCGAATGAAGAGTCATGACTCATGACTGATGATTCAGTGTATTGACTATTTTGGCTTGAGATATTACAATGACAGCATGACAATTATGTTTGATGCAAGATAAAACAAAACAGTAAATCAATTTGGCTGAGAAATTCTGCTGCAGACTAACAAACACAAAGACAACAGATTGTGGTCAAAATAAATGCGTCTCTATTAAAGAGGCATGAGGAAAGACAGAATTTGTCAATGTATGACAATGATTGATGACAACACAGTCAAATGTTAATAGGGTTTGCTCAAGCTCAGAGGTGCCCAGAATCAGATCAGAAGCTCTAGATAAGGGTCTATGTGGGATTGCAAAGGGTTAAGTGAGAAAACTAGAGCACTTTTCTCAAGTCTAAAGATGGGGAAACTCAAAACGTATTACCTCCAAGAGCTGGAACAAAAAAGGGGGAGAATATACAGTCATTACAATACATAAGTGATCAACTAAATTATGAATTGGTAATCAAACTTCAGGAACATCAGAAAATGTCTAATTTTCTGTCTGCATTTGGCTTCAAATGATAGAGTTTAAAAATATATTTGCATTGTCAGCCTTCTCTTTGGTTAAATTGCACCATTATAATTAGTCATGTTTACAGCAACTGCTAGATGACAGCATAATTACTATGCATTGCTTCTAGAATCCAGTTAGTGTTCACTTCAGATTCACAGTTAATGGTAGGGCTCCTTAGAGGAGATGAGAACATCTGGTTCATTTACCTGCTTCAAGTGTTTCTTCAGCTCAGAGGCCTCGGGTTCAGGAAGGGGAGGGAGCAATTCTGCGTTGCTTGGAGCAATGACCTACAGGGATAAAGATATACAACCTACATAAGACTGCTATATGCACAATTTACAACATGTTAGAATCCACAAACCCTGTCTGGGTAGTTACAGATCGTGTAAATAGACAAACCTTGTTGCAGTCCAGATCCACTAGCCAAACGTCATCAGGCATCCTAAAATCAGTCTTGTACAAGAAGAAACTGGCAGGCACACCAATGACATATGGAGTAGGTGCTAGCAGGAGCTAGAAATGGAAGAGATGGGTATGACCGATATAAGGAGAGCTTCATTGTTTATACACCAATTGCACAAAAAAGATGTAATGTTACCTGTTCTGCAGAGGCCATGCAGGTGGGTAACAGTGGAATGACAGGAAACATGTACTCAAGAGGGTAAATCATTGCAACAAACGCCATGACGCTCATTGAGAGGGCGTTATAATCTCGGGACTGCAGTACCACCTACAGACAGCAGAGGGTGAGAGTAAGTCTCCCTGTCACTATCAGTGTGACCCACATAGACAAAATGAAGATAGACTAGATCCACCTGAAACAGCAGATCTACAGACAACCATTAACCTAATCTAATTCATGACAAAAAAGCTAAACAAATTCAAAAGATGCCTTATATAAATGTTGTTGCTTCCTCTCAAGTGTCAGCCTGTCCAATAAAAATACAGCATTCAAATGTACATTGGTACTTCTCAATATGCATGGCACAAAACTTAAAGGATATTTGTGAAATATCAAGAGCCAAAAATACAACAAGCTCAGATTACACAAGTTTAAAATAGCAATGCACTATGAAAAATCAGGTTAACACCGTAAATCGGTAATCATACTTATTAATAACATTAATGAAAATACATTTTAAAAATGCTACAAGTGAATTTATATTGAGTATCTATAAAAACAACGTTTAACATACTTCTGCATACTGTTCCACTAAGGCTGCAGTCACGCCTTATGACAATATTTACTTCCTTAAATTGATTTTCCAATGCATTTTTTACTTTTATAAATTAAAAAAATGAGTAAAACTATTTGCAATACCCACAGCAAAAATCAGACCCTGTATGGTATAGATTTAATATCGGTACTTCGGTATTAGATTGTGGTACCATACCGAAGCCAAAATTGTGGTATTGAGCCATCCTTGATTGCCTGTCCATTTATTGCACGCGACACCAGGGAAAACTTGAACCACCTCAAACACTGCAGCAAATACTGGATAGCATCATGTCGAGAAGACGCTGTGCTTTACAATGTGTTTATTGTGACAACAATAACACAGGAGTGGATTTGCAGAATCAGTGGGTCTTTAGCAGAAGGAAAACAAAACATTTTCAGCGGGGATGGTCAGCGACCATAGACTGCGAGAGGGGCACCTCAGCTGATGAGGGCAGAGGGGCAGTGGCTCTAGCCACCGGGCCACCCCACTGTTTGAATATTAAACTGCAAAATACTAATTCAATAATACTCGTCCACGTTTTCCATACTTGACCATATGTCACTTCACTTCAAAACTAAATTATTTAACTTTAAAATAGCACAATAGGGGCACTTTAATATTACCCTTTTTTTGTTGAATTGTTGTATACAAATCAACATTTGCATTCGTGTGGGTATTTGGGAAAAAACATTTTGCATCGAAGAGAGTCTTAAATCGATCTCTATGCACAGTCTGTGTCTATATTTGTTCTTCACGCTAGCAAGTGCTAAAACACAATTTGTACAAAGGTGCATTGTCAAGAATGGCAGTAATGTAGTGCGATTTGCTAAGGCAGCATACTCTGCAAGCAATTATATGCACGCTGCTAGTGTGGATGCAGTCAGTTTTGACCACAAAAGATGAGGCAATTTGATTGGATGTCATGTATTTGACCTTTTATGGCATTTTAAGCCTTTTAGAAACACTTGCTTGGTTTTAATGTTATTTTAAGGTGGGGTAGAATGGCAAAACTCAGCATTTTGTTCACATAACCCAGTTTGGGAAGCACTGGTATGATCTGGCTGATAATCGTGTTCATGCTATAATAACAAGATATGATATAATAAATGGTCAATATTAGAATTTTGTATTAAATTTTATAAAATAAAATATTTTGTCTAGATAAATTGAAAATTAATTTTGCGTATAATAATATTACATAATAATATTAGTATAAAATTCTTATATTTAACAGTGTTATTAAATTACTAATGCAAAGGTAATCTAAATGAAAAATAGGGTAAATGAGCGTAAACAATTAAATATCCAATATTGATTGATACTGATTACTGATAAATTAAAAACGTTCTAATATTGATTCTAATAACTGATAAGGTACAGGTATATGGTACATCCGTATACAGTGAAGAACATGTAAGCATAGTCGCAAAGTACCATGTAAAAAAGTACCATGGTATTTCTAGACATTTACCATGGTGGTACCATGTTCTTTGATTAAGTGCCATGAATAGAGTACACAGATATGGTAATCAATGGGCCTATGCCATCTGATAGAGTTGGTAGTGTTCCTCTGGCCATCCATACCTTGTGTTCCAGCAGAATGCAGGCCAGGACCTGCAGACAAGCATCAACTCCCAGCAACTCCAGGGGCAGATGGAGAGGGAAATCTACAATGCTGAAGCGGGACGGGTCTGGAAGGGCAAAGGCCAGTGCAGGCTGCAGCTCGTGGGGCAGCACTTCTACATCAACACGTCGCTGACCGGCGACAGGCACTGGGGAGTGCAGCAGCCGATACACCCATGACTCGATCTCCTTCAGGTCCTGTAGCACCTGACTGCCCTTCTCTTTTTCCTCAATAGACAGAGCGCCTGTGAACACACGCCACATTGTGTCCCTGGGGGAGAGAAATACACACATACATGTGTAAATTTTTCTATTATTTAGAACAGGTTCAAAAGTACAACCAAGTATAAGTATGACAAGCTCTCTTTCCCTTCCATTTATCTTTGTTCATATTGCTGCACATTTCTATTTCATTCCTTGAATTTTTAAACATTTAATTGTTGTTCATTGGTTTTCAAACTGTCCAGTACATTAAGGCATTGTCTTGATTCAGTGGTCTATTCTAGTGTTTGGAGGACAGAAATAGCACAAAAACAGTGGCAGCTGGCATCTATGGTTCAGGATTAAACTTCTAATCACTTTAAGTAAAATGATGGCACCGCAGTGATCAGGCACACAGTTCAAAAGCTCTAGAAGCACTAGATGACGCCATAACATGCACACAGTGCTCACTTTACTGTTTGCAACACCATATATTTTCAATCCTGATGCAATTATGAAAATAAAAACACAAAAGCACACACACAAAAAAAAACC